>CM038682.1:16457884-16669900 GCA_021605205.1 Aegilops longissima
GTTCATTGTGGTTGTAGTGCTGTTTTATTTGTGTGACTGGTAGGATCGTATGTAAGTTGTAGATGGTAAGCTCATCACAAAGGATACAACGTAAGAAAACCTTGTTGCCTGTATGCAACTAAACACCGAGCAGTGCATCTGCACAGCATAAGCAGGCAACCAAATAGAAGTACAAGGTAAGCAAATCTTGTTGCGTGTATGCAACCAAACACAGAGCAGTGCATCTGATCGCCTATGTTCCATCATAGTATCAAGTGTCATTGTCTGCAAATTCTTGCAACAAAGGACAGGGTGATTCGGCTCCCGAGTTCATCTGCTCCCTTGCGTGAACAGTAAATTCAAAAAACTAGAAAAATTCAAAAAAATCTAATTTTTCTTGCATGGAAGATGGTGCAGTGCGTGATGTCCGTGCCAAATTTAGTGGTGTTTGGACATCTGAGTAGCTCTCCGTATAAAATGGGGTCTATGAGAAAGTTGATTGTTCATATTAGTTTTTTTAAATCCTCAAATTCTAAAAGGAAAAAAAGATATGCTCAAATTTCAGTTCTTTTTTAATTTTTGTTAAATCTGGTCAAATTGTGGTCAAACTACGGTCAAACTAATTATTCAAGAAATATTAGTGTTAATAAATAGTTATTTTAGTTTTTTTGACTTTTGGTCAAACTATGGTCAAATCTGGTCAAACTGTGGTGAAACTACTTATTCAGGAAATATCTCGGTTACTAAATAATTATAATTTTTTAGAATAATAGTTTCAAACTAATAAGGTGAAACATGTGACTTCATGCTCAAGCTAAATTCTTGAGGGTTAATAGGATTGACAACTTACTATTGTCAGGTAAACAACATGTGCAGACTTGGAAACTAGGGGGAATAAAACTCGAAAGTTAAGCGTGCTCAGGCTCGAGTAGTGAGAGGATTGTTAGAGAATAGCTTAAGATAGGGATAGGTTTGGTAGTCTGTTTGAATTACTTTCTATCTCTTCTTCTGTACCTGCGTGTACACCTCTTCCTCTCTCTCTCGTGTACTTCACGGACGTATCCTTGCGATCGTCTACAACTTGTAAGCCACGGCATATTCACTATATATACAAACCACGCGGCCCGAGAGGGTTATACGCTTCCTGCAATCTTACATGGTAATCAGAGCCGCTTCCTCTCGCATCTAGCTTTACGAGAGAAATCAAAACCTAGCGTATACAAAGAACTAGCGAGAGAAACCAAAAAGCCATGTCAGGCACCGCTGCATCCACCGATTCTTCCACCCTCGCCGGCACCATGGTGCCCTAGTTACCAATCCTCCGCTTCCACCTTTGCGTCATCTTCATCCAGCAGCAGCGGCACCTCTCTCGGTTCTCCACCAACAGAAAAACTCACGAGGACTAATTTCCTCTTGTGGAAGGCAATCGTGCTCCCTCAGATTAAAGGAGCGCAGATGGAGCACTTCCTCGGCGCCACAAGCCAGCGCCGCCTGCTACCCTCACCATCACCAAAGATGGGAAGGAGGAGCAGGTCGTGAATTACGCCCGCGCGATCTGGTACGCCCAACAGCAACAGGTACAAGGTTATCTGATGGCTTCGCTTTCTCGTGAAGTCCTTGCACAGGTGGTGACTCTGCAGACGCCGGCTGATGTATGGAGGGCGATCCATGCTACCTTTGCTGCACAAACCCAGGCGCAAGAGGTGAATAACAGGATCGCTCTTGCCAATCTCCAGAAGGGGAACTCCACCATGGCGGAGTATCTTGCCAAGATAAAAGCACTGGCGGATGAGATCGCCACCACCAGTGCGCCATTGACCGATCGGGAGATGACCTCCTATGTCCTGAAGGGGCTGGACCTCGAGTATAACTCGGTGGTGTCAGCTCTCGCCGCTCGCGTCGAGCCCATCACCACCCCGGAGCTCTACAACCAGCTTCTCAGTTTCGAGGCACGGGTCAACCTACTGCAAGGTATGAATATGCGGCAATCCTCTGTCAATACCATCTCCCGTGGACGCGGCAATGGCGGCCGAGGTCGCGGTCACCAAGGGCGTGGCCGTGCAGCGGCAACGAAGTGGGCGCGGGTCCTTCAACAACACTGGTCCGCTCCAGCAACAATGGCGGTTCTCATGGTGGCTCCTACAACAACTGCAGCTCCTCCAACGGCGATCTAGGTGCCAGCTTTGCAAAAGCCAGGACACGAGGTAATGGACTGCTGGCATAGGTATGATGAAATTACGTCCCAGATGGCGCCATGTTGCTGCTGCGATGAGGAACAAAGAGAAGAAGAAGGCACCGTATGGTGCGCTGACTCGGGTGCGACAGACCACATCACAAGTGAGCTTGAGAAGCTCGCCATCCGGGAGAAGTACTATGGCAATGATCAAGTGAACACTGCCGCACGGAGGAGGTATGGACATACATCACATTGGTCATGCTTTAATTAATTCTCCCACTTCTAAACGTGATCTTCTACTAAAAGATGTTCTGCATGTCCCACAAGCAAACAAAAATCTTGCCTCCATGTCTCGTTTAACAGCCGATAATAATGTCTTCTTTGAAACTCACCCCGAGTATTTTCTCATAAAGGATCGGGCAACGAGGGAGCTCCTCCATCACGGTAGATGCATTGGAGGACTTTACCCCATCACATCCGGAGCATTTAGTTGAAAGCGTCGTCGTCAAGCCTACTCCGTCATCAAACCTTCTTTGGCAAGATGGCATCAAAGATTAGGACATCCTTCGTCAGTCATAGTTGAGCAAGTAGTGAATAAAGACAGTCTTCCACTGTCAAGTAGTCAAAATAATGAGTCTATATGTGATGCTTGTCAATGTGCCAAGAGTCATCAACTCCCTTATCCTAAATCTCATAGTGTGTCATATGCTCCTTTGGAACTTATTTTTAGTGATGTATGGGGTCATGCAAGAGATTCTTTTGAAAGAAAAAAATATTATGTTAGTTTTATTGATGACTACAGTAAATTCACTTGGATATACTTGCTCAAATACAAATCTGAAGTTTTCTTCATCTTCCAAGAGTTTCAGAAACTTGTTGAACGTCGATTCAATAAGAAAATTATCGCAGTCCAAAGTGACTGGGGAGGGGAGTATGAAAAATTAAACTCCTTCTTTCGTGACATTGGGATTGAACATCATGTATCTTGTCCTCATGCACATCAACAGAATGGCTCGGCAGAACGTAAGCACCGTCATATTGTTGAAGTAGGATTATCCTCCTTGCTCATGCTTCCATGCCTCTAAAATATTGGGATGAAGCTTTCATTGCCGCCACATATCTCATTAATCGCTACCTAGTAAAGTGATTGGGAATATAACCCTTTGGAAAAATTGTTTCATCAAAAGCCAGATTACAATTCTCTAAAATCTTTGGATGTGCTTGCTACCCAAATCTTAGCCCTACAATCGACATAAGCAATTTTCGATCTACCCAATGTGTCTTCATTGGCTATAGCAATCTTCATAAAGGGTACAAGTGTCTAGAAATTGCTCTTGGGCGATCTACATCTCTAGGGATGTCGTTTTGATGAGACTCTTTTTCCTTTTGCCAAATTACATCCTAATGCGGTGCTCTTCTTCGTGCTGAAATTTCTCTTTTGTCTGATCCTTTGTCTCCTTCTGATCACGGGGAAGAATTAAAAGCAAATGATCAAGTGAGTAGTTCAGAAAAAGTTGTAGCAGAAAATGCTGATTCTAATGAAAAAAATGCAGAATGTGTTTATGATTTCATGTGTGCAGAAATGGACGAAAGGGGCGTTGGATCTCAGGCAGATTTGCCTGTGCACGACAGTCCCAGAATCTCTCGATCCGATGTAGATCGCGGGGCCAGCAGGGCCAGGCATACTGCGACGCATGCCCCGTCGCCAAGTGGCAGGCTTCAACCGGTTGATGAGGCCATGATCGACCAGAGTGTCAGCAGGGCCCCAGGCAACATGGGCCTCCGCAGTCCCGCTCGTGACAGGCCGACCAGCATGGATCCCAACGATAGCGTACAGGGGCGCTCGCCCGACTCCCCGACTGTTTCGCCCATCGCGTCGGCTGCGTTGGATCTGGAGCCTGACGACGCGTCAGACGAGGGGGATTCACCGGGATCTTCTGTGTCCGAGCCATGCATTACAGAAACACAAGCGCCCTTACCAATTCCATCACGTCACACCAGATCACAATCAGGAATTTTTAAGCCCAAGAAATACAAAGATGGTACAGTCAGGTATGATAGTCATAAACGTGTTTTTCATACTAGTACTGGTGAACCTGATAATTTGCATGATGCACTTGTGCATAAAGAATGGAAAGGGGCCATGGACAATGAATATCAAGCTCTCATGAAAAATAAGACCTGGCATCTAGTATCTCCTAAAAAGGGTCGAATGTGATTGATTGCAAATGGGTCTATAAAATTAAAAGAAAGTCGGATGGCAGTATAGACAGATACAAGGCTAGATTGGTTGCAAAGGGTTTCAAACAAAGATTTGGCATTGATTATGAGGACACATTCAGTCCGGTTGTTAAGGCAACTACTATTAGACTTGTTCTATCAATTGCTGTTTCGGAGGGTGGAGTCTTAGACAGCTAGATGTTCGAATCGTTTCTTCATGGTGTTCTTGAGGAAGAAGTGTTCATCGGCAACCACCAGGGTATGAGAATAAAAGCACACCTCATTTTGTTTGCAAGCTAGATAAAGCTCTATATGGGCTGAAGCAAGCTCCAAGAGCATGGTACTCCAAGTTAAGTACTCAGTTGCAGAAGCTTGGGTTTGCTCCCTCCAAGGCAGATACCTCATTATTCTTTTATAAAAAAGGCAACATTACTATGTTTGTTCTTGTTTATGTTGATGACATAATTGTTGCTAGTTCCAGTTCAGATGCCACCACTTGTTTGCTTCAAGATCTCAACACGAATTTGCTCTAAAGGATTTGGGCAATCTTCATTATTTCCTTGGTATAGAGGTAAAACAGATAAAAGATGGAATACTTCTAACACGGGAGAAATACACCACAGATATTCTCGAGAAAAGTGGGGCTAGAACATTGCAAGCCTGTAAGTACACCACTCTCAACTTCAGAAAAACTTACAGTTGAGGTAGGCGAAGCTCTTGGTCTGAGGATGCTACAAAGTACAGAAGTGTTGTTGGTGCTTTACAGATTTGACTTTAACTCGTCCAGATATTTCTTATTCTGTTAACAAAGTGTGTCAATATTTGCATGCACCTACTACTGCTCATTGGACCGTAGTCAAAAGAATTGTGAGGTATCTGAAATTTACAATGGGGCTTGGGATCAAAATCATTAAGTCCTCATCTATGCTTGTCGATGCCTATTCAGATGCAGATTGGGCAGGATGTGCTGATGATAGGAGGTCTACAGGTGGATTTGCTGTATTTACGGGATCAAATTTGGTGTCATGGAGTGCAAGGAAGCAGGCTCTGTCTCGAGATCCATCTTGAAGCAGAGTACAAAGCTTTAGCTAATGCCACTGCTGAGATTATGTGGATTCAAACTCTACTTTATGAGTTAGGAATTCAGGTTCCTCAAGCTGCAAGGTTATTGTGTGATAATATTGGTGCAACCTACCTCTCAAAGAAATCCTGTATTCCATGCACGCACAAAACACATAGAAGTTGATTTTCACTTTGTCGAGAGAGAGAGTAGCTGCATAGCTACTTGACATCAAGTTCATTCAACAGGAGATCAACTTGCGATGGCTTTACCAAACCGCTTACTATGAGGCGGCTAGATGAATTCAGGTACAATCTAAACCTAGACAAACTTCCATAGGTTTGGATTGAGGGAGGATGTTAGAGAATAGCTTAAGATAGAGATAGGTTTGGTAGTCTGTTTGAATTACTTTCTATCTCTTCTTCTGTACCTGCGTGTACACCTCTTCCTCTCTCTCTCTCGTGTACTTCACGGACGTATCCTTGCGATCGTCTACAACTTGTAAGCCACGACATATTCACTATATATACAAACCACGCGGCCCGAGAGGGTTATACGCTTCCTGCAATCTTACAAGGATGGGTGACCGGCCGGGAAGTTAGACGATTTGGAATGATGAAGGGTGATTAGAGCAATGATGAGCGGTGATTAGAGACAAAATCATCAAATAATTCAGAAATTTGAAAATCGGAAAAAAAATATCCTTTAGTACCGGTTCGTGTTACCAACCGGTACTAAAGGTCCCCCTGATCACCCCGCGGGCTCGTCCCACGTGGTGGGCCTTTGGCCCCACTTCGTGCAGAACCGGTACTGGGGGGGGCTTTAGTCTCCACCCTTTAGTACCGGTTACAGAACTGGGACTAAAGGCCCTTACGAACTGTGCTATAACCCGATTCTGCACTAGTGTCATGCGTACATGCCTTTGCTAGACAAACATCTCGTGTTGTTACTATTATCCCACTTCCCTTCTTGTTACTACTAGGAAGAACAATATCTTTGATCCACCCCACGCACCTATGGTCCACAAGTCATCAAGAACAATGAAATACCTCTTATCCTTAAGCTCTTGAATGAGGTACTTGGCGAGGTCCTCTACTTGCTCCACTTTCCCTTCAAGTTTTCTCAAGAATTCCTTCAGTGACTTGTCACCCAGAAGCTGGCTGATCATATCCTTGAGCATCTCCATCCTAGAAAATGACTGCGAGACTGTGATGCAAGCACAACAAGAAAAAGTCTTCACAATATCTTCCTTACTTTCATATACTTTTCTTGCAAGAGTAGTCTTGCCTAATCCACCCATGCCAACGACACATATAGCTTGGGCACAACCATCTTTATTGTCGACGTCCATCAGCTTAATCAAATCCTCCTTAGGCTTTTTAAACCCACAAGTTCCGCTTCATCAATATTGTTTGCCGAGTGATTACGTTCATCTTCTATATAAGAAACCTCCTCATCATTGTTGCTAGAGGCCTAGTTCCTGCTACTCACTTCTTCAACTCTTGATTTCAAGTTGTGAATTTGGATGGCAATCCTACGACAATCTTTGAGCTTCATCAGACGTTTTATTAGGCTTTGGTTCCTCACATGAACCATAAATTCATCAAGGCAATCTTCAATATTGTAGGACAGGTCCCTTACTTGCTCTGCCCACACCTTCAGCAGCATGTCTCTATTCTTCGTTGCTTCAGCGGCCGCCAAGAATGCCTGCATCGTCTTTAGCTCATCTTTGATGAACCTGCCAAACATAGGAATGTTAGAAACAAGCTTAATTAGAACAGAATATGGGGTCATTTTATAGATCATGGCATGTATGCAACAGTGCACGAGGAATTTTGCCACCTCCATGATACACAAAATATTCAAACAATGGAAAATAGATTTGAAACATGCATGAAAGGCGCTCCTAGCTAGGTGATGTTCTATAGATCATGGCTTTAACAGATTGCAAGAGGTACCTGCATGCATGCCCACATACCAAATATCCTTTTGCACGCCCATCACCAAGCTAAGCTCTGCGGCAGCAGCGGAAGTTGCCATGCTGATGGCGCCTCCCAGCATGGACCTCGCCATGCTCACCACCGTCTCCGCCATCTCCGGCGGGCCTCTTCCCTTCGGTCACGTATCAAGGGGAGAACAGTTATGGGTGTTCTGCTCCTTTGGATTGGTGAAGAGAAGGTGAGCTGAGCATGTCTTACGCTTGGTATGGTGCAAGGAAATGATAAGGCAGAAAAGTCATGTAGGGAACACACTCCATGGCACCATATTAGCTACTCACAAATTGACTAAGCTAACTATGGACTGACATAATTAAACAGAGCGAACAACTCAGCACCTTAATCCTATTGCGCTTGACTGCACCTCCTTCATGCCAAGCTTCAATCTCATCTCAATGAACTTGACCAACTGACTAAGCTAACTATGGAGTGACATGATTGAACAAACCCAACAACTCACCCCTTAATCCTGTTGTGCTTGACATCACCTCCTTCTCGCCAAGCTTCAATCTCATCTTGATGAAGTTGACTCGTCTAAGACGCTTAGTGAGTATGTCAGCAAGTTGTCCATGTGTTCGATGTGATCGACAACAGTTTTCCCACTATTGATATAGTTGCTCCGCTCATGATGAATGGGGTTCTATCTAAGAACAATTGTAGACGTGGTGTCTATATATAAAGCTTCAAATGTTGCGGCTCCCTGCTATTCATGTCATCGAGGAGACAAGTGAGCCAAATCCCTTGACTTGTTGATGGTGTACTCCACCTCACACGAGGAGAGTGCAATGATCTTCTACTTTTGGGTGGCCTAGTTGATGACGCTTGACGCGAGGAAGAAGATCACCACCGATGTGCTTTGGTGATCGTGTCGCTCCCCTACAAGATCGTTCCTTCGTGACGCACCAGACTTGTATTTTAGCTATAACGCATCGTTCCACAGATGTAAAATAGGATTTGCTTCAAAGCCTAGTGCTTAGTGTCGGTGTCAAAACCGGCGGATCTCGGGTAGGGGGTCCCGATCTGTGCGTCTTAGGCTGATGGTAACAGGAAGCAAGGGACACAATGTTTACCCAGGTTCGGGCCCTCTCGATGGAGGTAAAACCCTACTTCCTGCTTGATTAATATTGAAGATATGAGTAGTACAAGAGTAGATCTACCACGAGATCATAGAGGCTAAACCCTAAGAGCTAGCCTATGATGGTATGATTGTAATTGTGATCGGCCTTCTAAGGACCATCCTCTCCGGTTTATATAGACACCGGAGAGGGCTAGGGTTTACATGGAGTTGGTTACAAGGAAGGAAATATAATATCCGGATCGCCAAGCTTGTCTTCCACGCAAAGGAGAGTCCCATCCGGACACGGGCCTAAGTCTTGAGTCTTGTATCTTCACGCTTCAATAGTCCGGACGATGTACATAGTCCGGCTGTCCAGATACCCCCTAATCCAAGACTCCCTCAGTAGCCCCTGAACCAGGCTTCAATGACGATGAGTCCGGCGCGCAGTCTTGTCTTCGGCATTGCAAGGCGGGTTCCTTCTCCGAATACTCCAAGGTTATTTATCGAATACGTAGACCGTGTGCGGATTTGCAAGATGATCTTCACACACCATTGTAGGGAACATAGCATAAATCCGTTCTGCCGGCAATTTTTGTACGCCGTGCCCTTGCATCGTGGCCTGGTCCAACAGGAACCGGCGTTTCCTACTCCACCTTGACTCGCATCGCGAGGCGGTTTTATTGGCACGTCCTGCCAAAGCAGAGATCGTGTTCCTCTTATTACGGGATCTTTCATCAATATGGGCGTGTGTGGCCCCACGGCGACTGTTGGTATGACTCCGTGTATTTTAGATAAGTCTCAAGCGGTCACGCTGAGGACTCTTGATATTCATCACCTTTATAAAGGGGCCGATGCCTACACCTCTTTTCCACCTATCCTGCTCCTTCTCGCACCTCGAGTTCCAGCACTCAAAACCTAAGCTCCAACACCCCAGATCCGCCAGTATGTCCGGATCCGACGCAGAAGGCCGGTGGGTGGCCTCCTCGATCCAAGAGGAGGATATTACTAAGCTTAGGGAGGTCGGATTCCTGACCGCCGATATCCAGCACAGACTTCCTGCTCCAGGGCCAGTTATCCCCACGCGGAGCCCAATGAGAGCGTCGTATTCGTTCCTCACTTCCTCCGAGGCCTAGGCCTCACCCTCGACCCCTTTGTGAGGGGGCTCATGTCTTACTATGGCTTGGATTTCCATGATCTGGCTCCAGACGCCGTCCTCCATATCTCGTCGTTCATTATTGTGTGCGAGGATTTTCTCCATGTCAGCCCACACTTCGGCTTATGGCTCAAGACCTTCAATGTGAAGCCGAAGATGATCGAGGGGCGACATGCGGAGTGCGGAGGTGCCATAATAAGCAAGAACGCCGATGCCCCATGGCCAGAGGGTTCTTTTTCGAAAGTGTCCGATGTATGGCAACGGAGGTGGTTTTACGTCAGAGCTCCCAGAGGCACAAAGTGGGTAGCCGCCCCCGAGTTTCGCTCAGGCCCTCTGTCACAGTTAGCGTCTTGGACCGACGTAGGACGGAATTATGGGCCTGCTGGCGATGTACCAGAACTGCAGAATCGTATCCGGGAGCATATTGAGAGGGACATAAATCTTGTCAGCATAATGCAAGTGATGCTAATCCGGCGGATAGTGCCATGCAAATGTCAGCCTCTCCGGATGTGGGAGTTTAATCTGGAGGGTCCGCGGACTATTAAGCACTTCTTCGGCCTGAAGCTCGAAGGAATGTGTAAATTATTCTTCGGACCACAAGTAAAGTGTCCGGACACCACCGAGGATGCGGGTCTAAGCTGCAATCGCCTAGATGCCCAAGTAAGTAGCTTTAAAGCCGGATATTTCATTTATATTAATCATAACTATTATTCTGAAAATCCATTCGTGGCCAGGAATGGCTCAACAAGGCGGAGAGAATCAGGTGTCCGGCGCCACTTCCTGAAGGCTCGCCTAGCCCATACATTGCCAAGATGCTTGGCCGGGTGCTCAGCAAAATCCCCTCCGGGAAAGGCGAAGGAAAGGGCAGTGAAGCCGAAGTTCACACACTATGCATCCAGACCGGGGGAATCACTACCTCTCCTATGGAGGATAGTCAGGAGGGGGAGGTTAAAGTCTCCTCCCCACACGGGAAGAAGAGGGAAGCCTCCGAAGACCTGGAGGCGGAGATGCCCAAGCAAGGGAACAAGGTATCACCAGGGGGCTCTGCCGCGACGGGCACTGAGGGAGTCCTGGATTAGGGGGTGTGCGGATGGCCGGACTAAGACCTTTGGCCGAACTCCCGGACTATGAAGATACAAGATTGAAGACTCCGTCCCGTGTCCGGATGGGACTTTCCTTGGCGTGCAAGGCAAGCTTGGCGATACAATATGAAGATCTCCTCCCATTGTAACCGACTTTGTGTAACCCTAGCCCTCTTCGGTGTCTATATAAACCGGAGAGTTTTAGTCCATAGGACGAACAACAATCATACCATAGGCTAGCTTCTAGGGTTTAGCCACTCCGATCTCGTGGTAGATCTACTCTTGTACTACCCATATCATCAATATTAATCAAGCAGGAGTAGGGTTTTACCTCCATCGAGAGGGCCCGAACCTGGGTAAAAACATCGTGTCCCTTGTCTCCTGTTACCATCCACCTAGACGCACAGTTCGGGACCCCCTACCCGAGATCCGCTGGTTTTGACACCGACATTGGTGCTTTCATTGAGAGTTCCTCCGTGTCGTCGCCTTTAGGCCCGATGGCTTCTTCGCTCGTCAATCGCGATGCGATCCGGGATGAGACTTTTCTCCCCGGTCAGATCTTCGTATTCGGCGGCTTCGCACTGTGGGCCAACTCGTTTGGCCATCTGGAGCAGATCGAAAGCTACGCCCCAGGCCATCAGGTCAGGTTTGGAAGCTTAAACTACACGGCCGACATCCGCGGGACTTGATCTTCGACGGATTCGAGCCACGACCGGGCGCGCCGCACTGTCACGATGGGCATGATTTAGCTCTGCCATCGGACAACACCAGGCGTCGCTCGGTGTCGCTCGACCATTAGCTCGGAGCCCACTGCGCCAGTCGGGGACGGACGGTTGGATGCCGCCCCGGAAGCTGCAACCTCTACGGTGATAGAGCCGGATACCAGCCTAGTCCTTCGCAAGGCCCGTGACTCCAAGGTGTCGGACTCTGATCCGGACTCCGTAAATCCCACACCTCTTCCGATTAAGCCCGATTGGGCTCCGGTCATGGAGTTCACCGCCGCGGACGTCTTTCAGCACTCGCCTTTTGGCGATATCCTCATTAAAGTCTCTCTCTTTGTCAGGAGAGCCCTGGCCGAACTACGGCCAACACGGTTGGGATGCGGACGACGAAGAAATTCAAAGCCCACCCACCACCCACTTCGTAGCCACTGTCGACGATTTAACCGACATGCTCGACTTTGACTCCGAAGACATCGACGGCATGGACGCCGATGAAGGAGACGATCAAGAACCAGCACCTATAGGGAACTGGAAAGCCACCTCGTCATATGACATATACATGGTGGACACCCCTAAAGCGGGGGATGGCGAGGAGAAAACGGAGGATGATCCCTCCAAGAAGCAACCCAAGCGCCGACGTCAGCGCCGCCGCTCTAAGTCCCGCCAAAGCAAAAACGGCGATTCCGGCACCGGGGATAACAACACGCCGGACAGTGCTGAAGACAACCCCCTCCAGCAGGATTCAGTGTAGGAGGACGAAGGAGCCAACCCTCATGAGAGAGCGGCCGACAAAGAGGATGAGGACGACAATTATATGCCTCCCTCCGAAGACGAGGCAAGCCTCGACGACGACGAATTCGTCATGCCAGAGGATCCCGTCGAACAAGAGCGTTTTAAACGCAGGCTTGTGGCCACGACAAGCAGCCTCAAGAATTAACAGAAGCAGCTTAGAGCTGACCAAGACTTGCTAGCCGACAGATGGACCGAAGTCCTGGCGGCCGAAGAGTATAAACTAGAACGCCCATCCAAGAGCTACCCAAAGCGCAGGCTGCTACCCCAACTTGAGGAGGAAGCAACTAAACCTACATCACCAGCGTACGATGCGCCCGATCGGCCATCGCGTGGCCGCGATAGAGAGGCCTTCAGGCCCTCAACCCAAGCCGCACCCGGGCACCGCTCAAAACATACCAGAGTATGGGGAGACGCAACAGACCTGCGAGACATCTTGGAGAATAAGGCAAGGCAAACAAGATCGATCTACGGATCGCATGGGCGCCCCGCTTCACGTGACGCTAGCCGTCACGCCGGACATAATAAGTATGGCCCGGCCGAATACAACAGACCAAGCTCGTCCGAGCTGCGTCGTGATATAGCCCAATACAGGGGCGCCGCACACCCACTATGCTTCACAGACGAAGTAATGGATCATCAAATCCCCGAGGGCTTCAAACCCGTAAACATCGAATCATATGATGGCGCAACAGATCCTGCGGTATGGATCGAGGATTATCTCCTTCATATCCACATGGCCCGTGGTGATGATCTACACGCCATCAAATACCTCCCGCTCAAGCTTAAAGGACCATCTCGACATTGGCTTAACAGCCTGCCAGCGGAGTCAATTAGTTGTTGGGAGGACCTGGAATCCGCATTCCTTGACAACTTCCAGGGCACGTATGTCCGACCACCAGACGCCGATGACCTAAGCCACATAATCTAGCAGCCAGAGGAATCGGCCAGACAATTCTGGACACGGTTCCTAACCAAGAAAAACCAAATAGTCGATTGTCCGGACGCCGAGGCCCTTGCAGCCTTCAGGCACAACATCCGGGACGAATGGCTTGCCCGGCACCTAGGACAGGAAAAGCCGAAATCTATGGCAGCCCTCACGACACTCATGACCTGCTTTTGTGTGGGAGAAGACAGCTGGCTAGCTCGTAGCAATAACATACCCAAGAGCCCCGGCAATTCGGATACCAAGGACAACAACGGCATGTCACATCGCAACAAGCATAAGCGTCGTATTAACGGTGACAATACTGAAGATACGGCAGTCAATGCCGGATTCAGAGGCTCTAAACCGGGTCAGCGCAAGAAGCCATTCAAAAGAAACCCTCAGGGCCCATCCAGCTTAGACCGGATACTCGATCGCTCGTGCCAAATACACGGCACCCCCGAACAGCCAGCCAATCACACCAACAGGGATTGTTGGGTGTTCAAGCAGGCAGGCAAGTTAAGTGCCGAAACCAGAGACAAGGGGCTACATAGCGATGACGAGGAGGGGCCCCGACCGCCGAACATTAAAGGACAGAAGGGATTTCCCCCGCAAGTTCGGACGGTGAACATGATATACGCAACCCACATCCCCAAAAGGGAGCGGAAGCGTGCTCTCAAGGACGTCTATGCGTTGGAGCCAGTCGCCCCAAAGTTCAACCCATGGTCCTCCTGCCAGGTCACCTTCGATCGAAGGGACCATCCCACCAGCATTCGTCATGGCGGATTCGCCGCACTGGTCCTAGACCCAATTATCGACGGATTTCACCTTACCAGAGTCCTAATGGACGGCGGCAGTAGCCTGAACCTGCTTTACAGGACACAGTGCGAAAAATGGGCATCGATCCTTCAAGGATTAAGCCCACAAAGACAACCTTCAAAGGTGTCATACCAGGTGTAGAGGCCAGCTGTACAGGCTCGGTTACACTCAAAGTGGTCTTCGGATCCCCGGATAACTTCCGGAGCGATGAGTTAATCTTCGATATAGTCCCATTCCGCAGTGGCTATCACGCCCTGCTTGGACGAACCGCATTTGAAAAATTCAATGCGGTGCTGCACTACGCATATCTCAAGCTCAAGATGCCAGGACCTCGCGGAGTCATCACGGTAAACGGAAACACCGAACACTCTCTCCGAACGGAGGAGCACACGGCGGCCCTGGCGGCGGAAGTACAGAGTAGCCTCTCAAGGAAGTTCTCCAATCCAGGCGTCAAACGTCCGAACAACGTCAAGCGAGCCCGAAGTAACCTACAACAAATCCGGCCGGCACGTTCCGAGCAAGCATAGCAGTGCGGCCCCAACCCCAGCCCCCGCCAAATGGCGATACTGGTACCACGCGTACATAATTACGCCTTAATGATACCATGGGCATAAGGGGAGGGGCACAACAACGGCACGCCCAGAATCCGGCTCAACCGCACTAAGGGGCTCCCTATTTCGCCGTTTTCCTTTTTACACACTTTCAGGACCCAACTATTCGGAAGGCCTGTTCGGCAATACAGTCGCCGAACCCACGATGCAATAGCTAGGGAGAGAGCAAGCCACGTCAAAAGTCCAGGTGGTCTCTATAACGAGTTTAATACATGTTTTACTTACAATCCCGCAGCTTGCCCCTGAAGGGGAACATGTCAAATACTCCCATCCCTTGCTTACCGCACTTCTTGTATCGTTCTGCTTTCGCATCATCCCTTTTTTTAAGAAACAATATATAGCTCTTACCTATTATTGTACTTATTTATTCTTTATATACAAATATGTTCAGGCATGACATTTTGCAACCGTACACTTTGGTGCGGACAATACACCAGGGGCTTACAACACCCCATAACATGGTGTTAGAAGACCGAACACTCTCACGAGTGCGGCACCCCGAACTTATAGCACTATATGCATCGGCTCCGAATCATGTCTTTGGTCAATAGTTGGGTTTGCCCGGCTCCCATGTTTTGGTACCTTACGTTCCGCATTGTTGGCTAAGGTAGCGCTGGGAGAACTACTGCGATTGTGGCCCAGTTGAGCTGGGTTAATACCTCAGTAGAGAAAGCTAAAACTGACTGTCATGATAGTGCGAGAGACCGGTCGCTGTTCGCAAGGTTTTTTCGAATCCTTAAAGACTTATGCCGCTTCGAGCGAGGAACCGGAGTTATCCGGCCTAGGCGTGGATAGCGCCCTGAACTCGGTCTTCCGAATACTAGGGGCTTCGCCGAAATTTAAAATTATAGAATTCTATGGCTAAGTGAGAGTGATAAAGCATTATAAGTCCGACGGCCTGGTTCGTTGTGCTGAACGCCTCCCTAGATGGACCCAAGAATGGGAACAAGAGCGCTCAGGTTATCCCGAACACCCCAGCACTCGTGGCTTGGGGGTCGAAGCCGACGACTTGCATCTCTCAGATTTGATAAACGGCCGCACAGAAGGTAATATTTTAAATTAACAAGCGTTGCTTAACGCATATGAACAAAGCTTCAGCGTACAGGATAACAAATGCGAGTCTACTAAAAAATTACATCTTTGGAGCACTCATCCGCTATATGGCGGGCACCCTTCAGAACGCCATTATAATACATCTCGGGCGTACGATACTCCTTGCCCGACGGTGGCGGGTCCGTCAACAGCTTCTCTGCGTCTAGCTTGCCCCAGTGCACCTTAGCACGGGCAAGGGCCCGACGGGCACGTTCAATACAAACGGAGCGCTTGACGACTTCAATCCACGGACACGCGTCCAGCAGCCGCCGCACCAGACCGAAGTAGCTCCCAGGCTTGACTTCTCCAGGCCACAGCCGAGCTATGAGGCCCTTCATGGCCTGTTCGGCCACCTTGTGGAGCTCGACCAGCTGCTTCAGCTGGTCGCTCAGGGCACGGATGTTGACCTCGACATCTGAGACCAGGACACTTTTTTCGTCGAGCTCCCCTCTTCGTCTCGGTAGTATGCGGCGGCATCAGACACACTACGGGGCAGATCGACGAACGCTCCTGGAGAGCTCTGGATTCGGGTAAGTAGCAGATAATTAACTTTTATATTTTTGCTTTGCATAAAGAATGCCTTACCCGCCGCTATCTTCTTCATCGCCTCGATCTCCTGAAGGGCCTTCTGGGCTTCGGCCTTAGCGGTCTTGGCACTCTCAAGAGCCAAGGCAAGCTCGGACTCTCGAGTCTTCGAGTCACGCTCCAAACTCTCGTGTTTTTCCACGAGAGCCTGGAGCTCATGCCGCACCTCCGCCACCCGCGCCTCCTGCTTCTCTCGCTCGGTGCCCTCCAAGGCCGCACTCTTTTCGGCCTCGGAGACCGCCTCCTTCAGGGTCGCCACCTCGGTCGTGGCTCCTGCAACATTAACGTTGGTCCTGTTATTATTTTGCAACCAAGTATTTCTATATACATTTATAGGAGGTACTATGTACCCTCTTTATCCTCGAGATGCTTCTTGGCACGGCCGAGCTCGCTCTCGGACCGTTCGAGGCTTTCCTTCAATGCATTAACCTCCGCAGTCAGTGCGGCCGAGGTCAGCAGCACAGCCTGCATTCCCATATTGACATATTTCTATTAGACTCCTGCGTATATCTTTTAGATCCTCAGCTCGGCTTTTCTTTTGAACACGAACTGAGCATCGAAACTACTGTCTATCACGGTAATATTTTTTATATGTTTTTGAACACATACCTAAAAGCCCGTTAACAGGCTTGTACAGGCTTCCGTCAGCCCGCTCTTGGCGGACTGAACCTTCTGAATCACCGCACTCATAACAGTGCGGTGTTCCTCATCGATGGAGGCGCCGTTAAGCGCCTCCAGCAAATTGTCCGGCGCCTCCGGATGGACGGAAGTCGCCAGCGTCGCAGGCTTGCCCTTCTTATGAAGACGCCGCCTGTCGGAGTCTGGAACCGCTGATGGTTCCGGAGCAGTGTCCGGCCCGGGGCCGGAGTTAGATCCATCCGGAGCTTTACCCCCTTCGGGCCTGGAGTCCGGGAGATCGCCTTGCGGCGCCTCCAGGACCACCTCCTCCTGGTTTAGTCCCTTTCGGGACCCCACCTCGGCGTCGTCCGCAGGGAGCGGGGAGGAGGCCGTCGGAAGCGAAGCGCTGTTCACATCTGACGAATTCAGGGAGCCGCTCGACGAATCACCGAGCTGAGCTCTGGGCGGACTGCATGATTAAAATTCGGCGTTAGACATTACCAAATAATAGGAGAGCGCCATGAGTCATTCGGGTAACCGGACACTTACAACTTTGCCAGGGGCTTGACCCTGGATGGCCATTCCTCCCCGCTGTCTTCAGCATCGGAGGCGTAGTCCGGCAGATGGGTCTTCCCCTTCTTGGACCCTCCGGCCTCCCCAGTTGGGGTGGCCTTCCTTTTCTTTCCTCCCCCCATTGGAGGGGGAGAGGCTTCTTCTTCTCATTCCTCCTCCTCGTCTTCCGAAGCGGAGGGCGTGTCGGGGTTGTCGGCCGATGAATCCGACACCACCGGGCGCCGGGAACTCTTTCGGGTCCCCGTGGCCTTCTCCTTGGCCTTCTTCTCCGGCACCACGTGAGGTGCCGGAACCAGTAGCTTCGCTAAGCGTGCGTCTGCTGGGCCTTCGGGCAAAGGGGCCGGACAGTCAAACTGTCTGGATGTCCTCTCCCAGTCCTGTCGAAGGAACGGGAGTTTAGATCCCACATAAAGTCACACTATGAAATTCGAGTATCCCGTAGGGGACTAAATGTAAGCGTACTTGTGAGGCTTGACGTTTGGCGCAGAATCCGCGATCCTCGGTGACGGGAGGGGAGACCTCGGAACTCTTGAAAAGCACCTTCCAGGCGTCCTCGTGCTTCGTTTCAAAGAGCCGGGATAGAGTCTGGTGTTGGGCCGGGTCAAACTCCCACAAATTGAAGTCCCGTCGTTGACACGGGATGATCCGGCGGAAGAGCATGACCTGGATTACGTTGACAAGCTTGACCTTCTTGGTCACCAGGTCTCGGACGCAGGTTTGGAGTCCGGTCACCTCTTCCGGATTGCCCCACGACAGGCCCGTCTCTTTCCAAGATGTGAGCCGGGTGGGGATGCCGGACCAAAATTCGGGGGCCGCTGCCCACTTAGGGTCACGCGGCTCGGTGATATATTACCACCCCGATTGCAACCCTTTGATGGTTTCCACGAAGGCACCCTCGAGCCAAGTGACGTTGGCCATCTTGCCCACCATAGCACCTCCGCATTCTGCTTGTCGGCCTTTCACAACCTTCGGCTTGACGCTGAAGATCTTCAGCCATAGGACAAAGTGAGGCTGGATGCGGAAGAAGGCCTCACACACGATGATAAACACCGAGATATTGAGCATGAAGTTCGGGTCCAGATCGTGGAAGTCCAGGCCGTACTAGAACATGAGCCCCCGAACGAACGGGTGAAGAGGAAAACCCAGTCCGCGGAGGAAATGGGGAAGAAAAACAACCCTCGCATGGGGCCTGGGAGTGGGGATGAGTTGCCCCACATCTGGAAGCCGGTGCGCGTTGTCGTCACACAAGTATCCGGCCTTCCTCAGCTTTTTGATTTGCCCCTCCGTGACGGTGGAGGCCATCCATCTACCTCCCGCTCCGGACATGGTTGGAGAAGGTTGAGGTGGAAAGTGCGGGCTTGGGCGCTGGAGCTCGAGCGTGCAGGGATGGATAAGCAGAAGAGGAAGAAGGCGTGAATGGAAAGGGCGGATTCTTATCCCCTTATATGGGCGGCCAAAACTACGAGCCCCCCACCGGCCTAATAAAATTCGCTTATCTCCCAAGCACCGCGGTTAATAGCGCGGTTGGGTTACCCACGCCCGTATTGATGAGAATCCCGGAATAAGGGGACACGATCTCTAGTTTGACGAGACGTGCCAAGGAAACCGCCTCGCTAAAACGCGTTGAGGTGGAACAGTAAAATGAATAAAAGCCTGGCCGTGGCATGATGTCACGCCACGGAATACGTCAGCAGATCCGATTGATGCAAATATTATTCTCTCTATGGTGGAATGTGGAACTTATTTTGAAGAGCCGGACACTACCCTGGTGTTCAACATCTTCTATGGAATATTCGAAGGAGAACCCGCCTTGCAATGACGAAGACAACTTGCGCGCCGGACTCGTCGTCATTGAAGCCTGGTTCAGGGGCTACTGAGGGAGTCCTGGATTAGGGGGTGTCCGGATGGCCGGACTTAGACCTTTGGCCGGACTCCCGGACTATGAAGATACAAGACTGAAGACTCCGTCCCGTGTCCGGATGGGACTTTCCTTGGCGTGGAAGGCAAGCTTGGCGATACGATATGAAGATCTCCTCCCATTATAACCGACTCTGTGTAACCCTAGCCCTCTCCGGTGTCTATATAAACCGGAGAGTTTTAGTCCATAGGACGAACAACAATCATACCATAGGCTAGCTTCTAGGGTTTAGCCACTCCGATCTCGTGGTAGATCTACTCTTGTACTACCCATATCATCGATATTAATCAAGCAGGAGTAGGGTTTTACCTCCATCGAGAGGGCCCAAACCTGGGTAAAAACATCGTGTCCCTTGTCTCCTGTTACCACCAGCATAGACGCATAGTTCGGGACCCCCTACCCGAGATCCGCCGGTTTTGACACCGACAGGCACCCTCACCGCGTCGTGCCCACCAACGGGCCAGCCCTCCACCGAGCCGTAAGTTATTAATTAATTCGAAGGTATGGTGTTACTCCGAGATGCATAACCGGGACTTCGTCT
The DNA here is from genome assembly GCA_021605205.1 of Aegilops longissima. Taxonomy (NCBI): domain Eukaryota; kingdom Viridiplantae; phylum Streptophyta; class Magnoliopsida; order Poales; family Poaceae; genus Aegilops; species Aegilops longissima. Next base: position 16,477,802 of record CM038682.1, read on the forward strand.
TTTGTAGTCCGGGAGCAGCTCTTCTCAACAGAGTTCGTCTTTGGGGGACCTTCGTCCGGAGCTGATGGAGAGTGAGACTCCACCTACCTCTCCGCCTCATGAAGCGAGCGACACGGAGGTGTCGTTACGGAGGAGTCCGGATCTTCTGAAGCCGGAAGTGAACAAGTCAGTCATCCACGAGCCGGGCGTTTAGCTCCCACGAAGCGATGAGAAGGTCGGCATAGTGCGATGTCCGGCCGGACGTACTGACATGACTTCTGGAGCGAGCCGCGCTCTCGGAGGAACACCACTCTTTAATGAGCACGGTGCTCATAAAGATTTCATCCGCTACCAGCGGTTTGAATGAGGCATTTAGAAGCCAGCTCAAAGGCTTTGAGGTATGTAGTGAAAATGCACTATTTTTTGGTTATTAAGCACGCGCTAGGTGTGCTCCCTATGGATAGTAGCCCCTGAGACTCTGGTTGCCCGCCATAGGCGGCAAATGGGGGATATATAGTAATGGCTGCGTTGTACATGTGCGCAGGTATATAAGGATCCCGCAGCCGACCAGTCTGTTGAAGTTGCCAAACTAAGGAGGCAGATCAGATCTATTGATGCCGATATCACGCTGGTGAACAAACGGCTGGAGGATTCACAAGGTACGTGCTCTTCTTCCCTTATTATGTTGTATAGGAAAATGCGAGAGTGGCATAATGTTAATGCCATGTGTTTGCCCTGCAGATGGTGCTGCCGCCGTGGAAGCCCTGAGGGCGGAACTTTCTCAGGCCAAGGAGCAAGCTCGGGCTAGCAATGTGGCTGCCCTAAAGGCGGCCGAAGAATTGAGAGCCGAACAGGCTTCTCATCGCTGAAGCAAGGAAAAAATAGCCGAAATGGCTGAGGAGTTGAATAATGCCGCCGACCGGTATGTACTCCTTGAACAGGAGAATAAGGCTAGTTCAGCCGAGCTAGAAAAGGCACTTAATGCCACCAAGGAGATGTGGACCGAAGTCCGAGGTATGCGGGAGGAGCTCCAACAGGCTGACAAAATCGTGGCTGGGGGCTCCTACTTACTGCGGACGAGGTTTTTGGATCCGAAGTATGCTCCCCTATCTGGGCGCTGGAGTCCTGCAGACGCATATGCGGACTTGGCGAAAAGTACAGCTGACGCTGTCAAGTTCTTCGAGGGTCAAGGTGATAAAGAAGTGGAGAAGCTTTTCTGGTCGCAGTTCAATGCTCCCACTCACCCGCTGCCGCTAAATGAGAAGGTGGCTGCTATGGTGGAGCTCCACAGGCTGTGCGGGCTTGCAATGCGGTCTGTAATAGACCATCTTTGGCCGAAGGGGCCTAAGTCGGACAAATACTTTGGTTTGGTGCAGCAATTCCTTGGGGCCGTGTCTCGGATTGACGCCATGAGGAGGTCGGCATGCATAGAGGGTGTGCGGATGGCTCTTGCCCGCGTAAAAGCCTATTGGACGGATATGGAGGCCACTATTGTAGCGACCCAGGATCCGGCGGGTGGCCAATATCCGGCCGAGCACTACTTGGCGCAGGTCACAGAAGGTGCCCGCCTAATAGAGGCGCAGTGCTCAAAGAATGTCCTCTTCGAGTGATAAGTCGAATCATTGTAAAAAAGAATGTTTATTTTGATTATAAGGCTATATTTATATTTTTGCCTGAAAATATGATTGTGTCCCCTGTACGGCCGTTTTTATATGTATAAGTAGTCCGAAAGATAGAAGTCGTTGGCTTCAGCCCCCACGTATACTGTTGGGGAACGTTGCAGAAAATTAAAATTTTTCCTACGGTTTCACCAAGATCCATCTATGAGTTCATCTAAGCAACGAGTCAAGGGAGTGAGTTTGCATCTACATACCACTTGTAGATCGAGTGCGGAAGCGTTCAAGGGGATGGTGATGATGGAGTCGTACTCGGATCACCGATGACCAAGTGCTGAACGGACAGCACCTCCGCGTTCAACACACGCGCAGTGCAGGACGGCGTCTCCTCCGTCTTGATCCAGCAAGGAGGAAGGAGAGGTTGAGGAAGATGGCTCCAACAGCAGCACGACGGCGTGATGATGATGGAGTGACAGTTCTCGGCAGGGCCCGCCAAGCGCCGCGGAGGAGGAGAGGTGTTGGGAGGGAGGGCTGCACCTTCAAGTTGTGTATGCAGCCTCCCCTCACCCCTCTATTTATAGGGGAGGGAGGAGGGGGCCGGCCCCTCAAGATGCATCAGAGGGGGCGGCCAAGGGAGGGGCTTGCCCCCAAGCAAGGGGCCCCTTGGGGTTCCCCCTCAACCCTAGGCGCAAGGGCCCAAGGGAGGTGCGCCCAGCCACCAGGCTGGCTCCTCCCCATGCAGACCATGTGCCCCCGGGAGGGGTGGCCCCTCCCGGTGGACCTCCGGAACCTTTCCGGTGGCCCCTACACAATACCGATATGACCCGAAACCTTTCCGGTGTCCGTTTGACAACTTCCCATATATAAATCTTTACCTCCGGACCCTTCCGGAACTCCTCGTGACGTCTGGGATCTCATCCGAGACTCCGAACAACATTCGTTAATCACATACAAGTCTTCCTAATAACCCTAGCGTCACCGAACCTTAAGTGTGTAGACCCTACGGGTTCGGGAGACATGCAGACATGACCGAGACACTCTCAGGTCAATAACCAATAGCGGGATCTGGATACCCATGTTGGCTCCCAAATGCTCCTCGATGATGTCATCGGATGAACCACGATGTCGAGGATTCAAGCAACCCCGTATACTATTCCCTTTGTCAGACGGTATGTTACTTGCCCGAGACTCGATCGTCGGTATCCCAATACCTCGTTCAGTCTCGTTACCGGCAAGTCACTTTACTCGTACCGTAATGCATGATCCCGTGACTAGACACTTGATCACTTTGAGCTCATTATGATGATGCACTACCGAGTGGGCCCAGTGATACCTCTCCGTCATACGGAGTGACAAATCCCTGTCTCGATCCGTGTGAACCGCGAGACACTTTCGGAGATACCTGTAGTGCACCTTTATAGTCACCCGATTCGTTGTGACGTTTGGTACACCAAAGCATTCCTACGGTATCCGGGAGTTACGATCTCATGGTCTAAGGAAGAGACACTTGACATTGGAAAAGCTCTAGCAAAATGAACTACGATCTTTGTGCTATGCTTAGGATTGGGTCTTGTCCATCCGTCATTCTCCTAATGGCGTGATCCGTTATCAATGACATCGATGTCCATAGTCGGAAACCATGACTATCTGTTGACCAACGAGCTAGTCAACTAGAGGCTTACTAGGGGCGTATTGTAGTCTATGTATTCACACGTGTATTACGATTTCCGGATAATACAGTTATAGCATGAATAAAGACAATTATCATGAACAAGGAAATATAATAATAATGCTTTTATTATTGCCTCTAGGGCATATTTCCAACAGTCTCCCACTTGCACTAGAGTCAATAATCTAGTTACATTGTGATGAATCGAACACCCATAGAGTTACGGTGTTGATCATGTTTTGCCCATGGAAGAGGTTTAGTCAGCGGATCTGCGACATTCAGATCCGTATGCACTTTACAAATTTCTATGTCTCCATCTTGAACATTTTCACGGATGGAGTTGAGCGGCAACTTGATGTGCCTGGTCTTCTTGTGAAACCTGGGCTCCTTGGCAAGTGCAATAGCTCCGGTGTTGTCACGAGAAGAGTTTGATCGGCCCGACGCATTGGGTATGACTCCTAGGTCGGTGATGAACTCCTTCACCCAAATTGCTTCATCGCTGCCTCCGAGGCTGCCATGTACTCCGCTTCACATGTAGATCCCGCCACGACGCTCTGCTTGCAGCTGCACCAGCTTCTGCTCCACCATTCAACATATACATTATCCGGTTTGTGACTTAGAGTCATCTAGATCTGTGTCGAAGCTAGCGTCGGCGTAACCCTTCTGACGAGCTCTTCGTCACCTCCATAAACGAAAACATGTCCTTTGTCCTTTTCAGGTACTTTAGGATATTCTTGACCGCTGTCCAGTGTTCCTTACCGGGATTACTTTGGTATCTTCCTACCAAACTTACGGCAAGGTGTACATCAGGTCTGGTACACAGCATGGCATACATAATAGATCCTATGGCTGAAGCATAGGGGATGACACTCATCTCTTCTTTATCTTTTGCCGTGGTCGGGCATTGAGCCGAGCTCAATCTCACACCTTGCAATACAGGCAAGAACCCCTTCTTGGACTGATCCATTTTGAACTTCTTCAAAATCTTATCAAGGTATGTGCTTTGTGAAAGACCTATGAGGCGTCTCGATCTATCTCTATAGATCTTGATGCCTAATATATAAGCAGCTTCTCCAAGGTCCTTCATTGAAAAACACTTATTCAAGTAGGCCTTAATGCTATCCAAGAATTCTATATCATTTCCCATCAAAAGTATGTCATCTACATACAATATGAGAAATGCTACAGAGCTCCCACTCACTTTCTTGTAAACGAAGGCTTCTCCATAAGTCTGCATAAACCCAAACGCTTTGATCATCTCATCAAAGCGAATGTTCCAACTCCGAGATGCTTGCACCAGCCCATAAATGGATCGCTGGAGCTTGCATACTTTGTCAACATTCTTAGGGTCGACAAAACCTTCCGGCTGCATCATATATAACTCTTCCTTAAGATAACCGTTAAGGAAAGCCGTTTTGACGTCCATCTGCCATATCTCATAATCATAGTATGCGGCAATTGCTAACATGATTCGGACGGACTTAAGCTTCGCTACGGGAGAGAAAGTCTCATCGTAGTCAATCCCTTGAACTTGCCAATAACCCTTAGCGACAAGTCGAGCTTTATAGATGGTGACATTACCATCCGCGTCCGTCTTCTTCTTAAAGATCCATTTGTTTTCTATCGCTCGCCGATCATCGAACAAGTCGGTCAAAGTCCATACTTTGTTTTCATACATGGATTCTATCTCGGTTTCATGGCTTCTAGCCATTTGTTGGAATCTGGGCCGCCATCGCTTCTTCATAGTTCAAGGTTCACCGTTGTCTAACAACATGATTTCCAGGACAGGGTTGCCGTACCACTCTGGTGCGGAACGTGTCCTTGTGGACCTACGAAGTTCAGTAGCAACTTGATCCGAAGTACCTTGATCATCATCATTATTTTCCTCTTCAGTTGGTGTAGGCATCACAGGAAAATTTTCCTGAGCTGCACTACTATTCCGTTCAAGAGGTAGTACTTCATCGAGTTCTACTTTCCTCCCACTTACTTCTTTCGAGAGAAACTCTTTTTCCAGAAAGGATCCGTTCTTGGCAACAAAGATCTTGCCCTCGGATCTTAAGTAGAAGGTATACCCTATGGTTTCCTTAGGGTATCCTATGAAGACGCATTTTCCGACTTGGGTTCGAGCTTTTCAGGTTGAAGTTTCTTGACATAAGCATCGCATCCCCAAACTTTTAGAAGCGACAGCTTAGGTTTCTTCCCAAACCATAATTCATATGGTGTCGTCTCAGCGGTTTATCGGTGCCCTATTTAAAGTGAATGTAGCTGTCTCTAGGCGTATCCCCAAAATGATAGCGGTAAATCGGTAAGAGACATCATAGATCGCACCATATCCAATAGAGTGCGATTCGACGTTCGGACACACTTATTCGCTGAGGTGTTCGGTAGGCGTGAGTTGTGAAACGATTCCACATTTTCTTAAGTGTGTACCAAATTCGTGACTTAAATATTCTCCTCCACGATCCGATCGTAAGAATTTTATCTTTCGGTCACGTTGATTCTCTACTTCATTCTGAAATTCCTTGAACTTTTCAAGGTCTCAGACTTGTGTTTCATCAGTAGACATACCCATATCTACTCAAGTCATCTGTGAGAGTGAGAACATAACGATATCCTCCATGAGCCTCAACACTCATTGGCCCGCACACATCGGTATGTATGATTTCCAACAAGTTGGTTGCTCGCTCCATTGTTCGGAGAACGGAGTCTTGGTCATTTTCCCATGAGGCATGGTTCGCATGTGTCAAATGATTCATAATCGAGAGACTCTAAAAGTCCATCAGCATGGAGCTTCTTCATGCGCTTGACACCAATGTGACCAAGGCGGCAGTGCCACAAGTATGTGGGACTATCGTTATCAACTTTACATCTTTTGGTATTCATGCTATGAATATGTGTAACACTACGCTCGAGATTCATTAAGAATAAACCATTGACCATCGGAGCATGACCATAAAACATATCTCTCATATAAATAGAACAACCATTATTCTCGGATTTAAATGAGTAGCCATCTCGTATCAAGCGAGATCCGGATACAATGTTCATGCTCAAACTTGGCACCAAATAACAATTATTAAGGTTCAAAACTAATCCCGTAGGTAAATGAAGAGGTAGCGTGCCGACGGCGATCACATCGACTGGGAACCATTCCCGGCGCATCGTCACCTCGTCCTTCGCCATCTCCGCTTATTCCGCAGCTCTGCTGTGAGTTACAAATATGAACAGCGGCACGGTATCAAATACCCAGGAGTTACTACGAGTCTTGGTAAGGTACACATCAATTACATGTATATCAAATATACCTTTGGTGTTGCCGGCCTTCTTATCCGCTAAGTATTTGGGGCAGTTCCGCTTCCAGTGACCCTTCCCCTTGCAATAAAAGCACTCAGTCTCAGGCTTGGGTCCATTCTTTGACTTCTTCCCGGCAACTTGCTTACGTGGCGCGGCAACCTCCTTGCCGTCCTTCTTGAAGTTGTTCTTGCCCTTGCCCTTCTTGAACTTAGTGGTCTTATTGACCATCAACACTTGATGTTCTTTCTTGATTTCAACCTCTGCTGACTTCAGCATAGAAAATACTTCAGGAATGGTCTTTACCATCCCCTGCATATTGTAGTTCATCACAAAGCTCTTGTAGCTTGGTGGGAGCGACTGAAGGATTCTGTCAATGACCGCCTCATCGGGGAGGTTAATATTCAGTTGGGTCATCGGTTGTGAAACCCGGACATCTTGAGTATGTGCTCCTTGACAAACTATTTTCCTCCATCTTACAACTATAGAACTTGTCGGAGATGTCATATCTCTCGACCGAGGCGTGAGCTTGAAAACTAGTTTCAGCTCCTCGAACATCTCATATGCTCCGTGATGCTCAAAACGCTTTTGGAGCCCGGTTCTAAGCTGTAAAGCATGCCGCACTGAGCGAGGGAGTAATCATCAGCACAAGACTGCCAAGCATTCATAATGTCTTGGTTCTGCAGGACGGAGCGTCACCTAGCGGTCCTTCTAGGACATATTGTTTCTGGCAGCTATGAGGATGATCCTCAAGTTCGGACCCAGTCCGTATAGTTGCTGCCGTCATCTTTCAGCTTGGTTTTCTCTAGGAGCGTGTTGAAGTTCAAGTTGACATGGCGTTGGCCATTTGATCTACAAGACATATTATGCAAAAGTTTTAGACTAAGTTCATGATAATTAAGTTCATCTAATCAAATTATTTCAATGAACTCCCACTCAGATTAGACATCCTCTAGTCATCTAAGTGTTACACGATCCGAGTCGACTAGGCCGTGTCCGATCATCACGTGAGACGGACTAGTCATCGTCGGTGAACATTCTCATGTTGATCGTATCTTCCATACGACTCGTGTTCGACCTTCGGTCTCCGTGTTCCGAGGCCATGTCTGTACATGCTAGGCTCGTCAAGTTAACCCTAAGTGTTTTGTGTGTGTAAATCTGTCTTACACCGTTGTATGTGAACGTAAGAATCCATCACACCCGATCATCACGTGGTGCTTAGAAGCGACGAACTTTAGCAGCGGTGCACAGTTAGGGAGAACACTTCTTGAAATTGTTGTAAGGATCATCTTATTTACTACCGTCGTTCTAAGTAAACAAGATGCATAAACATAATAAACATCACATGCAATTATATAGTAGTGACATGATATGGCCAATATCATATAGCTCCATTGATCTCCATCTTCGGGGCTCCATGATCATCTTGTCACCGGCATGACACCATGATCTCCATCATCATGATCTCCATCATTGTGCCTCCATGAAGTTGTCACGCCAACGACTACTTCTACTTCTATGGCTAACACGTTTAGCAATAAAGTAAAGTAATTTACATGGCATTCTTCAATGACCGCAGGTCATACAAAATAAAGACAACTCCTATGGCTCCTGCCGGTTGTCATACTCATCGACATGCAAGTCGTGATTCCTATTACAAGAACATGATCTCATACATCACAATATGTCATTCATCATTCATCACAACTTGGCCATATCACATCACATGACAATTGCTGCAAAAACAAGTTAGGCGTCATCTAATTGTTGTTGCATCTTTTACGTGGCTGCAATTGGGTTCTAGCAAAACGTTTTCTTACCTCGAATAACCACAGCGTGATTTTGTCAGCTTCTATTTACCCTTCATAAGGACCCTTTTCATCGAATCCGCTCCAACTAAAGTGGGAGAGACAGACACCCGCCAGCCACCTTATGCAACAAGTGCATGTTAGTCGGTGGAACCGGTCTCACGTAAGCGTACGTGTAAGGTTGGTCCGGGCCGCTTCATCCCACAATACCGCTGAAGCAAGATAAGACTAGTAGTGGCAAGCAAGTTGACAAGATCTACGCCCACAACCAAATTGTGTTCTACTCGTGCAAAGAGAACTACGCATAAACCTAGCTCATGATGCCACTGTTGGGGAACGTTGCAGAAAATTAAAATTTTTCCTACGGTTTCACCAAGATCCATCTATGAGTTCATCTAAGCAACGAGTCAAGGGAGTGAGTTTGCATCTACATACCACTTGTAGATCGAGTGCGGAAGCATTCAAGGGGATGGTGATGATGGAGTCGTACTCGGATCACCGATGACCAAGTGCGGAACGAACAACACCTCCGCGTTCAACACACGTACGGTACGGACGACGTCTCCCCCGTCTTGATCCAGCAAGGAGGAAGGAGAGGTTGAGGAAGATGGCTCCAACAGCAGCACGACGGCGTGATGATGATGGAGTGACAGTTCTCCGGCAGGGCTTCGCCAAGCGCACGCGGAGGAGGAGAGGTGTTGGGGAGGGGAGGGGCTGGGCCTTCAAGTTGTGTATGCAGCCCTCCCCTCACCCCTCAATTTATAGGGGAAGGGAGGAGGGGGGCCGGCCCCTCTAGATGCATCTAGAGGGGGGGCGGCGGCCAAGGGGAGGGCGCCCCCCTTAGGGTTCCCCCTCAACCCTAGGCGCAAGGGCCCAAGGGAGGGGGTGCGCCCAGCCCACCAGGGGCTGGCTCCCTCCCCATGCAGCCCATGTGCCCCCCGGGAGGGGTGGCCCCTCCCGGTGGACCTCCAGAACCTTTCCGGTGGCCCCTACACAATACCGATATGACCCGAAACCTTTCCGGTGTCCGTTTGACAACTTCCCATATATAAATCTTTACCTCCGGACCCTTCCGAACTCCTCGTGACGTCCGGGATCTCATCCGGACTCGAACAACATTCGGTAATCACATACAAGTCTTCCTAATAACCCTAGCGCGTCCGAACCTTAAGTGTAGACCCTACGGGTTGGAGACATCTGCGACATGACCGAGGCGCTCTCGGTCAATAACCAACAGCGGGATCTGGATACCCATGTTGGCTCCCACATGCTCCTCGATGATGTCATCGGATGAACCACGATGTCGAGGATTCAAGCAACCCGTATACTATTCCCTTTGTCAGACGATATGTTACTTGCCCGAGACTTCGATCGTCGGTATCCCAATACCTCGTTCAGTCTCGTTACCGGCAAGTCACTTTACTCGTACCGTAATGCATGATCCGTGACCAGACACTTGATCACTTTGAGCTCATTATGATGATGCACTACCGAGTGGGCCCAGTGATACCTCTCCGTCATACGGAGTGACAAATCCCTGTCTCGATCCATGTCAACCCAGACACTTTCGGAGATACCTGTAGTGCACCTTTATAGTCACCCGATTCGTTGTGACGTTTGGTACACCCAAAGCATTCCTACGGTATCCGGGAGTTACGATCTCATGGTCTAAGGAAGAGATACTTGACATTGGAAAAGCTCTAGCAAAACGAACTACACGATCTTTGTGCTATGCTTAGGATTGGGTCTTGTCCATCACGTCATTCTCCTAATGGCGTGATCCCGTTATCAATGACATCGATGTCCATAGTCGAAACCATGACTATCTGTTGACCAACGAGCTAGTCAACTAGAGGCTTACTAGGGACGTATTGTAGTCTATGTATTCACACGTGTATTACGATTTCCGGATAATACAGTTATAGCATGAATAAAAGACAATTATCATGAACAAGGAAATATAATAATAATTCTTTTATTATTGCCTCTAGGGCATATTTCCAACATATACAATGCGGGGGTGTTCGCAAAAAAATATGCTTAATCACACTTGATCCAACATCTTGGTCCATTAAGGAGGTGATCGCACGTCGAACTAGGCAACCGGACTATATAGCTGTAACACTTTCGCAGCCATGGGAGTCTAATGGTGGGGCTACTATGTAGCCCCTGGTACATTCGCGTGCATCCGAATATGGCCGCGTATGTACGTGGCTGGAAAACGACCCTTCGTTAATGCGGAGGAATCCTTAAAGATTCCGGTGAGTCTTCGAGTGGTTGAACAGTCTCTTGCTGTATCATGACAGTCAGTTTTCGGCTTTCTCTACCGAGGCGCTCATCCGGAATAACCAGGGCACAATCGCAGTAGTTCCTCTTTGGCCTGCCTTAGCCGATAATAATAGAACATAAGGTGGCAAACCCAGGAGCCGGGAAAACCCAACATTTGACCAAGGACATGATTCAGAGCTGATGCATATAAGGCCAAACTCGTGACACCGAACACTCCCGAAGGTATTCGGTCTTTGTAAAGAAAACAGGCTGACGAAGGCCTGCTATAAACCCTAAGGTTCCAGGTACGTGCGATGAATCTGTCATGGCGAAATGCCAATAACGGCAGTATCCTCTGTGGGTATGGAACCCATGGGATGGTTAAAAATAAGAGGCATTAGAAAAGGTGTACACAGGGGCTTAATCTAAAAAGAAACCTGTTGAACGGGGCCCTGCTGCACGTCTGCGCCTTTGTCTCCGTTGTGCCGTATCCTGGAAGTGTATCGCGCGGACGTTGTCTGTGAAAAAGAAAACTCGTAGGAGAGTACAACGTAAGTATGCGATGGATAATGAAAGTGTGAGATCCTGGTCTGCCAATAAGGTTGAGCCAAGTGTGGGGCTGTATTAAATATTTATAGCCCCCGGTTTCCGCTATGGGAGTACATATACGGTGCCCTGGTTGAATTTTATCCGGGCTACCAGACTCGTATAACCGTGTCTGTGGTCTTAATGACCAGTCATGTGTATGATATTTGGAGGTCGCTTACAGTCTGGCCGCCAGGGCCGTCGCGTGTTCCTCTGCGCGTGAAGAGCGCTCTGTGATTCCGCTAACGGTGATGACGCCACGTGGACCGGGCATCTTGAGTGTAAGGTAGCCGTAATGCGGCAATGCGTTGAAGCGGGCGAAGGCCGTTCTTCCAAGCAATGCATGATAGCCGCTTTGGAAGGGGGCGATGGTGAAGAGTAGTTCTTCGCTTCTGGAGTTGCCTGGGGAGCCGAATGTTACTTCCAGCACGACGGAGCCCCTGCCGTAGGCTTCAACGCCTGGTATGACCCCTTCAAAAGTGGTGTTGGTTTGGCTAATTCTGGATGGGTTTATCCCCATTCTGCGGGCAGTGTCCTCGTATATTAAATTGAGACTACTGCCGCCGTCCATGAGGGCACGGGTGAGACGGTATCCGTCGATTATTAGGTCAAGCACCAAGGCGTGTGATCCTCCGTGCCGAATACTAGTTCGGCCGTCCATGTGATCAAAACTGATCGGACGAGACATCCAGTAGTCAGATGTGGATACGATGGGCTCTACATCATGCACGTCTCTGAGCATGCGTTCTTGCCTTCTCGTGAATGTGTGAGTCGCGTGGATCATGTTTACTGTTTTAACCTCTGGCGGGAATTTTTTCTGTCCCCCAGTGTTCAGCTGGCGAGGTTCGTCCTCGTCCTCACTTGGTGTTTCCCTCCCTTTGTGTTCGGCATTTAGTTTGCCGGCCTGCTTGAAGACCCAGCACTCTTTATGGGTGAGGTTCGCAGGTTTCTCCGGGGTACCATGAATTTTGCATTCTGTCCAGGAGTCAGTTCAGACCGTACGATCCCTCTTTACTTCCTTTAAATGCCTTCTTTTGCTGAGAGCCCCTGAATCCGGCATTAACCGTTGTGTTATCCGGGCTCCCTTCCTTGCCTTGGCGTTTGTGTTTATTACGCCGTGGCTTCCCGCTGCCATCCCTTATTTTGGATGTGCTAGGGTCGCTGGTGCCTTTACGGGCTAGCCAGCTATCTTCACCCGTGCAAAAGCGGGTCATAAGGCTTGTTAAGGCTGCCATTGTCCTTGGCTTTTCTTGGCGAGGTGTGCAAGCGAGCCATTAAATCATGGATGATGTGTTTGAATGCCGCTAAGGCTTCAGCGTCCGGACAATCGACAATTTGATTCTTCTTAGTGAGGAATCTGTTCCAAAGCTTGCGGGCAGACTCTCCGGGCTGTTGGGTTATGTGACTTAGATCGTCTGCATCTGGAGGCCGGACATAAGTCCCTTGAAAATTGGCCCTGAAATCGTCTTCTAGTTCCTCCCAACTCTCAATTGAGTTTTCGGGGAGGCTTTTCAACCAGTGTCGAGCTGGTCCCTTCAGCTTGAGGGGAAGGTATTTGATGGCATGGAGATCATCCCCATGAGCCATGTGAATATGCAGGATAAAATCCTCAATCCAGACCCCTGGGTCTGTTGTTCCGTCATATGCCTCTATGTTCACAAGTTTGAAACCTTGTGGGAATTCATGGTCCTATACTTCTTCGGCGAAGCACAGGGGGTGAGCAGCCCCTCTGTATCTGGACACGCCGTGGCTTGTAGTCGGCTGTTGTTGTGTCCGGAGTTTATTCCGAACTGGTATTTGGCTTGTATTAGCGTTTGGGTGACCATAGTCCCTCGCCGGGGTGTGTCCTTTAGATCCGTAGATGGACCTGGCTGCACCGGCCTTCTTATCCAGCTTCTCACGTAGATCGTGCGCGGTGTCAGTAGCCGCTCTATTGTGGTTGTGACGCGGTACGTCGGGTCTCATGGTTTTATTATTCTTTGGTGGAACGGCCTCGTCGTCGAATTCTGGCAGTAGCTTGCGTTTTGGATAGCTCTTTGTATGGCGATCGTCGCCATATCTTTCTTCAGTGTCTAGCACTTTATTCCATCTGCGACTGAGCCTTTCCTGTGCGGCCTTAAGCCGCTGCTTCTGCTTCTTTAGACTTCTTGCTATGGCCATAAGCTTTCGGTGGAGGATGTCTCGTTGCACTCGTTCGTCCGGAATGGTGAATGCATCGTCGTCCGGACTGTGTTCATGTTCTGGGGCGGTTTCATGATCTCGTCCCTCCGGATCGTTATGTTCGGGTATTTGCTCCGAGCCCGGTTTGGCGTGACCTGGCTCATCCTGCTCCATCGCTGGGTCCATGTGGTCGTCACTACCTTCGGGGTTTACTGGTATGTCGATCCTTCTTGCGCTCTTGTCGCTATTTTTACTGTTGCTGGACTTTGAGTGGCGTCTGCGCCGCCGTTTTGGCTTTTGCCCGGGTGTTTTATCTTCCGGATTATCGCTGTCGTCCTTCTTGGGCGTATCCACCATGTATATATCGTGTGACAAGGTCGTAGTCCCGCGCCCCAGAGATTTTGGAGCTTCTCCTGCATCGTCATCCATACCGTCGATGTCTTCGGAGTCGAAGTCAAGAACGTCGGTTAAATCATCGATCGTGGCAATGAAGTGGGTGGTGGGTCGGCAATGAATTCCTTCGTCGCCTGCTTCCCACTTAGGTCGGACATAGTTCGGCCCAGAGCCTCCTGACAAAGAGAGAGACTTTAACGAGTTCAGCATGTCGCCAAAGGGCGAGTGCTGGAAGATGTCCGCAGTGGTAAACTCCATTACCGGAGCACAACCTGGTTTGACTGGCTCGAAGGTATGCGGATCGGAACCAACAACCGGATACGAGTCCGGGGGCCCGGGGTTACAGGCCTCCACGGAGGTTAGACCTGTGTTTGGCTCCATCGCCGATGAATATGCGGCCCGCGGGGCGAGGTCTACCCCTCTGTCCTTAGGCAACGCAACCTGCTCTGGATTTAGATCCGGGGCTACTGCTGGGGTGATATCCCGAGCATTGTCCGACAGCAGGTCTAGGCCATGCTCGTCGTGACTGTCCGGCGCTCCTGGCACAGGGCCGAATCTGTCGAAGATCAAGTCTCCGCGAATATCCGCCGTGTAGTTCAAGTTTCCGAACCTGATCTGGTGGCCAGGGGCGTAGCTGTCGATCTGCTCCAGATGGCCAAGCGAATTGGCCCACAGTGCGAAGCCGCCGGACACAAAGATCTGTCCGGGGAGAAAAGTCTCACCCTGGACCGGGTTGTTAACGATTGAAGACGCCATCAAGATTCAAAGCGACGACACAGAGGAACTCTCAATGAAAGCACCAATGTCGGTGTCGAAACCGGCGGATCTCGGGTAGGGGGCCCGATCTGTGCGTCTTAGGTTGATGGTAACAGGAAGCAAGGGACACAATGTTTACCCAGGTTCAGGCCCTCTCGATGGAGGTAAAACCCTACTTCCTGCTTGATTAATATTGAAGATATGAGTAGTACAAGAGTAGATCTACCACGAGATCGTAGAGGCTAAACCCTAAGAGCTAGCCTATGATGGTATGATTGTAATTGTGATCGGCCTTTAAGGACCATCCTCTCCAGTTTATATAGACACCGGAGAGGGCTATGGTTTACATGGAGTCGGTTACAAGGAAGGAAATATAATATCCGGATAGCTAAGCTTGTCTTCCACGCAAAGGAGAGTCCCATCCGGACACGGGCCGAAGTCTTGAGTCTTGTATTTTCACGCTTCAATAGTCCGGATGATGTACATAGTTCGGCTGTCCGGATATCCCCTAATCCAGGACTCCCTCACTTAGCCTTTGGAGCATCCATGAACCAGTTTGTGATTCCCGCCCCATAGGCGATGTCCATATGCGAGTTCACTAGTGTACCATAGATTCCTGATCACATTGCGATAGTGTATCACATCTACACCTACTCCCCCAATGTTCCTGCTAAGTTTAAGCCTATTCTCCATAGGCATGTGACACAAGTTGAAATTTTCCATGCTGGCAAGCTCCAGAATTTCTACCACATAGCTTGCTTGGCACAACATGAAAAAAGCATGTGCGATATGTGGCTTGAGTCCTGTTAGTATCTGAGACACCGAGGTCGCTCATGTTGAAGAGCTCGTGTATATGCATTGAACTCTTTGATCTCATTGACGCACATGCGGTTGATTACCCGATCATCGGCATAGAGGCCAACGTGGAGGTAGGATGACGCGTTCTCCCTCTGGTGCAAATCATGCTGATGTGGGCACCACTCAAAGCCCAGAGATGACATGGACGCATCTAGCTTTGTGTAGCACGCCCTGCTGATGTTGTGGCAGTGCGTAACGAAGTCGTAGACATGACATGATAGGATTTGGAGCCCTTCACGTATCTAACAAACAATTGACTATTTGTCGCCTAGTTTCTTCACATGAGAGCCCACCTTCGTTACATGAGCCACACACCCAAGTGCACATAGTTAGTGCAGATTGGAAATACAGTCATATTTTTTCGACAAAGGGTGGATTTTATTGGTTCAAAAAACAATATCAAGAGGAATGCAGTCATATAGAGCCTCGTACCAAGTGCTTCGGTTTAGATTGGGCATAGGTGATCACTTCAACAAATGTTCCAGAAACTGCCACTCCGGCGGTCTTCAGAGATGGTATGTGATTTTATTGGTAGGTTTGAACTTCGACGCTCGGATAGAAGCACAGACCCTTTCATTGTTGGTCCACATACATGGACCTTCGGAGCCACTGGCGCGGCAGTCCCTGGTTGACTGGTGGGGCATAGATCTCCAGTGGTGCCCTCATAGCATCCCCTACTGATGCATGTGGCAACATTTGTTGAGGCCCTCCCGACTATGAATACTACTGGATTGGGACCTCTGGTCGCGGTGCACAACGTCAAAGTCCTTGTATGAGATGTGATGTATATGTTGTTGTGGCGTCTCCACAACTGCCTCCAGTCATCGATGCGCCTTTGATGCCTCCCGATAGTGTAACACTCCTGATGATTAGCGATGGTGAACCCATGCTAATGATGCAATGCCATCACCTTTTTGCTAAGCCAATTGCCATTTGATAAAACTCAAAGTAAAAAACAAATTTAAATTGCAATTCAAATTATTATTTCTTCAAACAGAGAAACAACAATGTTAGTTGGGTGGCAAATAATCACCAAGTACTTGTCATAAATAAACCAAGATCTTTTGAATTACTAAAATGCCCTTAACCTAAATAAAACAGTGCCAACAACATTAATTTGAGCCAGTTTAGTTTACACAAATACTTAATCATTTCAAAATAAATTGAAACTTGTTGGGATACTTCAAATCTTTGCCTAACATTTATGGGCCAAATTTAATATTCAAGTAAATTCATTTAGTATGAGATTGAAATGCAACGCATAAAAGAATAAATAAAGAAATTGAAAAAAAGAAAAAGAAAATTACAAATCAGAAAGGAAAAGGGAGAAGAGAAACTTACCTGCCAGCCCACCCCTAAGGTTGTCTTCAACCTACTGCTCACCGAGGCGCGCTGGACGCGGCAGGCGCGTCCATAGCTGAGATGGACAAGCACATGTCATCCATCGGGTCCCTCAATGGGTAAGGTCCCACGGAACCCCTGACGAACCTTAGCACCTCCCCATTCCCCCTCGCTCGCCCGTCTCCCTCCCAGGTTCGTTCGCACCCGAGATGGCCGTCGACACCGCAGCTCGTCCGCATGACCACCATCCTTGAATCGCCTCCGCTGTTTGTCCTGAAGATCTGCCTCAATGGCCTCTTCGTCTCCACCAACAGCCGCATCCAGAGAAGCCCGAAGACGACCGAATCGACCGCGTGTTCAACCCCAGAGCCGCCTGCCGCCGTTGTCAACCACGTCGCCGTCTGAGCGCCTCCAACCCTACTGGTTTGCCTGTATGATTCGCTATGAGATCCCATGTGCTGCCCCTCCCCCTGCTCGTTTTATTCCTCTAGCTGTCCCCTCAAGCTCCGAGCTCCATTGTCGCTTGAGCTCACCGCCGTCACCATTACAGGGCACCCCAGCCGCTGCTGCTGGTGCATATCGACGCGCTACGTCGCTGCGGTCCCTTAGCATCTCCTTCCCGGCCAAATGGTGACCGGAAGCGCCGATCGCGCGTCGCCGTGCTTCAGTTGGTCACCGACGTGCACCACCGCGCGCGCGGCCGGCATAAACCTGCCGGTGGTCATTGATGGTGGGTGAGGGAGTCCCGGATTAGGGGGTGTCCGGATGGCCGGACTAAGACCTTTGGCCGGACTCCCGGACTATGAAGATACAAGATTGAAGACTCCGTCCCGTGTCCGGATGGGACTTTCCTTGGCGTGGAAGGCAAGCTTGGCGATACGATATGAAGATCTCCTCCCATTGTAACCGACTCTGTGTAACCCTAGCCCTCTCCGGTGTCTATATAAACCGGAGAGTTTTAGTCCATAGGACGAACAACAATCATACCATAGGCCAGCTTCTAGGGTGTAGCGACTCCGATCTCGTGGTAGATCTACTCTTGTACTACCCATATCATCAATATTAATCAAGCAGGAGTAGGGTTTTACCTCCATTGAGAGGGCCCGAACCTGGGTAAAAACATCGTGCCCCTTGTCTCCTGTTACCATCCGCCTAGACGCACAGTTCGGGACTCCCTACCCGAGATCCGCCGGTTTTGACACCGACAGGCACCCTCACCGCGTCGTGCCCACCAACGGGCCAGCCCTCCACCGAGACGTAAGTTATTCATTAATTCGAAGGTATGGTGTTACTCCGAGATCCATAACCGGGACTTCGTCTTTTGTAGTCCGGCGAGCAGCTCTTCTCAACAGAGTTCGTCTTCGGGGACCTTCGTCCGGAGCTGATGGAGAGTGAGACACACAGTTCGGGACCCCCTACCCGAGATCCGCCGGTTTTGACACCGACATTGGTGCTTTCATTGAGAGTTCCTCTGTGTCGTTCGCGATGCGGTCCGGGATGATGGCTTCTTCGCTCGTCAATCGCGATGCGGTCCAGGATGAGACTTTCCTCCCCGGACAGTTCTTCGTATTCGGCGGCTTCGCACTGCGGGGCAACTCGTTTGGCCATATCGAGCAGATCCAAAGCTACGCCCCTGGCCATCAGGTCAGGTTTGGAAGGTTAAACTACACGGCCGACATCCGCGGGGACTTGATCTTCGACGGATTCGAGCCACAACCGGGCGCGCCGCACTGTCACGATGGGCATAATTTAGCTCTGCCGTCGGACAACGCCCAGAGCATCGCTCAGGTGTCCGCTCCGACCATTAGCTCGGAGCCCACTGCGCTAGTCGGGGACGGACGGTTAGATGCCGCCCCGGAAGCTGCAACCTCTACGGTGATAGAGCCGGATACCAGCCTAGTCCTTCGCAAGGTCCATGACTCCAAGGTGCCGAACTCCGCTCCGGACTCCGTAAATCCCGCACCTCTTCCGATTAAGCCCGATTGGGCTCCGGTCATGGAGTTCACCGCCGCGGACGTCTTTCAGCACTCGCCTTTTGGCGATATCCTGAATTCATTAAAGTCTCTCTCTTTGTGAGGAGAGCCCTGGCCGAACTACGGCCAACACGGTTGGGATGCGGATGACGAAGAAATTCGAAGCCCACCCACCACCCACTTCATAGCCACTGTCGATGATTTAACCGACATGCTCGACTTTGACTCCAAAGACATCGACGGCATGGACGCCGATGAAGGAGACGATCAAGAACCAGCACCTATAGGGAACTGGAAAGCCTCCTTGTCATATGACATATACATGGTGGACACCCCTAAAGCGGGGGATTGCGAGGATAAAACGGAGGATGATCCATCCAAGAAGCAACCCAAGCGCCGACGTCAGCGGCGCCGCTCTAAGTCCCGCCAAAGCAAAAACCGCGATTCCGGCACCGGAGATAACAACACACCGGATAGTGCCGAAGACAACCCCCTGCAGTAGGATTCAGTGCAGGAGGACGAAGGAGCCAGCCCTCATGAGAGAGCGGCCGACAAAGAGGTTGAGGACGACAATTATATGCCTCCCTCCGAAGACGAGGCAAGCCTTGACGACGACGAATTCGTTGTGCCAGAGGATCCCGTCGAACAAGAGCGTTTCAAACGCAGGCTTGTTGCCACGACAAGCAGCCTCAAGAAGAAACAGCAGCAGCTTAGAGCTGACCAAGACTTGCTAGCCGACAGATGGACCGAAGTCCTGGCAGCCGAAGAGTATAAGCTAGAACGCCCATCCAAGAGCTACCCAAAGCGCAGGCTGCTACCCCAACTTGAGGAGGAAGCAACTAAACCTACATCACCAGTGTACGACGCGCCCGATCGGCCACCCCGCGGCCGCGATAGAGAGGCCTTCAGGCCCTCGACCCAAGCCGCACCCCGGCACCGCTCAAAACATACCAGAGTACGGGGAGACGCAACAGACCCGCGAGACATCTTGGAGAATAAGGCAAGGCAAACAAGATCGATCTACGGATCGCATGAGCGCCCCGCTTCACGTGACGCTAGCCGTCACGCCGGACATAATAAGTACGGCCCGGCCGAATACAACAGACCAAGTTCATCCGAGCTGCGTCGTGATATTGCCCAGTACAGGGGCGCCGCACACCCACTATGCCTCACAGACGAAGTAATGGATCATCAAATCCCCGAGGGCTTCAAACCCGTAAACATCGAATCAAATGATGGCACAACAGATCCTGCGGTATGGATCGAGGATTACCTCCTTCATATCCACATGGCCCGTGGTGATGATCTACACACCATCAAATACCTGCCGCTCAAGCTTAAAGGACCAGCTCAACATTGGCTTAACAGCCTGCCAACAGAGTCAATTAGTTGTTGGGAGGACCTGGAATCCGCATTCCTTGACAACTTCCAGGGCACGTATGTGCGACCACCAGACGCCGATGACCTAAGCCACATAATCCAGCAGCTAGAGGAATCGGCCAGACAATTCTGGACACGGTTCCTAACCAAGAAAAACCAAATAGTCGACTGTCCGGACGCCAAGGCCCTTGCAGCCTTCAGGCACAACATCCGAGATGAATGGCTTGCCCGGCACCTAGGACAGGAAAAGCCGAAATCTATGGCAGCCCTCACGACAATCATGACCCGCTTTTGTGCGGGAGAAGACAGCTGGTTGGCTCGTAGCAATAACATAACCAAGAGCCCCGGCAATTCGGATACCAAGGACAACAACGGCAGGTCACGTCGCAACAAGCATAAGCGCCGCATTAACGGTGACAATACTGAAGATACGGCAGTGAACGCCGGATTCAGAGGCTCTAAACCGGGTCAGCGGGAGAAGCCATCCGAAAGACACCCTCAGGGCCAATCCAACTTAGACCAGATACTCGATCGCTCTTGCCAGATACACGGCACCCCTGAACAGCCAGCCAATCACACCAACAGGTATTGTTGGGTGTTCAAGCAGGCAGGCAAGTTAAGTGCCGAAACCAGAGACAAGGGGCTACATAGCGATGATGAGGAGGGGCCCCGGCCGCCGAACAACAAAGGACAGAAGGGATTTCCCCCGCAAGTTCGGACGGTGAACATGATATACGCAACCCACATCCCCAAAAGGGAGCGGAAGCATGCTCTCAAGGACGTCTATGCGTTGGAGCCAATCGCCCTAAAGTTCAACCCATGGTCCTCCTGCCCGATCACCTTCGATCGAAGGGACCATCCCACCAGCATCCATCACGACGGATTCGCCGCATTGGTCCTAGACCCAATTATCGACGGATTTCACCTTACCAGAGTCCTAATGGACGGCGACAGTAGCCTGAACCTGCTTTACCAGGACACAGTGCGAAAAATGGGCATCGATCCTTCAAGGACTAAACCCACAAAGACAACCTTCAAAGGTGTCATACCAGGTGTAGAGGCCAGCTGTACAGGCTCGGTTACACTCGAAGTGGTCTTCGGATCCCCGGATAACTTCCGGAGGGAGGAGTTAATCTTCGACATAGTCCCATTCCGCAGCGGCTATCACACCCTGCTTGGACGAACCGCATTTGCAAAATTCAATGCGGTGCCGCACTACGCATATATCAAGCTCAAGATGCCAGGACCTCGCGGAGTCATCACGGTAAACGGAAACAGCGAACGCTCTCTCCGAACGGAGGAGCACACGGCGGCCCGGGCGGCGGAAGTACAGAGTAGCCTCTCAAGGCAGTTCTCCAATCCAGGTGTCAAACGTCCAGACAACGTCAAGCGAGCCCGAAGTAACCTACAACAAATCCGGCTGGCACGTTCCGAGCAAGCATAGCAGTGCGGCCCCAACCCCAGCCCCCGCCAAATGGCGATACTGGTACCACGCGTAAATAATTACGCCTTCGAGATACCATGGGCATAACGGGAGGGGCACAACTACGGCACGCCCAGAATGCGGCTCAACCGCACTAAGGGGCTCCCCATTTCGCCGTTTTCCTTTTTACACACTTTCAGGACCCAACTATTCGGAAGGCCTGTCCGCCAATATACTCGCCAAACCCACGATGCAACAGCCAGGGAGAGAGCAAGCCACATCAAACGTCCAGGTGGTCTCTATAACGAGTTTAATACCTGTTTTACTTACAATCCCGCAGCTTGCCCTAGAGGGGAACATGTCAAACACTCCCATCTCTTGCTTACCGCAGTTCTTGTATCGTTCTGCTTTCGCAGCAGCCCTTTTTTAATAAACAATATATAGCTCTTATCTATTATTGTACTTATCTATTTTTTATATACAAATATGTTCAGTCATGACATTCTGCAACCGTACACTTTGGTACGGACAATACACCAGGGGCTTACAACACCCCATAACATGGTGTGAGAAGACCGAACACTCTCATGAGTGCGGCACCCCGAACTTTTAGCACTATATGCATCGGCTCCGAATCATGTCTTTGGTCAATAGTTGGGTTTGCCCGGCTCCCAAGTTTTGGTACCTTACGTTCCGCATTGTTCGCTAAGGTAGCACTGGGAGAACTACTGCGATTGTGCCCCAGTTGAGCTGGGTTAACACCTCAGCAGAGAAAGCTAAAACTGACTGTCATGATAGTGCGAGTGACCGGTCGCTGTTCGCGAGGTTTTTTCGAGTCCTTAAAGACTTATGCCACTTCGAGCGGGGAACCGGACTTATCTGGCCTAGGCGTGGATAGTGCCCCGAACTCGGTCTTTCGAATACTAGGGGCTTCGCCGAGATTTAAAATTATAGAATTCTATGGCTAAGTGAGAGTGATAAAGCATTATAAGTCCGACGGCCTGGTTCGTTGTGCTGAACGCCTCCCTAGATGGACCCAAGAATGGGAACAAGAGCGCTCAGGTTTATCCCGAACACCCCAGCACTCGTGGCATGGGGGTCGAAGCCGACGACCTGCATCTCTCAGATTTGATAAACGGCCGCACAGAAGGTAATGTTTTAAATTAACAAGCGTTGCTTAACGCATATGAACAGAGTTTCAGCGTACAGGATAACAAATGCGAGTCTACTCAAAAGTTACATCTTTGGAGCATTCGTCCGCTATACGGCTGGCACCCTTCAGGACGCCATTATAATACATCTCGGGCGTACGATACTCCTTACCCGGTTGTGGCGCGTCCGTCAAAAGCTTCACCGCGTCCAGCTTGCCCCAGTGCACTTTAGCACGGGCAAGGGCCCGACGGGCACCTTCAATACAAACAGAGCGCTTGACGACATCAATCCACGGACACGCATCCACCAGCCGCCGCACCAGACCGAAGTAGCTCCCAGGCATGACTTCTCCAGGCCACAAGCGAGCTATGAGGCCCTTCATGGCCTGTTCGGCCACCTTGTGGAGCTCGACCAGCTGCTTCAGCTGGTCGCTCAGGGGCACCGAATGTTTGGCCTCAGCATACTGAGACCAGAACACCTTTTTCATCGAGCTCCCCTTTTCGGCTCGGTAGTACGCGGAGGCATCAGACACACTACGGGGCAGATCGGCAAACGCTCCTGGAGAGCTCCGGATTTGGGTAAGTCGCAGATAATTAACTTTTATATTCTTGCTTTGCATAAAGAATGCCTTACCCGCCGCTATCTTCTTCATCGCCTCGATCTCCTGGAGGGCCTTCTGGTCTTCGGCCTTAGCGGTCTTGGCACTCTCAAGAGCCAAGGTGAGCTCAGACTCTCGAGTCTTCGAGTCACGCTCCAAACCCTCGTGTTTTTCCACGAGAGCCTGGAGCTCTTGCCGCACCTCCGCCACCCGCGCCTCCTGCTTCTCTCGCTCGGTGCGTTCCAAGGCCGCACTCTTTTCGGCCTTGGAGACCGCATCCTTCAGGGTCGCCACCTCGGTCGTGGCTCCTGCAACATTTACGTTGGTCCTGTTTTTATTTGCAACCAAGTATTTCTATATACATTTACAGGAGGTACTATGTACCCTCTTTATCCTCGAGCTCCTTCTTGGCACGGACGAGCTCGCTCTCGGACCGCTCGAGGCTTTCCTTCAATGTATTGACCTCCGCAGTCAGTGCGGCAGAGGTCAGCGGCGCAGCCTGCATTCCCATATTGACACATTTCTATTAGACTCTTGCGTATATCTTTTTAGATCCTGAGCTCGGCTTTTCTTTCCGAAAACCGAACTGGGCATCAGGGGCTACTGTCTATGCGGTAATATTTTTTATATGATTTTAACACATACCTCAAAGCCTG
Organism: Aegilops longissima; assembly: GCA_021605205.1. Classification (NCBI taxonomy): domain Eukaryota; kingdom Viridiplantae; phylum Streptophyta; class Magnoliopsida; order Poales; family Poaceae; genus Aegilops; species Aegilops longissima. Next base: position 16,501,708 of record CM038682.1, read on the forward strand.
TTAACAGGCTTGTACAAGCTTCTGTCAGACCGCTCTTGGCGGACTGAACCTTCTGGATCACCGCACTCATAACAGTGCGGTGTTCCTCGTCGATGGAGGCACCGTTAAGCACCTCCAACAAATTGTTCGGCGCCTCCGGATGGACGGGGGTCACCGGCGTCGTAGGCTTGCCCTTCTTATGAAGGCGCCGCCTGTCGGACTCTGGAACCGTTGATGGTTCTGGAGCAGTGTCCGGCCCGGGACCGGACTTAGATCCTTCCGGGGCTTTACCCCCTTCGGGCCTGGAGTCCGGGAGATCGCCTTGCGGCGCCTCCAGGACCACCTCCTCCTAGTTTAGTCCCTTTCGGGACCCCACCTCGGCGTCGTCCACAGGGAGCGGGGAGGAGGCCGTCGGAAGTGAAGCGCTATTCACGTCCGACGAATTCAGGGAGCCGCTCGACGAATCGCCAAGCTGAGCTCTGGGCGGACTGCATAATTAAATTCGGCGTCAGAAGCTATCGAATAATAGAGGAGTGCAATAAGTCATTCGGGTAGCCGGACACTTGCGGTTTTGCCAGGGGCTTGACCCTGGATGGTCATTCCCCTCCCGCCGTCTTCGGCATCGGGGGCGTTGTCCGGCAGAAGGGTCTTCCCCTTATTGGACCCTCCGGCTTCCCCAGTTGGGGCGGCCTTTCTTTTCTTTCCTCCCCCCGTTGGAGGGGGAGAGGCATCTTCTTCTTCTTCCTCCTCCCCGTCTTCGAAGGCGGAGGGAGCGTCGGGGTTGTCGGGCGAATCCGACGCCGCCGGGCACCGGGAACTCTTTCGGGTCCCCGTGGCCTTATTCTTGGCCTTCTTTTCCGGCACCACGTGGGGTTCCGGAACCACCAGCCCTGTCAATTGGGCGTCTGTTGGGTCTTCTGGTAGGGGAGCCGGACAGATAACCTGCCCGGACTTCTTCAGCCAGTCCTGTCAAAGGTAGGGGACTTTAGATCCCGCATAGAGTCAAACTATGAAAGACAAAAAGTCCCGTAAAGGGTAGAATAGCTTACCTCGTTGGCCTGGCGCCGCGAGCTGAATCCGCGATCCTCGGTAGCGGACGCGGGGGCCTCAGCGCCCTTGAAGAGAACCTTCCAGGCATCTTCGTACGTGGTGTCGAAGAGCCCGCTCAAGGTTGGGTGCTGTGCCGGATCAAACTCCCACAATTTGAAGGCCCGTTGCTGGCATGGGAGGACCCGGCGGATAAGCATGACCTGGACTACGTTGACGAGCCTGAGGTTCTTGCTCACCAGCTTCTTGACGTAGGTTTGGAGTCCGGTCAGCTCTTCCGAATCTCCCCATGTTAGGCCCGTCTCTTTCCAGGAGGTGAGCCACGTGGGAAAACCAGACCGGAATTCGGGGGCCGCTTCTCATTTGGGGTCGCGTGGCTCGGTGATGTAGAACCATCCCGATTGCCATCCTTTTATTGTCTCCACGAAGGAGCCCTCGAGCCATAGGATGTTGGCCATCCGGCCCACCATGGCACCTCCGCACTCCGCTTGGCGGCAGCTCACCACTTTCAGCTTGACATTAAAAGTCTTCAGCCATAAGCCGAAGTGGGGCTGGATGCAGAGGAAGGCCTCACACACAATGATGAACGCCGAGATGTTGAGGATAAAGTTCGGGGCCAGATCATGGAAGTCCAGGCCGTAGTAGAGCATGAGCCCCCGACGAACGGGTGAAGAGGAAAACCCAGTCCGCGGAGGAAATGGGGAATAAAAACAACCCTCTCATGGGGCCTGGGGGTGGGGATGAGTTGCCCCACATCTGGATGCCGGTGCGCGATATCGTCAGACAAGTATCCGGCCTTCCTCAGCTTTTTGATTTGCCCCTCCGTGAAGGAGGAGGCCATCCATCTACCTCCCACTCCGGACATGGTTGGAGAAGGTTGAGGTGGGAAGTGCGGGCTTGGGCGCCGGAGCTCGAGCGCGCAGGGACGGATAAGCAAAGAAGGAAGAAGGCGTGAATGGAAAGGGCGGATTCTTATCCCTTTATATGGGCGGCCAAAACTACGAGCCCCCACCGGCCTAATAAAATCCGCTTATCTCCCAAGCGCCGCGATTAGTGGCCCGGTTGGGTTACCCACGCCCGTATTGATGAGAATCCCGAAATAAGGGGACACGATCTCTGCTTTTACAAGACGTGCCAAGGAAACCGCCTCGCTAAACGCGCTGAGGTGGAACAGTAAGATGAATAAAAGCCTGGCCGTGGCGTGATGTCACGCTGCGGAATACGTCAGCAGATTAGATTGATGCAAATATTATTCTCTCTACGGTGGAATGTGGAATTTATTTTTGCAGAGCCGGACACTACCCTGGCGTTCAACATCTTCTATGGAATATTCGGAGGAGGAACCCGCCTTGCAATACCGAAGACAACTTGCACGCCAGATTCGTCGTCATTGAAGCCTGGTTCAGGGGCTACTGAGGGAGTTCCGGATTAGGGGGTGTCCGGATGGCCGGACTAAGACCTTTGGCCGGACTCCCGGACTATGAAGATACAAGATTGAAGACTCCGTCCCATGTCCGGATGGGACTTTCCTTGGCGTGGAAGGCAAGCTTGGCGATACGATATGAAGATCTCCTCCCATTGTAACCGACTCTGTGTAACCCTAGCCCTCTCCGGTGTCTATATAAACCGGAGAGTTTTAGTCCATAGGACGAACAACAATCATACCATAGGCTAGCTTCTAGGGTTTTGCCACTCCGATCTCATGGTAGATCTACTCTTGTACTACCCATATCATCAATATTAATCAAGCAGGAGTAGGGTTTTACCTCCATCGAGAGGGCCCGAACCTGGGTAAAAACATCGTGTCACTTGTCTCCTGTTACCATCAGCCTAGACGCACTGTTCGGGACCCCCTACCTGAGATCCGCCAGTTTAGACACCGACAGTGGGCCCATGAGATAACTAACTTAGTTCGCCACCTAAGTAACCCCCTAACCCCTGGCCCCCGGCTAACTAAGATGATTATACCCCTATTAATTTAATGTGTCAATGGCACCTTGGCCCCACCGGTCAATTGACCAGTTGACAATCAGTAGTTGTCTGGTGACTAGGCAGTCAACATGCCCCACTGACAGTCTCACACAGCACTACCTGGGTACACTTTTAGGTGTACCTACCAGTTACCCATTTATTAATTTTCAAATTAAAATATGTCCAGTAAATTCCGAAAATCATATAAACTTTGGAAATTCATAGAAAATAAAATCGAAAGTCAGATGAAAATAATTTACATATGAAAAATGATCAGAAAAATATAACGAATCTGGGTATGCTATCAACATACCTGTCAGATCCATTTAACATAATGAACCTGAACACTTTGCATTAGGATGATCTGACCGAAAAATGCCTGGATCTGGGAAAATATCTTTTTGCTCTCCTTATAAAATATGCACATAGGATAACATAAGCTTTGATTGTTACTATTATTAATTTTATTGTCAAAGTATCGTGAGAGTGCACCTTTCTTGGAGTTATATGTGGGAAAACATAAGCCATTTATAAGTAATTTACTTATTTTTTTAGGAAAGAATAAAAACCAAGATCGCTTTTGTGTTGCCATCTAAGGATAGTTATTGCATTAACTATGAATAAGACATGTGTATTACTGACTCATTCCTCTCCAATAATAAGACATGTAGATTTTGTCTTGAGTGAAATCTTTGAAGTTTGACCAACTTTATAGAAACAAAAGATCCTATTTACTCAGTCAACATCACTATCATGAAATGTGTTTTTGCAATGTATTTACTTACTGGAGTTCTTTCTCGTTTTTTGCGTCAGCCACACCAAGTAGATATCCGGTGAAATAATAGTGACTTAATTTGCTAGCGAGAAAATTTTGGAATGAAGGAGAAATATCTAGGTTGCTCGTGCATAACCCTCGATTATAGCTCATTATGTGCTTTTGTAAATATCCACACCAAGTAGACTTTATTCTTAAATAGTAGCCACCAACTAACTATTTCTTTTCTAAGCACGTATCCTTTTTAGTCTTCCACTTCAACAAACCATGTATGTCCACCATGTCATCAACCTACCAAGCACTACATATCTTCCTGTATATGCAGTCTTTCCTTGTTTTCGATATAGCTCACCATTCATGTCGAATGGTGTGCATACGGTCTATCCACATCACTAAATCAAGCATGACTACCATGTCATCATAATTGATCACCAAAATTATTCACGACATCAACTTAATTGTCAATGTCTTAAGCCTATATATTTTTAGTAGTGTCCCCGTAGTAATGCATGGATTATTTCCTAGTTAATTAACTGGATGTATTTAGTCCACATGCTAAGGATAACATGTTGCGTTTTGTCATTTATTTTTTTCTTGACGTATAGTCCGGATGCACCTTTCGTGGAGTTGTTTCTCCTCCTTTTCTTGTGCACATGCGCAATAAGTATATACGTGGGACAATATAAGCCATGATATAATTCAGTCAAAACTCTTCTCGAGGACAGAAAACACCAACTTGGCTTGTGTGTTGCCCTCGGACAGTTATTGCATTAACTATGAGTAGGACGAGTGTAGTAGTACTCCTTCCACCCCAACGTATGAGGTATATTTTCCTCAAGAAATTGTTTTGGTTTGAGCAAGTCCATCAGTATCACTAAATCGATATCGAAATTTGTTTTTGTAATGTATTTATTTATCGGAGTTATTTCTTGTTTTCGCTTGTGGCACAACATGCAGATATGCATGGACACAAGATCAATTATAATTCATGATTAAAAAAATGTATCAAAGGAGAAAAAAAATACAGGTTGCTCACCTATTGCCGCTGACATAAGTCATCAATTTTTCGTAAGTCATATATATTTTTTTCTTAAATCATTCGCTTAGTTTGACCAATTTCACGGAAAATGCGTCAACACCTACAACACCAAATCAATATCATTAGACCTATCGTCAAATTTATATTTATATTGTGTTTATTTGCTTGAGTTATGTTTATTTAGTTTTCACATGGCAACTTAGCAAGTTGGTACTAGTGGGTATCAATTGCCCCGAGCGAAAATAGTTATGGACAAAATATATAGACATACCAGGCAAATCTTTCCATTGCCTCAAAAAAAAAAAACCAGGCAAATCTTTCCGGAAAAGAAAGTGAAAAGTAGTGTCCCTTTGTGTCATGTGCCGCGGTTAGGGTGGCCGGCTACTTGTGGCCGTACAACCACCTTCAGCAAACAGGGTTCGACATTTCTCTCCCATTTTTTCTGCATAAATAGTTCCTTAAAAATAGAACGGCCAACGGTTCATGTAAATACATTTGTTTCAACATCAGAGTTTAATGAAACGGTACCCTGCCTGGGAGAATCAACAACATCATCATGATACTAACAAACAGTGACGTGGCGTGACATGCATGTAGTATTTAGTATTTTCAACATCAAATCAGTGTTTAATTAAACCCGTACCGTACCGCACACCAACATGGTCTCATTAATTCGCATCTCACAAAAATCATCAAACGGAAAACCCCGAAAGTTTGAGACTTATAGGCGTCCTAAAAAAAGGCCAGCTGTCCATGTCAATACAATTTTTTCAACATCAGAGTTTAATGAGACGGTACCCTGCTGGGAACAAACAGTGCCGTGACGTTTCAACATCAGATTGTTTAATTAAAACTGTACCCTGACCAGCACCAGCATCGTCTCATCAATTTTCAGCTAACAAAAATCATCAAATGAAAAACCCCTGACCGCTGACTTGCCCACCAATTCGCTGGTAACCAGAACCATCAATACGAAAACACCTACGGCTGACTACAACTACAACCACTAGCTAGGCTAAATAGTGGCCAATCGTTTAACATGTGACTGATTTTTTGTTATGTGTCGGCTGCTTTTTCTTTTTCCTGGCAAACAAAAACACGGTACTATAATACTAAAGCAGTTTAACAAATGAGTTTTAAGAAAGAATACATTTTAAAACTAGGCGCTTAGATAAAATAGCAAAAACAGCTTTTTTTAATGAAGTGGAGGCAAAATATTTTCTCATAGATCAATTAAGTACTCCCTCTATAAACTAATATAAGATATAACCTATATTAGCTTATAGATGGAGTAGAAGATAATTGCCTAATTAATTGACAAAAACCAGGCGAAAACCATTACGACATGCATGAATCTCCACGACCACTTTGGCAAAAGAACAAACGCCCACAAGCCGCCACAACTACAAACTGCCGACATGGATCACAACATCTCAAAGGAACCCGTCGAAATACATCAACAAAGACATCGAACACGACAGCCCAAAAAGAAGAGAACCGTCCATCAAGCAGGCACATACGCCTTTCCAATGTTGCCACTCTTCTTGCTTTTGAGCGCAGGTGATTGTCCTTTGGAATGCCAAAACAATGGTTAGCGCACACCCTCTTTCCCTTGTCCCTCATTGTGTCTCCTTTAGGGGGTAACCAATCATCTTGCCAAATCCAAGACTAGCAACCTCCAAGTTGACAGTTAATTTGTGCTTTTTAGCGAAAAGAGGCCCCAAAATGGGTGCCAATGGCTGATGGGCTCGGGCGAGTCACGAGTGGAAGACACCAGCACACAAACCTCCACTCCTCGAAAACGGGCTCCGATGGTAGTGTGTGTGAAGGCATAACCACCGTTTGAGGTCGCAAGTGAGTCCACATCCAGAAATAAGAGACCAATGTTCCTACAAGACTCCTCAGCGATTTGGATTCTCAGCCGTTGGATCTCTTTGCTTGATAGGATCTGGGCCGTCGGATCGAGCCCTTGGAAGACCTCAGCCGTCGGATCTAGGATGAGCACTTTAGGAATGAATAGTTACGCCCCGTTTCGTGCCACCGCCTGTAAAATTGGGTGGTCACCGAGGGCATTTTTGACATTTTGCCTAGGGGTGTATGAAAGGCGAGGGCTCGCGTGGAGATGACCTAGTCGTCGCTCCTCTCCCACTCGCGCCTGCCCTCTCCTCTTCCCCCGCCTTGCCTCTCCCCCCCCCTCCGTCCAAACCCTAGGCGCGCGCTCGCCGGCCACCGCCGTCGCCGCCGCTCACCCATGCCATCCCGCCTCCTCCCTCCCGCACTCGCGCCTCCCCCTCGCCCAGCTCCTCCTCTGCCGCCTCCTCCCACTCACTAACCCTGCTGCCTGTGCGAGCGCCATCTCCTTCGCCCAGTTCGCCGGATCCCCATCGTCATCCTCGCGCCCACACGGGAGGTGCTCCGCCTCTTCCTCCCATCCGGCCTGATCCGCGGCGCACGGCCTCCCGCACTCACTCGCAGCCCTCAGCCGTGGCTAGGGTTTCGGGCTGGGCATCACCTTCTTCGCCAGAGTGGCTCCGATGGACTACGGCGACTCCTCTCCATCTCCGCCCTCGCCCCAACGCGCGGTTCCGCTTCTCGCTGGCCACCTGGTGCAGCCTTGCAGGGCGCATCGGGCTGGGCCTCCTCTTCTCCACCTCCTTTGGTGCTCTGAGTCGGTGTTCTTGGTGAGTACCAGGCCCTTCTACCCCGCCGCTGGTACCTCCTCCTCGCGATATCCCGACCATGGTGAGCTCCCCCGTCCTCCCCTCCCACCCCTGCATGTTTTATTTGTGCGCCACTGCCATGTTGTCCTTTTATTTGTGCGCCATGATAGGTATCCGTCGTATCTACTTTTCCAAACACTTTTGCCCTTGTTTTGGACTCTAACTTGCCATGATGTTGTTTTCAGCAGAATTGCCATGATGTTGTTTTATGTGCAGAAAATAAAAGTTCTCGGAATGACCTGAAACTCCACGGAATATCTTAGAATAAATAATAAAAAATCCTCGCCAAAGATGAAGACCAGGGGGCCCACACCCTGTCCACGAGGGTGGGGGCGCCCCCCCTAGGGCGCGCCCCCTACCTCGTGGGCCCCCTTGCGGCCCTCCGATGCCAACTCCAACTTTGCTTTCGGGGAGAAAAAAATAAAAGAGAAGAAATCATCGCGTTTTACGATACGGAGCCGCCGCCAAGCCCTAATCTCTCTCGGGAGGGCTGATCTGGAGTCCGTTCGGGGCTCCGGAGAGGGAGATTCGTCGCCGTCGTCATCATCAACCATCCTCCATCACCAATTTCATGATGCTCACCGTCGTGCGTGAGTAATTCCATCGTAGGCTTGCTGGACGGTGATGGGTTGGATGATATTTATCATGTAATCGAGTCAGTTTTGTTAGGGTTTGATCCCTAGTATCCACTATGTTCTGAGATTGATGTTGCTATGACTTTGCTATGCTTAATGCTTGTCACTAGGGCCCGAGTGCCATGATTTCGGATCTGAACCTATTATATTTTCATGAATATATGTGAGTTCTTGATCCTATCTTGCAAGTCTATAGTCACCTACTATGTGTTATGATCCGGCAACCCCGAAGTGACAATAATCGGAACCACTCCCGGTGATGACCATAGTTTGAGGAGTTCATGTATTCACTATGTGCTAATGCTTTGTTCCGGTTCTCTATTAAAAGGAGGCCTTAATATCCTTTAGTTTCCAATAGGACCCCGCTGCCATGGGAGGGTAGGACAAAAGATCTCATGCAAGTTCTTTTCCATAAGCACGTATGACTATATTCGGAATACATGCCTACATTACATTGATGAACTGGAGCTAGTTCTGTGTCACCCTATGTTATGACTGTTACATGACGAACCACATCCGGCATAATTATCCATCACTAATCCGGTGCCTACGAGTTTTCCATATACTGGTTCTCGCTTATTTACTTTTCCGTTGCTACTGTTACAATCACTACAAAATACCAAAAACATTACTTTTGCTGTCTTTACTTTTGTTATCGTTACCACCACTATCATATTACTTTGCTACTAAACACTTTGCTGCAGATGCTAAGTTTCCAGGTGTGGTTGAATTGACAACTCAGCTGCTAATACTTGAGAATATTCTTTGGCTCCCCTTGTGTCGAATCAATAAATTTGGGTTGAATACTCTACCCTCGAAAACTGTTGCGATCCCCTATACTTGTGGGTTATCAAGACCTTTTTTCTGGCGCCGTTGCCGGGGAGCATAGCTCTATTTCTTGAGTTACTTGGGATTTATATCTGCTGGACACTATGAAGAACTTGAAAGACGCTAAGACAACAATTTATCCCTCAACTACGAGGGGAGGTAAGGAATTGCCATCTAGCTCTACACTTGATTCACCTTCTGTTATGAGTAAGCTAGCGACACCTAAACCTGCTTCTGCTATTCGTTCCAATATGTCGCATGTTATTGATGATGCCACTTCTGCTATGCATGATACTTATGATGAAACTACTTCTATGCTTGATACTACTGTGCCCCTTGGTGAATTTCTAGATGAGCAAACTTCTAGGTCTAGAGAAAGAGAAATTATTAAATCTGAATATAATGATGAGAGTGATGATGAAAATATGCCTGTTATTCCTGAGGGTTATCTTTTTTATGCGGAATCTTCTACAGCTATTTTTGCTTGCCAGGATAGATACGAACTTAAGAGGTTGCTAGTTAAATGGAGTAAAGAATCTTTTAGAGATAGAATGAGGCCCGGCCCTGCTTTTGCTACTTCACCTATTTGTGTTCCTAATAAGGACTATTATGAATTTTCTGTTGATCCAGATATAATCACTTTAGTTGAATCTGATCCTTTCACTACTAGGGAAAAGCCTAGCAGCAACGCGGGTTTTGGGCCTATTAGTAGCGCGGGGGCCGGCGCTACTAATAAGGCGTTACAGCTAACGTATAGCAGAAGGCGGGTGCCACCAGCTACTACTACGCCCTTAGTAGTAGCGTGGGTAAAACCCGCTACTACTACCAGCTGGTTTTTTTGAATTTTTCAAAAAATATTTCGATTTTTTTCCCTAATTTTCAAATTTCTGAATTATTTTAACCTCAAATCTCTAATCACCCCTCATCGCTGCTCAATTTAATCTCTAATCACCCTCATCATTCCAAATCATCTAACTTCCCGGACGGTAACCCATCCTCTCACTACTCTAGCCTGAGCACGCTTAACTTCCGGGTTCTATTCTCCCTCGTTTCCAAGTCTGCACTTGTTGTTTTCGTAACAATAGTAAGATGTCAATCCTATTAACCTCAGGAATTTAGCTTGAGCATAAAGTCACACATTTCACTATTTGAGTTTGAAACTATTTTTCTAAAAAAATAGTAACACTAATATTTCTTGAATATTTAGTTTGACCACAGTTTGACCACAGTTTAACCAGATTTGACCAAAATTCAAAAAAACTAAAATAATTATTTAGTAACACTAATATTCTAGAATAATTAGTTTGACCATTGTTTGACCACAGTTTGACCATACAGTTTGAAATTGTTTCGATTTTTTCCAGTCTAGATCTTAAAAGCCCCGTAACTATTTTTCTGTTAGGTTTTTGAGGATTTTGAAAATATTTAACGGGGTGATTTGGATGTAACTTTTCGAGTAGATGATTTTTCATATAAAAAACTTTTTCATCCGAGTTAGTATGCAAAAGTTATGCCCATTTTTACAAATTCTCGAGAGATTTTGCAAATAAAGTCGAAATTCATATTTGCAAATTTCTCCAACAACTAGACAACATATCACATGGGAAACTTATTTTATTTTATTTTTTTGACATTTTCATCATTTTCTTTTTTTTTTAAAAACTGAAAAGCCGATGGGGGGGTAGAGTTTGAAAATGGGACCTTTAGTAGTAGCGCGGTTTTTTACCCCCTCGCTACTACTATAGCACCACTTAGTAGTAGCGAGGGCTAAAAACCAACTCTACTGCTATCAAACTTAGTAGTAGCGAGGTTTTAAAAACCCGCGCTACTACTATGGCATGTCCCGGGGGGCACGGTAGAGACCGCTTAGTAGTAGCGAGGGTTAAAAACCCGCGCTACTGCTATCAACTTCGTAGTAGCGAGGTTTAAAAACCTGCGCTACTGGTAAGTAGCAGTCGCTACTAGTAACTTTATGTGTATAGGCTTTTCCCTTGTACTGTTTCTATGGCTATGAATCTGAAACCGTTGTGGCACATCTCACTGAATTAAATGATATAGCCGCCCTGTTTACTAATAATGAGAGATTGCGCTACCTTTATTTACTCAAAATATTTCCATTCTCTGGGTTTGTATTATCTTGTAACCGTAATACATGTGTGAATACATAGACCACAACATGTCCCTAGTGAGCCTCTAGTTGACTAGCTCGTTGATCAATAGATGGTTATGATTTCCTGGCCATGGACATTGGATGTCATTGATAACGGGTTCACATCATTAGGAGAATGATGTGATGGACAAGACCCAATCCTAAGCATAGCACAAGATCGTGTAGTTCGTTTGCTAAAAGCTTTTCTAATGTCAAGTATCATTTCCTGAGACCATGAGATTGTGTAACTCCCAGGTCCCGCAGTAGTGTTTCTATGGCTATGAATCTGAAACCGTTGTGGCACATCTCACTAAGTTAAATGATATAGCCGCCCTGTTTACTAATAATGAGAGATTGCGCTACCTTTATTTAATCAAAATATTTCCGTTCTCATTAAAGGGCGATGCTAAGATATGGTTTAATTCTCTGGATCCTGGTTGTGTGCATAGTCCCCAAGATATGATCTATTCTTTTTCTGCTAAATATTTCCCTGCTCATAAGAAACAAGCTGTTTTGAAGGAAATATATAAATTTGTGCAAATTGAAGAAGAGAGTCTCCCACAAGCTTGGGGGAGGCTTCTTAAGTTACTTAATGCCTTGCCTGATCATCCTCGAAATCTTCCGAGTGCATCACTTTTTGGATCTGTTTTACTGCGTGAGAACGAATCCGACCCGAGTTCATCTCTTTACAAACGGGATTCCGGACATCCTTTTTCAAGGACGTTTTCGTATGGGGTATTGTGTTTTATTCTTAAACACATCTCATTAATATTAAAAGTATTTTCACAATACGATCTTCACCGTCGCGCCGGTGTCAAACCGGCCTGACAACATCACTTCACGGCGGCCGACCTGCGCTAGACACGTCGTCGCTTTGTTGAGCCGAGCTCAAGTTCTTCGGATCATCATCTTGGCCGGCCAAACAATAGTTCGGCATCGCGAAGGATAAATCATCACCAACATCGCCGCCCCACGGATTACACGGAGCGGGCACACTGGCATCGCCGCACGGTCACTTCTTCAAGTCAGCATTGATCACGTCACAAGCTACGACCTGCATCGGCATGGCCGAACTGTTGCTTCATCGAGCCGATGTCCATCACGCCGAACTACTTCAACACCTCGGCTGACACATCTCCTCACCGACCTGCTCCGTCTCCTCGCCTGGACTGATGGTTTCGTCATCCCTTCATCAACTTACCTCAGAGACTCCAGCGTCACCGGCGACCAACTTTATTACATTAGTTGGACCACGGGCTTTGCCTCGGCGAGCCAGCCTTTGCCGGCACCGTCACGCCTTCGCTTCATCACCCATCAGGCAATGGGTGTGCGGATCGAGCCCCAACTTTGGGAGTAACCTTTCGTCGGACTACTGCAACAAATAAACCAAGTGCTATTAATCCTAACATTTTTTGCTTGTTGGGCTTATTCTTCTTAAAGTATTATTACTCTAGTTTGTTCCATCATCTGTACAAAGGTCTATCAAACGGCGGCCGCATTAAAAACGGTCGCGGGGTGGTTCGGTCAGTTTCCGTACACAGTTCGGCGAACGCCGCAACCGAAACTCAGACCACCCTGCAAATTCAGGCTTTGTCACGCCTTCACTGCATCACGCCGACGTCCTGCATCGACATTGGCTTCGGCGCCAGGCCACATCTTTTTAAATAAATTATTTTTTGCGTAAAGCAATTAAGCAAGGATTATATATACATATATTATTATTTCCTGGACCGCACTGTTTTATGTGTGTAGGTAATCGATTTTGACTGCGTTACGCGGTCACTACTCCGGAGTGCCGAACTCCTTGCTCAGACACCTCGGGCCTGGGGCTAGGACCTCGGCCATGTCGAGGACTGTGAACCTTGTCGGATCTGTCGCAGATCAATGGGCGTCTTCGTCCCATCACAAGCCCGAATAGCATAATCAACATTGAGCACATTAACCAGCTAAGTTGCTTTCATGCTCAAAAACTTTCAGTTTTAAATTTTGTTCGGTTCGAACAAGCATTATACTTTTTGGCACAAAGTTTTTTGTGACAAAGTTCCTTGTCATAACTTTGTTTGTGACACACATATTCAAATACCCCATTTATTTGGGGGCTCCCTTGATGGAGCTTTTCCTCTTGCATATGATTATACTTGTACGGCTTCGTTCCTTGTTCTTGTACTACGCCACAATATGCACCATGTTGACTTAAGCGATTCGCAAGCTGGGTTGCCTGGCTCCTGTGCTTACCCCTACGTTCCCGATTGTTCGGCTAGGGAGTAAAGGGAGCACCTCTGCGATTGTCACGACCGGTTCATCCGAGTTCGGACCTCAGACTGGGTGAAGCCGAAAGCTAGCGCCCTTATTGTTTTCAACAATGTTCGGCACACAGCGGAACTCTGAGTACAAAACATTTATTGCACAAGTCTCATAATAACAATGAGCAACCAAAGAAAGGTATCGGTGAGGGTACTATTTTCTCCGAAGATGCTTCTTACACTTCGTTAGTAATATAGCATAAGTTCCTTGAGCACGCTTTGTCTGTTACAGCCTTATGGCCTTATTGCCTGGTTATCGGAAACATCATCGATATTCTCGACAGATGGAGTACATAACACTTTTCGGCCCTTAACCGAAGAGGGAGAAGCCGACGATCGGTTAAGACGCGTTCAAAGTTCGGGTGAACACATATATGATATAAGTACTTCGGTACATACAATCATTATACATAAAATTCTTTTTACCCAAGTCACTTGGGGGCTCTTCAATTTATATGAGCTGTTTTATAATAAGTGTTCTTCTTCCTAGTCGTTGCTGTAAGTGCATCTAGTGTCACCCCTAGTTGGTTTTGGAGTATTGACGACAAAGTTGGTTGAGGGACTAATGCGTTTGTGAGAATTGCACGATAACGCAGGTAGTGTCCCTCGTTGATTCGGTTTACCTACCGGAGATGACCCCTAAAAATGTATGAAGACATTGAATACAATGGTGGTATGAGAAGATATTCATATTGAATACTATGACATGAGAAGACATTGAGTGAAGACTATGGAGTGCGAAGACTGTGTGGTTTCGTTGTTTCCTTTTCTTCTTTGTTGAGTCATAGGAACCACCGTACTGTTAAGTGGGGTCCAAGTGAACTAAGTCAGAGTGACTGAAGTGATACTCAACCCAAATCCTATGTCTTCGAGCGAAGACAATGAGAGCAAATCTTATCCAGAGCTGGATGAGTCAGCTTTGCTTGTAGCCCAAGTAAAGTTGCCGCGTGTGTTTGAAATCTGACCGTTGGAACACGTGTCAGTTCCTTAGTGACCCAGGGTCATTTCGTACAAATCAGGTCGGTTTGCCTTGTGGCTATAAATAGCCCACCCCCTACACCATAAATTGGTAGCTGCTCAAAGTTAGTGCATGACTTTTGTCGTTTTGAGAGCAACCCACCTCGAAGCATTTGAGAGAGAGAAATCCTTGCGAGGACAAAGCCCAAACACCCAGAGCCAAAGAGTGTTAGGCATCATCAAGTCTTTCCGTCTGTGTGACCTGAAGACTTATTACACTTGAGGACTGTGTATCCTCCAAATTGTTAGGCGTCGCTCTGAGCATCCAAGAGTCATTGTGGATTGCCGGTGAACGAAGTCTGTGAAGGTTTGGAAGTCTACCTTGAAGACTTACCAGAGTGATTGGGCGAGGACTGGGTGTCCTTAGCTCAAGGGGAATAAGGTGAAGACACGGTCTTCTGAGTTAAATCTCAGCCTCCCTAACCAGACGTACAGTTGTCACAGCAACTGGAACTGGTCCAACAAATCCTGTGTCTTCAACAAGCAACTGGTTCTATCCCTTCCCATCCTTTACTTAAGTTTGTCTTCGTGAAGTCACTGCCTATTTGTGTATCTGTTTGACTTCATTGCTTGACTACTACTGTTGATTAGCTTCACCCTATCTTCCATCCTGATCCTTACTAGTTAGCTGCTATTAGTCCTGTACTTTCACATCATTACATATTTGACTATGGCTTGCTTATGGTAGTTTATCTTCCGCTGCATATCAACTAGGTCATTTCTGTTGTTTGTCTTTGAAACTTCTAAGTTTTGAAGACTTCCATAAAAATTGCCTATTCACCCCCCTCTAGTTGATACTAGCACTTTCAATTGGTATCAGAGCAAGGTACTCCCTTGTTCTGTGTGATTCGGTTTAACCACCTGGAGTTTCAGCTATGTCAACTGCAGGGATAATCAAAGTCTTCCATGCTTGTCCGGTGTTCGATGGAACTGAATATCCCTACTGGAAGAATAAGATGCGCATGCATCTTGAAGCAATTGATCTCGATCTCTGGTATGTCGTCAAGAACGGCGTTCCCAAAACTGCTGAAGGTGTCACGCCCACTGATGTCAAGAAGTTCATTCAACTGGACTCTACTGCAAAGAACATCATCTATGGTCATCTGACCAAAGGACAGTATGGCCGTGTGAGTGCTCTGGAAGCTAGTCTGGGACTGGCTATCCATGGTCAATGAAGGCGTCTCAACACAGAGAGATCAAAGGATCAGTGTTCTTCGCAACCTCTTCAACTGCTTCAAGAGAAACGACAATGAAAATGTCCAGCTCACGTTTGATCGTCTGACTGACATCACAAATGAGCTTCAAGCTCTTGGCGCCACTGAGATCACCAAGCATGAAATCGTCAAGACTCTGCTGAGATCACTTGACAGATCCTTTGACACCCTTGCCCTCATGATACAAGAACGTCCTGACTTCAAGACACTCGATCCGTCTGATATACTTGAGAGGCTCAACACACATGAGTTCCAGCTTTCTGAGAAAAGAGATATCTATGGTCCCAATTATGGCTGAACTCGCGCCTTGAAGGCAAAAGTGGTTTCCTCATCGGAAGAAGAATCTGACTGCGGTTCTGATGATCCTAAAGACATTGGAAAGGAACTTGCCATGCTTGTGAAGAAGTTTCAGAGGTTCACCAAGAAGAAGGGCTTCAAAAAGTCTTCACGATCTAGCTCCAAGAATGATGAAACTTCCACCCATGACCACAAGAAGAGAACCTGCCACAAGTGCAAGAAACCTGGTCACTACATAACTGAGTGTCCACAGTGGGACAATAAGAAGAAGAAGAAGAAGAGCAAGGAATATGATTCTGATGACAAGAAGAAGAAGAAATCGTCAAAGTCTTCTTCCAAGTCTTCATCACACAAGAAGAGCTCATCAGGCAAGGCTCGTGCCTTTGTTGGCAAGGAAATGGATTCAGAGGAGGAGTCTGCTTCTGAGGAGGCGGAGGTGGAATCTGGAGAGGAGTCCGACCCTGGCGTTGCAAGTCTGGCTCTAGCCACAGCCTATGTCGCCAAGTCCATCTTCAACACTGAAGGCAATGACTTCCACACCAACGCTGAAGCTGATGACATGGACGATCCTGCTCCCACCTCACTAGTGCAGAACCGGGCAATAGCACCGGTTCGTAAGGCCTTGTAGTGCCGGTTACATAACCGGCACTAAATTGTGGTCACTAAAGCCCCCCCCCCCTTTAGTACCGGTTCAGCATGAGCCGGTGCTAAAGGGCAACCATGTGGCACGAGCCAGCTCCGGGGGCCTAGAGCCCTTTAGTACCGGTTGGTAAGACCAACCGGTACTATAAGGTTTGGGGGGTTTTTAGTTTTATGATTTCTTTTTCATTTAATTTTGTGTTCCCATTTTAATTCTTTTCCGTTTGCTGGTATTTTACGATACTACACATTGTACACGTTATGCATATATATATATATAAATAGAATTTCTAGAACCAATCATGCATATATATATCATCAATGTCTCACAAACCATCATATTAATTAATTCACACATACACACATGTATAGCTATATACAATTTCTCCTACATATGCATGTTGCCTTCGGAGCCAGTGGCATTAGCCTATATTGGTGCCTTGGGAGCACGATGACAATTGGAAGTGGTTTTCATGGGGGCGGTAGCGGGTAATAGTATTCTCCCTTCGGATTTATGACTTGGTCGAGCAAAAATTCCGCTATTTCCTCTTGAAGTGCTTCTACGCGCTCCGTTTCTAGGAGCTTCTCCCGCACCTCTCTGAACTGTTAAGAAGGAGATCAATATGTTAGTTGTGTGAATAGATATCGATAATGGTGTAAAAATTGTGAATAGTGTTTTGACAAGCGTACCCATTCCTGTTTTTGAGATCTGCTCCTTTCGGACGCCATCATGCGAATGTTCTCGCAAACGCATAATGCACACAGATCAGTCCCCTGCGCCTGCTTCAGGGCCTTTACGAGAATGAAATTTGATTAGATAATAATTAATAAAGCATGATAATTAAAGAGATGGCAGCTAGCTAGCTAGCTAGTACTACTTAATTACTTACCTTGGGTCGAAACCATTGAAGCTTTTGTTTCCATTCGCCTTCCGTGACGGCGATGAACCTTGCCCAAGCCCTGCCCGCCGACAAAGAAAATGAATAAAGGGGTTATTAAATAGTTCATATCATGAAATGACGAACTAAATAGGCCGAGATATATAGTTAATAATGATTGAAATTACCTGTTGACTATCCCATACAAGATGTTATAGTCAGTTTTTTCTGATATTAGTGAGTCCACTACTTCAACTGTTCCAGCGTCAACTTTAATGATACACAAGACCCAGTGAAATCTGCATGCACACACGTTTGCATGTCTTAATTAAGCGGCATATGTAAGCAAAAACATGTAGCTAGCTAGTAGGCAAAAACAGAGAATTTGTAGTACAAGACAGTGTGACTCACTAGAAGTTGTAAGGAAGTAGTATATCTTCAGTGTATTTGAGGCGCTTCAAGAACTCTAGCATGCTTTCCTCTACGGCCTTTTGATGACGTGCATCTATTTTCCAGGTGTATTCATTAACGGTGTTTGGGTCAATGAACCCACTGCCATAGCGTCCACCTTTTCTCATTTCATACATCTTCATCCTGCATATAATACCACAGAAAAGAATATAGTGAGGATAATTACAGGTAATGATTGATCAAAAGGATCACTACAGCTAGCTTGAGACTTCAATTACAGAAAGAAATCACTTATAGACAATAGCAACTGACGATAGATTTGTCGAGTGCGTCCTGATTGTATAACTGAAACAGTTCAGAATACTCAACGGACATAGCTTTCTCATGGTAGTAATGCCCCTCCTTGACATTCACCATGAGGGACACTCCATTGGAAATCTTGGTAATGTTCATGTACCATTGATGCAATTCATACATTCTCGTTGGGAGGTTCTTGACCTTGTCTAGCGCGACCAAAGGTTGGCCCCGGACATATTTCCGTTTTATTTCATCCTCTCTAAGCAAAGGCATGGGCTCGATCTCGAGGAGTTGTCCAACAGTGATGTTGAGAACTTCAGCCTGCATTATATGCTCCTCCGTTATTACCACATTGCCCACCTCGGGAAAGTGCACTGTTTGCCCACAATAATATTGGGCGCGCGTACTATCACCTGTTGTTGGCACAACAAGCGAGGAGATCGATTGCGCCGCCTGTTCTCCCAGCTGGGGAATGGTTTTCCCGCATTTTTTGGCAGCTGCTTCTTGTTTGCTCGATCCCGATGTAGACGTGCTCGCCTCCCTTTGTAGACGTGCTCGATTTAACTT
This sequence comes from Aegilops longissima, assembly GCA_021605205.1. NCBI lineage: Eukaryota > Viridiplantae > Streptophyta > Magnoliopsida > Poales > Poaceae > Aegilops > Aegilops longissima. The sequence goes on from CM038682.1 coordinate 16,520,474, forward strand.
CCTGATGTGGCGCTCATAGTCTGTGTCAACAGGCTTGGGAGCTGGTGGTTGAGCCATACGAATGAAGTGGTCAATCGTTTCCTCAGGCACTTTCTCCCTTGGCGGCGGTGGCGGTTTCGGTGCAAAATGGGCTTCTACCTCGGCCTTCGATATGTCCGTGATTTGCTCCTCGGACCTGTCATAAGACCTCTGCGGAAGAGGCTTGAGGCTTGGACCATATTTATATCACTTGCCTCCGCCTGTACTTTCTGTACTACCTCGACTCGTACCGCTACGCGCCATAGCTGCGGGGTGTATCTTCTGCGATTGCTGAGGCGGCGGAGACGGCTGACGGGGCTGAGTTGGACGAGGAGGAGTGGCCTGAGGTTGTGCCGGACTTGGAGGAGGAGTGGCCTGAGGTTGTGCCGGACTTGGAGGAGGAGTGGACGTCTGACGCTGTGGCGGACTTGGAGGAGGAGGATTGTCCTGACACTTTGCCGGACTTGGAGGAGGAGGAGTGGCCTGACACTTTGCCGGACTTGGTGGACTTGCAGGAGCGGGAGTCTGCTGACTCGGCGGCGGACTTCGACGAGGACTCGGCTGACGCGGTGTCGGTGGCCTTCGAAAGATGATGCAATCCTTTTTCCATAGGATGATACGATGTTTGGCCTCTCCGAGAAAGCGCTCGCCGTCACCTCCAGCAATGTCAAGCTGTAGCTCCGAATATGGTGGGTCCACCACCTCATCAACCAAGACACAAGCATAGCCCGCTGGAATCGGGTTGCAATGGAAGGTTGCCTCGGGGGGATTTGTAAAAGCAAAGCCGTCCTCCACCTTCATGGATATGTTCTTCATTTTGACGTGTAGCTCGCAGTTAGTGTTCTCTGTGATGTCATCCACGGGGTATCTACCCAGCATTGCGTCGTCCGGGACGGAACCCACGCTGCTTCTCGGCATGGATGGGCCGGTGCTATCCAATGCTGGATCATCCGCTAGCTGTTGCAGCTGCTGAGACCCCCTTTGATGGGTAGGTGAGTCGATCTGCTCCAGCTGCCGCTGGAATTTGACTGCCAATTCCGCTTGACTTGCTTCTAGGCCTTGAAGGCGTTCATAGTCCCGCTTCCTCTGCTCCTCCTCCATCTTCCTCTTCTTCTCCTCTGCAATCTTCTTTCTCGCACGGGTTCTGTAGTCGGTGTTCCATTCTGAAAACCCCTCATACTACGGAATAGCGCCCTTGCCTCGTGTTCTTCCCGGGTGTTCAGGATTTCCCAGGGCACGCGTAAGCTCGTCGTTCTCTCTGTTGGGCTGGAACACCCCCGATCGTGCCTCTTCTATTGCAACAAGTATCGCATCGTCGGCTCCTTCAGACTTGCCCTCGTCGAAACATTGCCTCGCCTCCGGGTCCAACTCCCCCATGCGCATAGAACCAAGTCCCGACCACAGGGGCCAGCTCTTAGTAGCCGGAGTGACACCTGCATCCTCCATCTCTTTCTCGACTTATCCCACTTAGGCATTGCCACCGTGATAGCCACCTGGCCCCACTTATGGAACTTATCCTTTTTTCGCATTCTTCTTGTTTATTCTCGAACGTTCCTTAGCTAATTCCGAATCCTTGAATTTCACGAAATCGTCCCAATGATCACGTTGGTTCTCTAGTGTTCCCTTGAATACTGGAGTCTTCCTTCCTCCCTTGACGTATTTCTTCCATTCACGATTCTTGTGGTTCTTGAATGCAATCACCATCATCCTAAGAGCAGCCTCCTTGACTTTCTGCACATCTGCTTCTATGAAATGATCTGGTAGGGTGAAATGTTCCATGAGAGTATCACAAAGCAGATCTTTTTGATTCTTGTCGACAAAAGTAACATCTGGACGTGGAGCAGCGTCCTCTTTGCCTTTTTGTCTTTTGTCTTTTGCTGGCTCTCTCCATTCTTGAAGGGAGATCGGGAGTTGGTCCTTCACAAGAACTCCGCACTGACGAACGAACTTGTCCGCAATCTTCTTAGGCGCTAATGGTTTGCCAGTAGGGCTGCATGCCTCGATATTGTTCTTTACGCCCGGCTTCAACTTTTTGTTCGGGCCTCGTTTCGTCATTTTGCCTGAAGATTTGCTCGATCCGGATGGCTGAAAGAACAAAGATCGATTCGTTAATATATCTTCAAGTCATTTAAAACATGTGATGATCACCAGATGCCTGCTTATATAAATATATATACCTCGCTGGTCTTTGTTGTTTCAGGATCAACATGTTCTTCGTCATCGTCATAATCGTAGTTCATGACTTCATCAATTTGGTCGTCGCGATCGAATATCATATCACCCTCTCCGGTGTTGTTTAGAAATTCGGATCCGTCATAATCTTCTTCATTCTGATTATCATCTGGCCCGCGTATCATATCGAACATGGTCTGTTCTCCCTCTCTGTCGGTATAGTCTGCCATAGCTTTTGTTTAACTAATCCAAAACAAATATAAAACAATTTAGTATTCAAATTACATCGTCTCGAATAATAGATATAATCTCGAATACATCGTCTAGAATAATAGATATAATCTCGAATACATCGTCTCGAATTTCATATAATATTGAATAGTACATCACTGGCTATTAGCTAATAAAGATCGAATACTACAGAAGAATCTAGGACACTCGCGGTTCCTCCGGCGCGGCGGTGGACACCCAAAGAGAAGGAACCCTCACAGGATCATAGCTGAAGTGAGATCCCCGAAGAAACTGCCACGTATGGGAGAACCTGCCGCCCTCTAACGCAACCATGTAGCGATGGACGTGCTCGTCCTCCTCCCTGACACGGCGACGTACCACCTCCGGCGGGGCCGGGTCCCTCCGCACCGAAACTGGCCCACGCGAACGCCACCAAACGAGATCAGGGTCGACGACGGGACCCGGGGCCGGGTTCCTCATCAAGCGGCGCGCCCCTCGAGCAGCACCTCCCAAGCCAGCCAGCGAGCCCAGTCCGGACATGGGTCGGCTGGGCGTCGTCAGCAGACGGGTCGACGGCGAGGATGCGGGCCGGGCATCGTCGAGAACAAATACTAGCTATATGCCCGCAAAAAGTAACATTTTTTTAATGATTGGATTTTGATAACTAAAATTTCTAACATTTCTATATAACACTAATTATGCTAATCTAAATAATCTAAATAACACTAAAATTTCTAACATTTCTAACATTTCTATATAACACTAATTTCTAACATTTCTATATAACACTAATTTCTAACTGATTAAACACTAATTATATCCATCTAACATGCATTCATACATAGATAATAGTGAAAAATAATAATCTAAATAATCTAAACTAATTAAACATACAAAATACGTGTGTGTGTGTACTAATTAAACACTAATTATCTAAACTAACTAAACATACAAAATAATAATCTAAATAATCTAAACTAATTAAAGACTAATTATCTAAACTAATTAAGCATGCTTGTGTGAGTGTGTGTACGGGCTCGGGAGGGCTCACAGGCGCGAGGGTGACGGCGAGGCGACGGCGAGGCGACGGCAAGGGCGGCGACGGCGGGACGGCGCGACGGGACGGGCCGAGGCGGCGACGGAGACGAGGGCGGCGACGGGGACGGGGGCGGCGACGGAGACGAGTGGCGACGGAGACGATCGAGGGCGGCGGCGACGGCGACGGAGACGGAAACAGAGGTACGAACAGAGAGGGAAAATGAAATTTTCGCACTCTAGCATATATAGAGGGTACATTTAGTACCGGTTGTAGCCACCAACCTGTACTAAAGGCCTGTTTTGGCCAGGCCAAGCGGCGGGAAGCGACCCCCTTTAGTACCGGGTGGTGGCACAAACCGGTACTAAAGGCCCCCTTTAGTACCGGTTTGTGCCACGACCCGGTACTAAAGGGGGTGCGCTGGCGCAGGTAGGGTGCGGCAAGTTTAGTCCCACCTCGCTAGTCGAGGGGCTACCGCACTGGTTTATAAGCCCAAGTGCGGTAGCTCTCTCGAGCTCCTCTCCTAACCAGGCCTACTAGGCCTTCCTTTCCTCTTCGCCTAGTGGGCCTACTGGGCCTTCGCGGGCCTGCATCTTGGCCCAACGAAAGGTTGTGTCGCTAGTCGTATGCAGGCCGCTTTGGCCCAGTAGGCAGGCTTTTTTTTCTTAATTTTTTTTGCTTTATTTTTTTTCTTTATTTTTTTCTTTATTTTTTTTGTTTTATTTATTTTTGAGTTGTTTTTTTGCTGTATTTAGAGTTTCTTTGTGAATACCATGCCAACTTTCAACCTTTTCTGAGTTCATTTGAATTGCTTTTCAATTTCAGGGTCATTTAGCTGGAAAAAAATCAGTAAATGCATGAAAATAATTTGTTTGCACATAAAATTTCTTCGCGTTTCAAATGAAAAAACACATAACTACCCTAACTATTACAGACATTCCCTCCTGGGTGTGAAATACAGAAGAAAGTGATGATAGTGAAGCCGATCACATCCCAGATCTTTGGGTGTGAAACTTTTTCTTCGCGTGTGTCCCTTTGCGCCGTAACCATGGAAAATCTTCATCATTTAACGGGATGCTCGGGTTAATATTCACTGCGAATGGAGCAATTTCATCGAACTTTTCATAATCTTCTGACTTGTCTGTCTTGTCATCCACTCCCACGATGTTTCTCTTCCCAGAAAGAACTATGTGCCGCTTTGGCTCATCGTATGATGCATTCGCTTCCTTATCTTTTCTTTTTCTTGGCTTGGTAGACATGTCCTTCACATAGAAAACCCGTGCCACATCATTGGCTAGGACGAATGGTTCATCTGCATACGCAAGATTGTTGAGATCCACTGTTGTCATTCCGTCTCATGGGTCTTCCGTTACCCGCCTCGTGTCATATTGACCCATTTGCACGAAACAAAGGGACCTTTAAACCACGTCGATAGTCAAGTTCCCATATGTCCTGTATATAACCATAATATGTTTCCTTTCCCGTCTTGGTTTCTGCATCAAAGCGGACACCACTGTTTTGGTTGGTGCTCTTCTTATCTTGGGCGATCATGTAAAATGTATTACCATTTATCTCGTACCCTTTGAAAGTCATTATATTCGAAGATGGTAACTGGGACAGCAAGTACAGGTCATCTTCAATAGAGGTGTCATGCATGGTACGTGTCTGCAACCAGTTGGCGAAACTCCTGGTTTGTTCACGTGTAATCCAGGTCATCGAGACCGCTCCGGTGTTTGGAGCGTAGCAAATTCTTGTGTTCATCCATATATGGAGCCACCAAGGTGGAATTCTGTAGAACTGTGTAGTGTGCTTCAGTGAGAGAATGTCCGTCCATACATATTATTTGTTTCCCTCCTAGCGTGCCTTTTCCATCCAGTCTGCCCTTATGCCGCGATTCAGGAACACCAATCGGCTTAAGGTCAGGAATAAAGTCAATACAAAACTCAATGACCTCCTCATTTTGATGGCCCTTGGAGATGCTTCCTTCTGGCCTAGCACGTTTATGAACATATTTCTTTAAGACTCCCATGAACCTCTCAAAGGGGAACATATTGTGTAGAAATACAGGACCCAAAACGTTAATCTCTTCGCATAGGTGAACTAGGACATGCGTCATGATGTTGAAGAAGGATGGTGGGAACACCAACTCGAAACTGACAAGACATTGCACCAAATCATTCTGTGACCTTGGTATGATTTCTGGATCGATTACATTCTGAGAGAAGCCCCCTCAATGCACATAGCTTCACAATGGCTAATCGAAAGTTTTCCGGTAGAAGCCCCCTCAATGCAACCGGAAGCAGTTGCGTCATAATCACGTGGCAGTCACGAGACTTTAGGTTCTGGAACTTTTTCTCTGCCATGTTTATTATTCCCTTTATATTCGACGAAGCCGACGGTACCTTAATATCGAGCAGGCATTCAAAGAAGATTTCCTTCTCTTCTTTGGTAAGAGCGTAGCTTGCATGAACCTGATGTATGCCGTCTTCTCCGTGCATACGTTGCTGGTCCTCCCGTGCCTCAGGTGTATCTTTTGTCTTCCCATACACGCCCACGAAGCCAAGCAGGGTCACGCAAAGATTCTTCGCCACGTGCATCACGTCGATTGCGGAGCGGACCTCTAGGTCTTTCCAATATGGCAGGTCCCAAAATATAGATTTCTTCTTCCACATGGGTGCGCGTCCGTCTGCGTCCTTGAACAGGTTGTCCGCCAGACCCTTTCCAAATATCACCTTCAAATCCTTGACCATATCATGTACATCAGCACCAATGACGGTGGCGAGGCTTCGTCCGTGATCCGCCTCACCTTTGAAATGCTTGTCTTTCTTTCTTACGGGATGCCTGCTCGGAAGAAATCGGCGATGTCCCAGTACACATTCTTCTTACAACTATTCAAATATATATCGTCGGTATCATCCAAACAGTGCGTGCATCCGCGATATCCCTTGTTTGTCTGTCACGAAGGTTCTTGAGAGCAGGCCAATCATTGATGGTCACGAACAGCAACGCCTTTAGGTCAAATTCTTCCCCCATGTGCTCATCCCACGCACGTACACCTGTTCCATTCCACAGTTGTAAGAGTTCTTCAACTAATGGCCTTAGGTACACATCAATGTCGTTACCGGGTTGCTTAGGGCCTTGGATGAGCACTGGCATCATAATGAACTTCCGCTTCATGCACAACCAAGGAGGAAGGTTATACAAACATAGAGTCACAGGCCAGGTGCTATGGTGGCTGCTCTGCTCCTCAAAAGGATTAATGCCATCTGCGCTTAGACCAAGCCATACGCTCCTTGCGTCATCTGCAAACTCCTTCCCGTACTTTCTTTCGATTTTTCTCCACTGCGACCCGTCAGCGGGTACTCTCAACTTTCCGTCTTTCTTACGGTCTTCTCTGTGCCATCGCATCGCCTTGGCATGCTCTTTGTTTTGGAACAAACGTTTCAACCGTGGTATTATAGGAGAATACCACATCACCTTGGCAGGAATCTTCTTCCTGGGGCGCTCGCCCTCGACATCACCAGGCTCATCGCGGCTGATCTTATAGCGCAATGCACCACATACCGGGCAAGCGTTCAAATCCTCGTACTCACCGCGGTAGAGGATGCAATCATTAGGGCATGCATGTATCTTCTGGACCTCTAACCCTAGAGGGTAGACAGCCTTCTTTGCTTCAGACGCACTCTCGGGCAATTCGTTGTCCTTTGGAAGCATATCCTTTATCATTACCAAAGAACTTTCCAAATCCTTTGTCGATACACCATTCTCGCCTTCCATTGCAGCAATTCCAGTGTGGTGCCCATCTTTTCTTGTCACCCACGCAATTGGGTACAACAATTTTTTGTGATCCTCTAACATGCGCTGCAACTTCTTATTCTCCAAATCACTTGCGCAGTTTCTCATTGCATCGGCAATGGCCCGACCTAGATCATCAACGGGCTCATCTGATGCCTGTTCTTCAGCTTCTTCCCGCATTTCCGGCTCAGCTTCTTCCCGCATTACCGGCTCAGCTTCTTCCCCCATTGTTGTATCATCGTATTCAGGGAAACCATGGCCAGGATAGCTGTCGTCGTCCTCTTCTTCTTCATTGTCTTCCAACATAACCCCTCTTTCTCCATGCTTGGTCCAAACATTATAGTGGGGCATGAAACCGGACTCAAACAGGTGGACGTGAATGGTTCTTGACGTAGAGTAATTGTGACCATTCTTACAGCCAGCACATGGACAAGGCATAAAACCATCCGCCCGCTTGTTTGCCTCAGCCGCAAGCAGAAAAGTATGCACGCCCTCAACGAACTGGGGAGATCATCGGTCATCGTACATCCATTGCCGCCTCATCTTCATTACACAACACCGAATAGACCAAATTAATACAAGTTCATACATAAAGTTCATACAACACTTAAATGCAACAAACAAATAACTCTCTAGCTAAAGCATTTAAATGCAACAACAAATGCGATCAAGATCGCAACTAAGGTAACAATTGATCCAATAGCATAATGATACCAAGCCTCACTATCGATGGCATATTTTGTAATCTTCCTAATCTTCAAGCGCATTTTCTCCATCTTGATCTTGTGATCATCGACGACATCGGCAACATGCAACTCCAATTCCATCTTATCCCCCTCAATTCTTTTCAATTTTTCTTTCAAGTACTCGTTTTCTCTTTCAACTAAATTTAACCTCTCGACAATAGGGTCGGTTGGAATTTCCGGTTCACATACCTCCTAGATAAAAATATCTATGTCAACTTGATGGGCATAATTTGTCATAAACACGAAATGCAACAAATAGTTTTAAAAGAGAATATACCACATCCGAATCATAACAAGGACGAGGGCCGACGGGGACGGATATCAAAACCATGGCACTATGTATAACAAACAACGTACGGGTAAGATAATTATAACATAATTAACTATATATCCAAATCACACAAACATCAATTTTTTATATAAAATTTCATGAACAAGAGGCTCACCACAAGGTGGTGCCGGCGACGGGACGGTGCGGGCGATCGACGGTGGTTACGATGGAGATTTAGAAGGCACTAAGTAAACCACACCTACATATGCAAACTAAGTGTTATTTTTGACCTCAAATTGCATATAAATCAAATACTAGCACATATATATATTTCCTCCCAAATTACTAAACTCACAAATTAATAACTATATAAAGCATTGCAAGAGATAATCTAGCAATGAGAGATGAAAGGACAAAGTTGCTAACCTTTGTGATCACTTGAATGGATGGGGGCCTTCAAATCTTGACAAATTTTTGGCAAAATGTGTGATGAGCTCGAGGGGAAGAGGAAGAACAGAGAGGAGAGGAGAGGGGAAAGGGGGAAGAATAGAGCGAGCTGGACGAAGGGTTTATATGCAGGAGGACCTATAGTACCGGTTCGTGGCACGAACCAGTACTAAAGGTGCTGGAGGGGGCCCAGACTGACAACATCCTGCCACCACCCTCATTAGTACCGGTTCGTGGCACGAAACAGTGCTAAAGGTTAGCCACGAACCGGTACTAACGAGAGCGGCCCGACTAGCCGTTGGAACCGGCACTAATGTATACATTTGTGCCGGCTCTAATACAAACCGGCACTAATGTGCTTCACGTTTGACCCTTTTTCTACTAGTGCCTACTGCTTCATGGCACGTGGTGCCAAGGTAAAATCACGCGATGCTTACTTTCAAACATCAAGTGAAGATGACTCTGATTGTGAATCCAAACCCAGCTACAAAACACTTGCTAAAATTGCTACTGAACAACAAAGGGCTATGGAACATACTCAAAAACTGTTAGACAAAAGCGATGACCTGTTGGACGCGGAAATGACACGTTCACAGTCCTTAGTAGAAGACATAAAAAATCTTCATGCTAAGTACCAAGAACTTGAAAGTCTTCATGAGACGCTCTCAGACGCATATGAAAAGCTCTCCTATGATTATCTTCAAAGGAAGCAAGAGCTTGAGAAATTGAAAGCGACTCATGAAGATCTTCAAATAGAGAATGAGTCACTTCGCGCTCAACAGATCAGTCCCGCTCAGGATGAATTTGAACCACCATGTTTAAAATGCATTGAGCGTGATAACGCTACATCTGTTGCTGAATGTTCCACTACTGCTGCTGTTTCATTGTCTTCAACTACTGATGTGGTTACTAACCCCTCTGCCGAGGATACCACTACTATTGCTGATGAAAATGCTAGGTTGAAGACATTGCTTAAAACAGGGATGTACAAAAGTCTGAAAGGGCATCAGGCACTGTGCGCTGTCCTCAAAAAGCAGATTCTGAACCGAAACCCTAGGAAAGAGGGTGTTGGGTTCGAGAGGAAAATGAATGCTGATGGTTCCTACTGGAAGCCTGAGCAGTATCCCAAAACCACTTGGGTTGCTGCAAAGGAACCTTCAGTGGATCCATCCACTTTATCTGGATTTACCTGTGCTAATCCTATTGTCATTGATGAATCCTTTGATGCAAACTATAAACTGTTCAAAAATCAGAATGGTGAAGTGTTTGCCAGGTATATTGGTACTAACTGCAGGAATGTACCTCCCATGAAGAAGATCTGGGTTCCCAAAAGCTGCCTTGAGAATCTTCCGGTGAATGTCATCATGACACCACCAGGGAAGAAGACAAACCCCAGACCAAAGGCATCATATGGTCCAACGGCTTCATACGAACACATGACTCACTTGAGTCACCCTAACGCCAATGTTTTGCAGGGAAATCATACTCAGACTCATGAATATGAGCATGTGTCTTCAAACTTCTATGTTTATAGAACCAAGAACTTTTCTGCTTATTCACATGAGTATCATTCATCTCCTGCAAGGCTATTTGCTAGGGATTCAAAGCCGAAATTCTCAGATGCTGCCAACGTTGGGGATATCGCTTGTTGGGAACTTATCGGTCGACCCAAGATAAGTGGTAAATTGGCCAGCTTATCGGCATATCGGAATATTTATCACCATATCGACTAATTTATCGGCTGATTTATCTTATCGGCCAGGCAACGATAAGCGATAAATCGGCTGGTTTATCGGAATATCGGAAGATATCTTGAACAGTGGATGCTGCACTTAGACTCATTGCTTCTAAGCCACCCCTAAAAATGTGGGTGGTGAAGAAGAATTAACTCTCTTTTGCAGAATGTAGTCTCCAGCCAGCAATCAAAGGCGTCCGATATTATTGCTGGGGACCTAAAACATAAAGGGACGCATGATAAAACGACTTACTATGTATTCCACATATGAATCTCTTATCTGTCATACTGTGTGTTCTAATCTTGATCTAAGCTGTGATAATCCTAGTATGCGTCAAATGCTTATGCTTCACAACATACCTTGTGAAGCCTATCCTCCTAACTGCACTGTAGGGCATGTCACCAAAAGCTTCAGAATGGATTATTGACAGTGGATGCACTAATCATATGACTGGTGATCGAAGTCTTCTCATGGACTCAACCTTACGTCCATCCGACAAGAGTCAAATCATATTTGCTGACACTGGTAAAAGCAAGGTATTGGGTCCAGGTAGAGTTGCAATCTCTAGGGATCAACACATGGATAAAGTGATGCTTGTTGAATCCCTTGGGTTCAACTTAATTTCTGTCTCAATGCTTTGTGACTTAAACATGATTGTGTTATTTGTAAAATATCGTTGCCTTGTACTAATGGAATCTGACAAGTCTCTAGTCTTTGAAGGATATAGGAAAGATGATCTATACATGGTAGATTTCTCAGCAGGTCCACAGCTTGACGTATGTCTTCTCACAAAAGCTTCAGAATGCTGGCTCTGGCATCGAAGGCTAGGACATGCTGGCATGAGGAACTTACACTCACTCGTCAAGAAGAAGCATGTCATTGGCATCGAGGATGTCAAGTTCAAGAAGGATCATCTGTGTGGTGCCTGTGAAGCTGGAAAGATGACAAGGGCAAAGCACCCCTCGAAGACAATCATGAAAACATCTCAACCCTTCGAGCTGCTACACATGGACTTATTTGGACCTACTCACTACTCCACCCTCACAACAACTGCCTTTCTCTATGGCTTCGTCATTGTTGATGACTATTCAAGATACACATGGGTTCATATAATTCTTTACAAGACTGAAGTGCAAGATGTCTTCAGGCGCTTCACCAATCGAGCAATGAACAATTATGGCGTGAAGATCAAGCATATCAGAAGTGACAATGGCACTGAATTCAAGAACACAGGACTTGATCTGTATCTGGATACAATGGGAATCACTCATGAGTTCTCTGCTCCATACACACCTCAGCAAAATGGCATCGTTGAGCGCAAAAACAGAACCCTCATTGAGATGGCTCGAACAATGCTAGATAAATACAAGACACCAAGAAAGTTCTGGCCTGAAGTTATTGATACAGCCTGTCACATCATCAACCGTGTCTACATCCATAAGCTTCTGAACAAAACATCCTATGAGCTCCTTACTGGCAAGAAGCCAAATGTTAGTTACTTTAGAGTATTTGGAGCTAGATGTTGGATCAAGGATCCCCATCACAAGTCAAAATTTGCACCTAAGGCTCTCGAAGGCTTGGCTATGGAAAGGACTCACACTCCTACAGAGTTTTCAACCTCTTTCACTACAAGATCGTCGAAACTGTGGATGTGAGATTTGATGAAACCAATGGTTCACAAAGAGAACTCCTGCCAAGTACACTAGATGAAGCACCTCCAAGCGAATCTATCAAGCTGATGGGAACTGGTGAAATCATGCCTTCTGAAGCACAGCCTGAAGAGGAACTTATCATCTCTGCACGAAATCAACCTGAAGACAATGCTCAGACCGAAGACAATCCTCCCAATGATGACAATGATCAGCAAGAGAAAAGTCTTCGTCCTGTTCATCCTCGTGTTGCAAATGAAGTACAAATCAAGAAGATAATTGACAGCATCAATGTGCCTGGTCCGCTTACTCGCTCAAGAGCAACACAGTTAGCAAACTTCTGTGGGCACTTTTCATTTGTGTCAATCTCAGAACCCAAGAAAGTTGCTGAAGCTTTTATGGAACCTGAATGGATTCAAGCCATGCAAGAAGAACTTCAATAGTTCAAGCTGAATAATGTTTGGGAACTTGTCAAGTGACCTGACCCTCGCAAGCATAACATTATTGGAACGAAATGGATATATCGAAACAAGCAAGATGAGCATGGTCAAGTCGTCAGAAACAAAGCACGTCTTGTGGCTCAAGGATATACTCAAGTTGAAGGAATTGACTTCGATGAAACATTTGCTCCTGTTGCTAGGCTTGAAGCTATTCGCATACTACTAGCCTATGCTAATCATCACAACATCTTGCTATATCAAATGGATGTGAAGAGTGCATTTCTCAATGGCAAGATTGAAGATGAAGTATATGTCGCTCAACCACCTGGCTTTGAAGATCCAAAACATCCTGATATGGTTTACAAGCTAAACAAAGCACTGTATGGCCTCAAACAAGCTCCTCGCGCATGGTATGATACGATCAAAGACTTCCTGAAGAGCAAAGGCTTCAAACCAGGATCCCTCGATCCCACACTCTTCACGAAGACATATGATGGCGAACTGTTTGTGTGCCAAATATATGTGGATGACATAATCTTCTGTTGCACCAACCAAAAGTATAGTGATGAGTTTGGATACATGATGCAAGAGCAATATCAGATGTCCATGATGGGAGAACTGAAGTTCTTCCTTGGTCTTCAAATTCGTCAGCAAAGCAATGGCATCTTCATATCTCAAGAAAAATACCTCAAAGATTGTCTGAAGAAATTTGGAATGGAAGACTGCAAAGGTTACGCGACGCCAATGCCAGCCAAACATCATCTTGGTCCCGACGACAATGGTAAAGAGTTCGATCAAAAGGTATACCGCTCCATGATTGGTTCTTTACTTTATCTATGTGCATCTAGGCCAGATATTATGCTTAGTGTTTGCATGTGTGCTCGATTCCAAGCGACACCAAAGGAATCGCATCACTTAGCTGTGAAGCGAATTCTTCGATATTTGGCTTACAACCCAACACTCGGATTATGGTATCCCAAGGGCTCAAAATTTGATTTGGTTGGATTCTCGGATGCTGATTATGCTGGTGACAAGGTGGATCGCAAGTCTACATCAGGCACATGTCATTTTCTTGGTCGATCACTTGTATGTTGGTCTTCAAAGAAGCAGAATTGTGAATCACTCTCAACTGCTGAATCTGAATACATTGCTGTTGGATCATGTTGTGCTCAGCTTCTATGGATGAAGCAAACCCTCAAGGACTATGGCATCAACCTGAAACAAGTACCTCTCTTCTGCGACAGCGAGAGTGCCATCAAGATAGCCAATAATCCAGTCCAACACTCGAAGACAAAGCACATTGAAATTCGTCATCACTTTCTCAGAGATCATGCCATGAAGAAAGATATTGACATCATTCACGTCAACACTGAAGAGCAACTGGCAGATATCTTCACAAAGCCCTTGGGTGAGAAAAGGTTTTGCAAGTTACGATGTGAGCTAAATATCTTGGAATCCTCAAATGTCCTATGATCAGGCACACATCCTAACACTTATGCATGTTGATGACTTGGATGTGCAACACACAAAGTAATGTATATCTTCAATCAATGAAGATTTACACTCTGAGTGTGAATACATTAACATGGAATTTGACTTCGGAGCGCCACGATAATTGTGCGCCGTGTCTGGGTCTAATACTTCCTATACGGTGGGTAACGCCACCACCAAATTTCTCTGTTAGAAGTGTTTCACTCATGGCATTACTTTTGCAAAGACTTCGCATTTGGTTTGTCTTCAGTTTCAACTTATCTTCATGATTTTCTGCGCTATGATGATTTGATTGCATATGCATTCTATGATTGCATATGATTTGATTGCATATGCATTCTATATATATACACTAGTGTTCTGTCCTCTACAGCATTCACTTATAGCTATGTCTTCAAGTTGAATCTTTTGAACTAAGTGAATGTGATCGGACCCTAACCTGTCTATGCTTTCTATCTCAAACTCTATCTGTCCAAATCATATGCATTCTATAGAAACTGTCGAATGTCTTCTCGCGTCCTAGTCAGCAGAAGGCAAAGAGACAAACATTAAATTTGTTTTAAACGACTTATCCTTATTGTTGAAATCCGGAGAAGCCGGAACAACTCTCCGACATGCCTGGCGGGCGTGGTAACGTGGGACAACTCTGAGTATGTTGCATGCGTGCCATGTGTCCCACGGATATGAACAGACAGGGGCACCTGCGTAATTGCGCTGTGCCGCACACCTACTTATAAATACGTGTCCCCTGCGGTAAAGAAATCCTTCTTCCGCCTCTCCACCTCGTCAAAACCTTAGAGCCACCGCTAGCTCTCGACGACGCCGGCGACGAAGCGCTTAGCTGCCGCGACTTCTCCTACGCCGTCCTCACGCCGGCCGTGGACATCGTCCTCTCCGCCGTCGCCGTAGGTGTCCTCCGTCGCCAAGTTAGGGCACGGTGGGCTGAACTGCTCGGTCTCCTATTCATCCCATCTAGCAGTTTTTCGTGCGGTAAATATAACTCTATTTTTACCACCTTTTTGATCTTCATAGATTCATCCTATTTACCAAAAGTGGTTTCTACCTACTCAATGTTAGATCTATTCTGTCTGCATCTCATAATGCCTAGTCTATTCACTTAGATTTCCTATCTAGTTTGATTCCTCACTTGTACTTATTCACCGATTGGTACAAATCTGGAACCAACTCACCTCATATAAGTGAATGTTTTCGCATCATGAGGTCAATGTCTTCAAACTGATTTATCTTCAAAATCTTCTAAGAATGCATATGACCTCTTCCCCTTCCCTCGCATCTCTAATGCTGTCACAGGTACATGTCCGCGGGAGAATCCCTTGGTTCTCATAGTCTGCATTCGTTTGCAGAATACTTACAGCATCATATCAATTCTCCTGAAGCCAGTTCCTGCTTGACCAGCAAGCGAAAGTCTCTGAAGCCATTGAACGTATTGAAGCCATTCAGTTTGAAGTTCATGGCTGCAGAAAAATCAGCAAGGAAGGGTGGCAGACAGCGCCGAGAAGGAACATCCAAAGATCTGCCTGATGACCTAGCAGAGCTCTACAAGACATATCCTGAAGAGACATATCATCAGCGCAAGACACAAATCCAATGGATTCGACGCTATTGGGCTGAAGAGTGGTTCAAGTACAAGTTCGTAACCAAGGAATATGCAGAGAAGAATGCAATCAAGAGTCCTTGGGGCGATATTCTCTATCGAGGTCTTCAACCCAAGAACAGAGTTGAAGCTATTGCACAAGATTTCTATCCTTGCATGGTCCGTGGACCACAGCCTGAAGAAGCCGACCCAACATCATTGCTCTGGTGTCGTGACTACAATCTCTTCAAGCGCAACTTCCAGTTTGCTAAGGCTTCGGCAAAGGAAACCGAGAAGTCACGGGGATTAGACTTCAATCCTGGTCCCTCTGCTCCCCGTGATGATGGCACACGTGAAGCTGAAGAAAATAGAATTGGTCCCTTTGCAAACCTTGATGGCCTCATCTCCTACATCTTGGTACAAGGTGCCAAAGTGGATCACTCTGACAATGATGCTGATTCTGACGAAGCCCCACCTCCTCCTACAAGGCCGCAGAAGCCAAAGAAGATTAAGGCTTCATCATCAGCTGCTCCTCCAAAAGCTTCTCATGTGAAGCCACTGGCCACTGCACCTCCTGAAGCCAGTGTGCAGTCTGAAGATCAATCCCGCATCTCCAAGAAGACGGAGAAGAAAAAGCAACTTGTCAGGCATACTCATCAAGTGTTGACTCCTGCCGCCAGTCTGCGCGAAGAACCCATTGACCTGTCCAGTGATGAAGATCTTGCTGATGATGCCCTTGAGCAACTGATAAAGAGCAAGGAAGAAGCAGAAATCTTCAACAACTTGCCTCTCTTTGATGTGGCAATCATCCATAACTTCATTGATGAGTGGTTCGACACCCCCAATCTATGCTTTGAAGATTTGTAGCTTCCCATTGGCCTCAGCGTCTCCTTCAATGGCGCCATTGCTTCTGAGCTAGCTCTTGCTCAGCGCATCGTTGAGCTGAAGAACAAAATTGATTATGAGAAGGCTCAATTCAAGAAGCATGTGGCGAAGCTCAGTGTTTAAGACGTCAGAAACTTTAAGGTCATGCTGCATGAGCTTAAAGAAGCTTTTCTGAAGAAGCGCCAAGAAGCTCAAGGCTCTCGTGAGCGCATGAAGAGTTTGGCTGATAAGTGTGTACTTGCCTACAATGAGGCTGAGAAGCGCAAGTCACTTGGCCGTCCTGGCATTGACCCCAGGATGGCTGCAAAGAAAAAGAAGAAGCTTCCTGCTGACCAGCCTGCACCTTCAAGCCAAGAAGCCCCTCGCATTATCTTCCCAAGCAGCATGACTGGCTCGAAGCCAAAGGTCACCACAACCGCTTCAGAACAGAAGAAGACGAGGGCTGCCAAGGCAGAAGCCAGAAAGAGGAAGAATACTGAAGCCTCTGATGCCGCTCCCTCCAAGAAGAAGCGCAAGACCAAGAAGTCTAGGGCTGCTCCCACAGAGCCCTTAGTTGTTGAACCCATTTCAGTGGTTCGCCCTATGTCAGAACATCAAGAAAGAACGATGATAGTTCATGAGCCTGCTTCCACAGAGGCTCATGAAGCTGAAGATATACCAGCAGCTGAACCCACCGGTGCTGAAGACATTGGTCATGATGACAATGTTGAAGATGATGAAGTTCTTTCTCAGATCGAACACAACGTGGTATCATCGCCTGTTCTTACGAACAGCGAACTCATCAGCATTGGTCGTCCTCTCACGCCAATTGCTCAGGGTGCATCGTGGGCTGATCACCCGCAGCAACAAGACTCCCCGAGTACTCTCCAACAACAACAGCAAGCTACACCACCCGTGCAAGAAGAAGATGAAGACTTTGAGGCCCAGCCAACTCCATCTCCAAAGGCGTTGCCAGCATTTCGCAGGCTTCGCAAAGGACAAAGGCCTCAAGACCCTCTGTCGAGCGTTCCAGAAGGAGAAGTGCAACGCCAACCTGTTGAACGTCAAGTATTTTCTGAACCCACTCCAACTGTGAATGTCTCCATGTATGAAGCCCAAGATGCTGAAGACATTCCGGCTGCATCAGCCGAAGAGAATCAAGAAGACGTACGTGTCCCTACTCCCCCAGTTATTGAAGAAGCTGCTCCTGATGTGAACGTGCCAGTGCCCGACCCTCCTGTTCATCAAGAGGAGGTTGAATATGTTGAAGCTGCCACCACCAACGACAATGAAGCCGATGACGTTGTCATGGCTGACGCTAATGTGGAGCTTGAACCAACCAGTGTGCCTGAAGCTAATGAGGCCACTGCACCTGAAGCTAATGAGGCAACTGCTCCTGAAGCACCTATTGTGCAGCCTGAAGCCTCAGTTGTTGCCCCTGCTCCAGTTCCGCCACCAAGGCCCCATACAGTTGAGCAAGCATACAGCCATGGTCAGCTAACCACTGTTCGATGGCCCATTCTGGTACCTCCGCCTACTGCCTCTGGACCTCAATTTGATTATCATGTTGAGCATAGGCCTCAGGTCCAGAAGCCCAAGCCAAGACTGCCAAGGTTTCCAGGTACTGCAAACTCACCAGGGTCCTTCAATGCTAATGGCTTCATAAACCACAATACCTTCTTTGACAGCGCCAAGAACCCTTACTCCAAGCCAAGGATATCATCAGATCGGTTCTGGAGCTATCAGCAGAGAAGCTATTACTCTTGCGTTCTATATGATCAAGGGCGCATTTTCCCTCATGTGCGCCTCGACATTGAAGCCATTGCTGGACTGCCGTGCTTAGAAGAAGCACTTGATTGTTTCCGTGATGCTGGTCTGCTCAGCTTTGTCACAGACAAAGAACATTGGAATGAAGAGCTATTGCTTCAATTCTATGCTACTCTACACATTCGCGGCTACAACAGAGATATCAAGACCTGGATTCTCGAGTGGATGACATGAAATGTTCATCATGAAGCCAAAGCTCTTGACATCATTGAGCTTACAGGCCTATCCACTCCCGGAGATCTATATGAATCTGGTTGTCAAAAACACCGCAATGCACTGGAAAGCATCTTCCATAAGCCTGAACCCAATATGAGCCAGATGTTGAGCATGATTTCTTCATCAGGCAACTCAATGCTTCTAGATCTGATCTGTTTGGTCTGAAGTTTTATGCTCCATGGGTCATGCGCCTCATCAAGAGACACTCATCTGTCAACTATCAACCATCTTCTCACAATCATCTGATCTTTTTACCAGAGGTTGATATGTCAGTTGAAGCCATATACTCTGACCCTGCCAAGAAGCCTCTTTGTCTTTAGAATGCCGAGCACCAAAGCTTCACTCAACCCATTGAAGGTGTTCAAGCAGCAACACGAATCTGTCCATTGGCTGGAAATACTCGTCTTCCTCATCGAGCACCTACTGAAGCCACTGAAAGCACCATTGCCCAAAGGCCTCGGAAGCGTTCTCGCGTTCTCAATGACCGAGAACTTCTTGTGGCCCTTCATCAGAAACAGGATAAACATCACTTTTGGCTCAAAAGACAGTTGCAAAGCCTCTTGGTGGATGTCAATCGCATTCGTAACCTTGCCACCAAGAATGCCTTTGTTGCTCATGAAACTTGCCGGCGATCATGGAAGAGCTTGACCCTGCTTAGTGCTGAAGCAGATCTTCAAGACGATGGCTTCAATGAAAGATTCCAGTTTGACTCCACTCCTCCACGGACTGTTGTCCTACGTCGCACTCCATCTCTTGAAGACTCTGAATATTCTTCCTCCGCGGCAACTGTCAATGCCAGAGTGATCGATGACGAAGATGATGCTACTTCACCATCTCCTACTACTACACGCATCGACACTGCACCAAGTTCGTCTGCACCGCCAACCATCGACAATAACCCTGCTGCTTCACCTAATCATGAGGACGAGTAGATGCTCTATGTCTTCAAACCTTTTTGGTCCTTACTGACAAAAGGGGGAGAAGCGTATGAGTTGACAGTCTTCAAGCGGGTTCATATGGGCGGTTGCATTATATTTTGCCTCGTGCTTACAACTCTTGCTTCTTAAAACATTTGGTTCTTTGAGTTGTAACACCTAAACTTGATGGTCGTGTGCTACTTATTTGCTTTACTGTGATGCGATGATAAATTCCGCATGTGCGATGATAACTTCCGCACTTAGATCATCCTGCAGACGTCCATTTTTAATTATGCATGTCATCATATATGCTATATCATTTCATGCATGATGAATTATCTTCATAAGTTGAAGTGGATCTCCACAAGTACAACCTGCCATGTGCATTTGCATTCCAAAAGCAAAATTACTTATATGCACATCTTCAGGGGGAGCCCTTGCTACTTATGAATACAATTCCTATCCTTTACAATTTCACATACTTTATCCCCGTTGAAAACTTCAACCAGTTTGTCATCAACCACCAAAAAGGGGGAGATTGTAAGTGCATCTACTGCCACCCCTAGTTGGTTTTGGAGTATTGACGACAAAGTTGGTTGAGGGACTAATGCGTTTGTGAGAATTGCAGGATAACGCAGGTAGTGTCCCTCATTGATTCGGTTTACCTACCGGAGATGACCCCTAAAAATGTATGAAGACATCTTATATTTACTAATTCGAGGCACCATACGAGTCTCCATATTAATCCACATCATTACAATTAATTACACCGTTGATCTATATAGTCGATCGATCTTAACCCCATGATTTATGTTACACTCACGGTGTAAAAAAAGACCCAACATACACGTGACAAACACCAAACCTGAACGTGTATGGTTAGAAAATTAAAACTGAACATGTTCAAGGAGGAAAAAAAAACTACACATATTGCCCCCGTTGTAAAAGAACCTACACGTATTCAAAAAACTGCACGTATTGCTCCATATCTCTACAGCCGTTTATAGAGTAGTAGATGGGGACACTCTCCTAATCTCCCACGAGTCCTCTCTTTCAACTCTAGGCCTCAAAACAAATTACCTCTGTTTCCTCTCGCCCCCATTCTCCATGGCATCATCAACTTCAAAAATTCCATGAGGCAGCCGTTCTGCAAACTGGACGGACTGGACGACATCCCATCTGGGACTGCACTTGGCCTCTTCCTAATTCTAATGATGAGCAAGCGGGGTTGCAAGATGCAGACGCCAGATTGGACGGCCTTCAATCGGGACTGCACGTGCGGCTGCATGGCGCAGGTGTACGCACATCACTTGGCTTAATTTCGATATTTCGATGGAGTTAAGTTGCTGGATTGATTCCATGCAAGGCTAGCTAGGCTGATCGATTTCCTCGGCCGGCTCCTGCGGATGCTTTTGTCCGTCAGCAAGACACACTAGTGGGATGATGATATGCCGGGCATCACGCCGTCATCGGCCAAGGACGCCTGGAGATAAGAGACGCTAGCCCCGGCCTCGGACGCGCTCGCGGTGCACAAGTAGCTGTGCTGATTAAGAGTACGGTCTTAATTTTTCTCAAGATTCCTTTGAGTTGCCTGTATATATATTGCTACTGTGCTTATATGATAGATATATCTCATTTGTAAGAACATGAATATTGTGGTTCTGTTGTAAGTAGTGTTCATCATTACTTATTAGAACACACTTTTTGTTAACGTGTCTGCTAGATTTTTTCATCATTAAAATTAGAGGAATCGAACAAATGTTGAAGTCAGGTTTATGCATAAAAAAAATTATACAATGAGGCACGACATAGCAAGGAGACCATACAAAGAGATGTCAACTATTTTTAAAATTGCAGAGCCAAATAAATATACTCGCCTTATATGAACTTAATCACACAATTAAGTTTTTCATGACCGTGTACATGATCTACAAATTTTTTTGTATGTTAGTTCTCTGCAAGACCTTTTGTGCAACTAGAAAAAAAAGGATAACTAACTGCAACATCAAATTCAATCAACTAAGCCACATATTCATGTATTAGGTTTCAGATGTTACAAGTTTGATCTGAACCGCTATAGTTAATCCAGTACTGAATCCTTTTTCTGTAATCACAGAACAAGACGAGTCCATTATAAATACTGAATCTTCTTTCTTCTCAAGGAAAAATCATCAGAATGGTGCAACAGTACAGGAAAGTGCAAGTTTACGTTTTTGGTATTGCAAACTGTATCGTAATTTCTACAGTCTCCACGATATAGATTTTTTTCTGTTTCTTTTAGTCATTCTGCATTGCTAGGGTACATGTGAGTTGCTTGAAGTGTATGAGAGCTGCACATATTCCAAAATTATGTAAGTATCTAAAGAGTACAACAATTGTATCTCCCTGTGGCAATAAATTCTATTGTGACATCAGATGATTTTTACTATTTTATTTAAAGATATAATCAATTCCTTTGACGTACTTTAGTAATGGTTGAGGTTTTTATGTCATCTCTACCTCGAAAAAAGGGAAAAGTACTACGTGTCGAAGGCTCAAAACTAATGTTAATATATTATTATTTTAGAATTGTGGATTCCTTATAATTAGTTAATCTGACAAAAAAATATGTAGAACTATTTACTATATACAATATCTATCGTTAACTGAATTTAATCAACTTCCTTGCATGTCAATACAACAATATTAAAGCTTGGTGTGAACATTTTTACTTAGTGCAAAGGGAGTAGTTCTGTTCTGGAAGTTACGTACTTCTGAAAATATGTCTATGGTTGATTCTTCATATCTACTTGCTGAATTTGAAATCTTATTTCATTTTGTAGAAAGTAGAGAATTTTTTTGCACATTACTTGATTGTTAAAACTTTTAACACATAATAATTGGTTGTTGTTGGTTCATCTTGCAACCTGACTTTTCTATTTATGGTGTTGCTCGAATACAAGTACAATTTTAATTAGCAACACAACTCCTATCAAATTTGTTTTCATATCACTCAGGTTTATGTCACTTTGGAAACCAACATTATCATGTAAATATACACATTGGTGAGTTTTTTCACTTTTCTACAATTATACTTCTCTATACATGTTTGATTCCTTTAGCCAAGCTTATGTCAAAAAATCTGATCTATTAATGAGCCAAACATGATTAAGCCTCGGTTTGGCATCAGTGGATTGTGATGCTCCCATTTATCCTAGACGCTTTTTTTTATTTTAGTGTTTGTTCGACCCACTCTTTCATACTTTCATTGTTAGTTTTCTACGGCAATTATAGAATAACCACATCACGACACAATTTATAAATCATAAATCAAGCATTATAGAACAGAACAATGCTTGAAATTATTTGCATGGAGTTTATCGTATAATTACAAAGGGTTGAAAAATATCATTTAATTCCGCAATATGAAGAGACCTTGTTGAGGATACAACTACGGAGTGTGAACCGCCCCGGAGGGGCCGGTTTACCTCAGGTGATCCAGGCCCATATGGAGGCCTGGAGCCCAGAAGGGAATTAAGATCCATACATGTAAACCGCCCTAGTGCTATAACTTGTATTGTAAGACAAGAAAGGAGAGACCAAGCGGACTCTTGTATGAGCCGGATTGGTATTCTAAAGCCAGCCAGCGTTAACCCGTGTATATAAGGGGCGACCGGCGGCGAGTTAGGGACAGGAGATTGAGGCCAAGGCAAAGCTATTGCTCCTAGTCGCGAATCATATCAATCACACCACAACTGGGCGTGGTTTTTACCTTCATCGAAGGGGCCGAACCAGTATAATTCCCGTGTCTTGTGTCCGCATTAACCCCTCTAGGTTAACCCGTACGATGGCCCTGCGACTAAGTCCTTTCATGAGGACATCTGCCGTGACAATTCCACGACAGTTGGCGCCCACCGTGGGGCTATCGCACGATGGTTTGATGATCTTAGAGGGCAAGTTCGAGGGACTCGAAGGCTATGCAGTGGGCCGGATGACTAAAAGTCGTCGCGGCAAACTCTACATCGACGATGCGGACTGGGGCCCCGAGGCCAGCTCGGTTGAGTATGGATACCGGGTCCCCTTTGGCGGTATACACGTGTTCATCGGCAAGATCGGCGAGTCAGAGCCTGGGCCGGACGTCTGCACCGACCTCGTCGAGACGGCTCAGCGGTCGAAGAAGAGTCCCGCCCTGGCTAAACCGGCGGACAGGCATGTTTTCGTGGGAGTCGTTCACGGAGGCTACGAGGACGGATCAGCGTCGGGTGACGAAACTGTGGTCTACTCTGGGGACGAATCGTCGGCCGGAGAAACTGAGTCTCTATACCAGCTACGGGAAGGCCGATCGGGGTAGTTCCGATGGGAGAGCGTTAGGACCCTTCGATCTACCCAACGGGTTGGGATCTTCATGGCGGTACACAGCGGTGCTTCACTCTTGACCATGGCGCCCTGGTCGCCGGTTCAACAGCGGTCTTGGCAGCCGGGAAGGAGGCCCCGTCGCCCGCCGCTCAAGTTTTGTCGAGCTTTTCGCGTTAGCTGTGCTCTGGCGGAGGCTAATCCGCCGGATCAGGACTTTCTGGCGCGGAGATTGCAAAGGTGAGGAACAGATCACTAATGCTAAAGCGGACTTGGCAGCCGCGGACGAAAGGATGGCAGCGAGCGGGCCGCTTTGGATCGCGAGCTTATAGGCTCGAGCTGGACGAGAGCGCGTCACGGAAGTCATGAAAAGGAAGTACAGGTCCGTTTACCTTCCGCTTTTGAGGAAGGAGCTTTTCAATACCCGAGGGCAGGGACTAGTAATCCGCCGCCATTGGTAAACCGGCGGAAGCACACAGGACAGCCGCACCGTTCAGCCCGGATGATCGATCTACCTCGCCATCATACCGCGCCCGGACCGTCGAACACCTCCGGTCATTACTCAACCCGATGGATAACCTCGTAGCGGCGGCGGCACGGTTAGAGGCAATTCCAATCGAAGGCGATTCACCACAGGCGGTGGAGACGCGCCGGGTCAAGGAGCTCCTCAGGACGGCCTTGGCTCAGCAAGAAGCGTACTCGTACAGTCGAGATCGGATCCATTCCACCCCCCGCCCGAGTCGGAGCTACAGCCGACGCGTCGATGAACCGGCCGTGTCGAGCAATGCGCAACGTGGACCGCCCCGCGGCAACAATCCGGCAGGCGGCTTTGAAGATGCTCAGGTGGTAGTGGACCGCGCCAGGGCACGTAGGGAGGCCGAGTTAGCAGCACAAGCGGAGGATCATCCGCCCGCGCCGGTTCGACCAACCATCTTCGAACCGGGGGTCACGTCCGGCTCTTTGGGGGTACCTTGCCTCGTCCCTGCTTTACGCAACGTGCGTTTGCCCAAGGACTTCAAGGGGCCACGCAAGGTGCCGAATTATACCGCCGACTTGGCTCCAGAGGCATGGATAGAAAGCTACGAGATGGCCATGGAGATCTTTGGGCGTGGATGAAGCAGCATGTGCAAAGTACTTCACAATGATGCTGGAAGGTACTGCCGAACTTGGTTGAAAAACTTGCCGCCCGACTCTATCAACTCGTGGACACGCTTGAGAACCGGTTTATCAAAATTTCAAAGACACCTGTAAACAGCCCATGTCGGTGGTAGATCTGGCGGCTTGCGTCCAGGCGGACGGAGAGTCTACAACCCATTGGGTGCGCCGTGTCTCGGAAGTTTTACATTCTTCAGACCGGATCAACCCTGGTTCCGCGATCATGACCTTGGAAGCCAATTGCCGGTTCGAGCCATTGAAACTGAAGCTGGAGTCGCATGAAGCGTTTTGTCATGACATGGGCACTCTAATGGGCGTTTTGGTAAAGTACGCTGATTCTGATAGTACCAAGGATCCTGAATCGGAGAATGATGAAGTGGGGAAGGGAAAACAGAACGGCAATTCCAGGAGCCAGCAGCATCAGTCGGCAGGCAATGGAGGGCACAAGCGTAAAGCGAACGGCAACATGGGCTTTGTGGCCAACACCAATGCGCAGGACAAGGGTCAGCGGCGCCGGGGTAGGCAGTCAAACCGGGGTGGTCACAATCCGGATCGTTTGAACTTCATATTAAATCAACCTTGTCCGAAGCACGGGACGAAGGAGGTACCGGCGAACCACCTTTGGAAGGATTGTTATATTATGCAGGAGTTTAAGAACTCCAACTCCTTCGGTATGATCAAGGGTCGGTGGCGGTTCGAGGTCCGCTCCGGATTCTGGCGGAGGGAATTCGGCCGGATTGGCGGTAATCCGGGTGGGCAAGGCAGTCAGAATAACCAAAGTAATCAGAACAGTCAGAACCAAGGGGGCTACAATCAACAACAGCAGCAGTCGGGTTATCAGAGCAATCCAAAGCAATTGAATGGCGGACAGTACCACGTCTTTACCACCAGCTTGGACCGACGAGACCGGAAACTTCAGAGGCGGGCGGTCAGTGTTGTTGAACCGGCTGCGCCGCATTACCTGCGCTGGTCCGAGCAGCCGATTGTGTGGAGCAGAGAGGACCATCCTCCCCGGGTTTACAATCCGGGTCAGTTAGCCCTGGTGGTGGCACCCCAGGTAGGCGGGTACAAGTTTACCAAGGTTCTTATGGATGGAGGAAGCAGCATCAACATCCTGTACTACGAAACTTTCCGACGGATGGGGTTAACAGATAGGCATCTCAGGCCATCCGGTACAGTGTTTCACGGAGTGGTGCACAGTAAGTCGGCATACCGGTCGGTAAAATAGCTCGGAGGTAACCTTTGGAGACGAGCATGACTCGAGCGAAGCGTTGACATTTGAGGTGGTGAAAATTCAAAGCCCTTACCACGCCCTCTTTGGGCGACCGGCTTATGCTAAGTTCATGGCACGGCCTGTTATGTTTACTTACAGCTGAAAATGCGGGTCACAAAGGAACAATAACGGTTCATGGGAGCCGCGGATCGCTCTGGAGTGCGAGGAAGGTGATGCGGCTTCGCAGAGTCGGTTTGTGCCACGAGAGGAGTTAAAGTATTATAAGTATAATGTTGATCCGGCAGATATGACCCCTTTGAAGAAGCCAACTACAGAGCATGATCCGGACTTGAAGTTCAAATCGGCGGCGGAGACGAAGCTTGTTGATTTTGTGCCCGGCGAGTCATCCAAGCAGTTCACCATCAGTGCCAACCTGGATCCTAAATAGGAAGGCGCGCTCATCGAGTTCATCCGTGAGAATCGGGACATTTTTGCATGGAAACCTTCTGACATGCCAGGTGTACCGAGGGAACTCGCTGAGCACACTCTTAATGTGGACCCGAAATACAAACCGGTAAAACAGTTTCTTCGCCGGTTTAACGAGGAAAGGCGCAAGGCCATCGGAGAAGAAGTCGCTAGACTTTTGGCAGCAGGGTTTATCGTTGAAGTCTTTCACCGAGTGGCTTGCTAATCTGGTGTTGGTCCTTAAGAAAAATGGCACTTGGCGCGTAAAGCGTGGATTACAGATCTTAACAAAGCTTGTCCAGCGGATCCTTCGCCCTCCCGCATTGATCGGATCATTGATGCAGCGGCGGGTTGTGGCGTTGAGCTTTACGGATCGTATTCTGGTTATCATCAGATTAAGATGGCGGTTAAAGACCAGGAGAAGGCGGCGTTTATCACCCTTTGGAGCCTTCGCTATGTGTCCATGCCTTTTGGGCTCAAGAGTGCCCAAGCAACTTATCGGCGTTATGTCATGAATTGTTTGCATGAACAGATCGGCCGTAATGTGCATGCCTATGTGGATGATATCGTGGTGAAATCAAGGCAGAAGGAGACATTGATTGAGGACTTAAAGGAAACCTTTGACAACTTGCGGGTGTACAAGATGATGCTCAACCCGCCAAGTCGTCTTCGGTGTTCGCGAGCAAATTGTTGGGTTTTCTCGTGTCGAACCGGGGATTGAGGCTAATCCGGAGAAGATTACAGCTATCACCTCCTTTGCTAAGCCAAAGTGCATCAATGATGTTCAACGTTTGGCGGGCGGATTGCTGCGCTAAGCGGTTTATCGATCGCCTAGGAGAAGGCTATCCCTTTATACGGATCTTTGAAGAAGGCGGATCAATTCATTTGGAGCTCAGCTGCTGATGAGGCTTTGGAGGATCTAAAGCGGCAGTTGGCCAACCCGCCTGTTCTTGCTGCCCCTATTGACAGGGAGCCGCTCCTGTTATATGTTGCTGCTAATGCCGAGGCAGTGAGTGTAGCCATTGTGGTGGAGCGCAAGGAGGCAGGGAAGGAGTATCCGGTTCAGTGACGATTTACTACATCAGCGAGGTTCTCATCGAATCAAAACAAAGGTATCCACATTGGCAGAAGCTGGTATATGGAGTTTTTATGGCAAGCCGGAAGCTGAAGCAATATTTCCAAGGGCACCCCATCACGGTGGTCAGCTCGGCTCCTTTAGGCGATATCATCTTGAACAAGGAAGCAACTGGCGGATTGCTAAGTGGGCTATAGAGCTTGGGCATACGGTTTAAAGTATGTGCCCAGACGGCCATAAAGTCTCGAGCACTTGTGGATTTCATTAATGATTGGGCGGAGTTGCAAGCACCGGAGGAGAAGCGGATCACACCTATTGGACCATCCATTTTGATGGGTCCGGGCAGTTGGAGGGCTCGGGGCTGGAGTCGTATTAACTTCCCCACGGGTGACAAGTTCTGTTATGTTCTCCGTTTAATGTTCCTTGTACTAACAATGCAGCTGAGTATGAAGCTTTGCTCCATGGTCTCCGGATGGCCAAGGAAATGAATCTTAGCGGGTTAAATGCTTTGGTGACTCGGACTTGGTGGCCCGACAAGTATCCGGTGCCAGGACTCAAAAGATCCACTCATGGCTGCATATCGTCGGGAAGTGGATGTTGTTGCAGGATATTTTAAAGGGTATCGGGTGGACCATGTGGATCGTCGGAAGAACGAGGCGGCTGATGCTTTGAGCGGCTGGGTTCCCAGCGTAAACGGTCCCGCCTAGCGTTTTTCTTGATGTGCTGCACAAACCGTCGATTAAACTTCTGATGAAGTTGATTTGGCTATCCTGATCCGGAGGCTCACTTGGTGGCGGCCTTGCATATCATCCCGGATTGGGCGCTCCCTTATTTGGCATACATGAACCGGGCGAGTTACGGAGGATGAGGCGTTGGCGGCAGATAGTTCGGCGGTCTAAGTCTATGACCATTGTTAATGGCGAGTTGCACCGTCGCGGTGTGTCGATGCGTTTCAGCGTTGTGTGTCCCCTGAAGAGGGCTGTGAGATATTGCGAGAGATTCATGAAGGGATTGTGGTCACCACGCGGTTCAAAGTCCACAGTGGCCAAAGCATTTCGCCATGGTTTCTATTGGTTGACCGCCCATGCTGATCACGGAGGATTTGGTCGAACGATGTGACGGTTGCCAAAGGTTCTCGAGCGTGCTCATGTGCCAGCCAAGAGTTGAGGATGATTCCAATTACTTGGCCATTTGCGACTTGGGGGCTGGATATGGTTGGACCTTTCAAAAGATCCAAGGATAAGAAGACCCACCTGTTGGTGGCGGTGGATAAGTTTACCAAGTGGGTCGGCGAACTGTTAGCAAGTGTGATGCGGCCACGGCGGTTCAGTTCATCAAGCGGGTGATTTTCGGTTTGGGTTTCCACAGTATCATCACGGACAACGGCACCAATTTATCCAAGGGAGCTATGAAGGAATTTTGTGAGCGAGCACATCCGGCTTGATGTTTCTTCGTAGCCACCCACAATCCAATGGTCAAGCGGAACGAGCTAATCAGGAAATTTTGAAGGGTATCAAACCCGGCTTATGGTCCCTTTAGAGAGGGCGCCGGGTTGTTGGGTGGAAGAGCTACCATCGGTGATATGGAGTATAAACACTACCCCCAACCGATCCACTGGATATCGCCGTTCTTTATGATCTATGGGCGGGGCGGTTCTTCCCGATGATATCCGTCATGACTCGCCCGAGTAGCAGCTTATGTTGAGGCAGATAGTGAGGCAGCACGGCAGGATGATTTGGATCGACTAGGCGAAGGCGTGATATGGCAGCAGCTCGCTCGGCGGTTTACCGACATGATCTTCGTCGGTATCACAGCCGGCGGTTAAAACCAGAACCTTCGGGAAGGAGACTTGGTGCTGCGGCTCATTCAAGATCGAAAAGATATGCACAAGCTATCCCCACCTTGGGAGGGGCCTTTTGTGGTCGATAAGAATCTATACAACGGTTCCTACTATCTGATTGATGTTAGAGGCGAAAAGACTCACGCACGTCGAGGAGGAGACCAACAGGCCATGGAACATAGCTCATCTTGACCTTATTATACTTGAGCCATTGGCTCCATTTATGTACATATCACGACTGTATATATTATGAATAAAAGCAATAAACGGATCCTCGGCTAAGCGGGGTATCTGTTACATCTAAAAGACGGTTTGGGTACATGGAATGCTGTTGTGAAGCGGCCTCCAGTTCAACCCTTAGCCTTATTTTGAAACTTTTGTCATTTGGGGGCTTGGTGGTATCCGAACCAATGCAATGCCTCTTGACATGAAAGCCACCAGATCATTTGGGGACATGGTCATGTCTGAACCATCCGCGCTCTTGGTCGGCCTAAGGCCATAGAATCACTTAGGGGCTTTGGTGAACCCGAACCATTGCAATGCCACTTGATCGGCATCATGCCACGAGTTGATTGGGGACTGGCTGACTTGAACCATCGCTTCGCCGTATAGGGGCTTGGTCATGTCCGACCATGGTAACACCATCGATCCGCTCGATACAGCTTTGTCTTGTAAGCGGTTTTTCTCATTGCTTTTTCATGTGATTTTGATACCTATCATTTGGTTTTTTGTTGGCCTTCGTAAACGGTTTACGTTGTTGATCGTTTAAAGCTGGTGATTTTGTTCGGTTTGATTTCTTGTTAAAACATCCCATTGTGGAGTAACAGGGGCTTATCATGCCGGCACGGTTTACCTGATAAACCGGTCTTATACAGGGATTGCCCTCCTTTGACGATGATGGTTTATAAGACCTCCGCTTTGGGATTGGCTACAGCCCACTGTGTGCCTGATGCTGGCAGCCTGGTTGGAGGTATACACCGCCATGGCGGTTTAAAAACTTGTGATTGCAGGTAAAATATGTGGCAGGATTCATTACAAAAGCCAACGGATCTAGCGCCGCCAGACAAAAGTTTACAGACCAAAGTTGTACCGGCATTGTTCAAGGAAATACACTTGCTATCCTATTACAAAAGCCTTTGAGGCCCGGCGTTTCTGAAGAGTTCGCCTTGAGGCTTTGGATATGTCACCCGGCTTGACGGATTCGCTGCTTCACGGGTTGGCGCGAGGTGGAGGGCGGCGCTGGTGTCGGTTCAGCTTCCTCTTCTTCATCACCCAAAGCCGGAAGTCATTGGTAGACCAGTCAATCCGGGTTAAGGCCGAAGACAGCTTCTTCACTTATCAGTTCAGCGGATCAACGTCGAGGCGTAAGTGTGCTTACGGATTGGGGAATCAGGCTCTGCACTTCGGGATGACAAACTCCACCCGCTTGTTGTTGGCGTCATAAAAGATCGGTGAACCTCGAGGTTGGCTTGGCGACGATTGACTTCGCCAGCGGACGCATTTCCTTGGTAATCCGTTTCAGCGCATTGTTATCAAAGGCTTCACCATTCTCTTGAGCACTGGAAAACCTTTAGCTATGTCGGCGGATCAAGATCCGCTATCACGCTTTAGCACGAGTCGAGCCAATAGCGTGCCAGCCGGCTGCGGATCGCTTTATCTCTTCAAGCTGCCCGGAATCATGGACAGCGGTCCAGCGTTTCTCGGATCAGGGGCGGCGCCGTGTTGTCATATGAAGTGGCGCATATAACCCGCTGGGCGCCGGTATATAGCTGCTCAATCGAGTGTCTGAAGCCTTGAGCTTTTTCCGCACGTCGAGCCGGATGAGCAATCGTTTGCCTACACCAGGATTAGACAGCTCAAGTTAAACCGGCGGAAGCATTAACACGAGCATATTCAGTATAAATTTGCTTACCAAAGATGGCAGAGGTCATGGCATGCACTTGGCGTTTGAGTCGGTCAGTTCTTGATCACGGTTTAAGGGCCGCCTCGGCTTCCTCCGCCCGCTTTACTAAACCGGCCTTCTCGGTGTCCCGATTGACCCTTCGGTTTGTACCACTCCTTCAGCTGTGCCATGGTGGTCGGGCAGTTTTAGCTCATCCTTGGCTTTGGTGGCTTCATTATTTGGGTTTCAGTTGCTTGGAGGTCCTTGAGTTCGTAGCTTGCTGGTGTATTTCGTTCGATGACAAAGGAAGCGTGTTAGTGGGTTTATTATACAAGTCCCAAGCTTAATACAAGTATTCAACTTGGCACTTGGGGGCTAATGGCTAGTTGATCTCAATTTACTATGAAGAGACACACCTTAAGTCGGTTTAACTTTACAAAGTTAAACCGACCCTTGAGAGCTACTATGCAGTTAAAATAACGAAAGGTCAGCTCATTACCTCATAGCGGTCCTTCATGCGGTTTACTAGACCGGCTTCAAAGTCGCGGCTTGTGTAAAGCCGGTTGAAAGCGGAATGAAGCTCTTAGGCAGAGAAATTGTCGTCGGCCGACATATCAGTCTTCCCTTGTCCTTGCTCATAATAGTGGAACCTTCTTTGATGCTGTGCTTTGCTAAGCGACCGGTTGGCTAGGAGCAGTGTAGCCAGTACCTGTCACAATAACATCGTCATTTTCAGCGGTCTTGTTTGGGCTTGCCGTCGTTTTGCTCTGGCTCGGCGGTTCAACAGTTACGACCCGCTCGCCAGACGGGTTTGATGGAGCAGGCTGGGAAGTTTCCATTTGGACCTCGGTTCAACCTCTGGCGGATCAGCGATGTCGTCTTTGTACAATTCGCGAGCTTTCCTTGGCGGCTTCAGGATTTTCGTGTGTTTGTTACGGGGTTTTCTCGGATCAACATCAAGAGTAGGATCAAGAGTTTTCGCCTTCTTGCTCAAGCGAGCCTTGGTGCTGCAATATTCAGAATCGGATCAAGACAAATTGACCAAGGTGATGGTGAGTCGAATTGACAAACAGTAATTACATACCCTGCGGCGATGTTCAGCGGAGGCAGTTGTGTGGTGGATGAACCGCCAAACGAGTTGGAAGAGGCCTGATAATTCGGGTCAGACGGATTGAGAGGACATCGGAAGAAACCTTTTAAGGGATAACGCTTTTCGGGAGAGCAAGTCACCTCTGGCCGACGCTTCCGGATAGGTGTGTCTGGTAAACCGGCAGAGGTAACCTGTTGGCCACTGTGCCGGGTTGTACGGCGCTCTTCAGCCTGTTGGGTCTTCAAGTTAAGATTTGGATTCAAGTAAGCACAGGAATGGTATTTTTTCACTTTCCGGACGGCGCGACGAATTCTTTTAACCGGCGCAAGATCGGATTCGGAAGAAAGTAAGATTACCTCAACAGAATTCGGCATGGCTGGCTTCAGCATCATCACAGGAAGAAAATTGTCGATAAAAAGATTGTAAAGGGCCAAGCATATGCAGGAAGAAGCACAAAG
This sequence comes from Aegilops longissima, assembly GCA_021605205.1. Lineage (NCBI taxonomy): Eukaryota > Viridiplantae > Streptophyta > Magnoliopsida > Poales > Poaceae > Aegilops > Aegilops longissima. The sequence goes on from CM038682.1 coordinate 16,553,434, forward strand.
CGGCAAGCGGTTTACCTCAACTTCGATTCTTCGTCCTCCGGCGGATCGGAGGACTCGGCGGTCTTCTTCTTGCCCGTTTTCTTAGTGGCCTTGGACTTTACGGCGCCCGAACCGGTTTGGTTCGTTTCGAAAGGAGCTGTCGGCTGAGAAGGAATAAGGATTAACGTGTATCGGCGGAGTATTAAGAGCTTGAAAGGCGGTGAGTAGAACTTACCGCGGCGGTTTGTTGGTGGCACAAAATGGAGCCAACCGGTGAGGCTGCAGACGGAGATTGGCTCATCGAGCATCTTCTTGGCGATCTCGGTGACCTCCTGTTCAGTTATAGGCAGCTCGTGGCGCCTTTGAGGATCTTTGAGGCTGCGGTGTACTCGTGCATCAATCCGGGCGGCGGCTTAGTGGCAAAATACCCCAAGAGACCCAGCAGCGTACAAGATCCACGCCGGTTAAGCCATTGGCCATTAGAGCCGGAGCTTGATTATTTGTGGCGCGAAGTTTTTCCGTTCCGCGGCGGTTAAGCGGGAAGGCAGCGGATGCAGGTTCTTGAGCGGTGAAGCGGTAACCCGGCAAGGGTTTTTCGTTAGCGAGGCAGTGTTCGGCGGTAGAACCAGGTTTGGTTCCATTCCTTTGGATGGCTGTGGTGCTTGGCGTGTGGAAAATCGACTTCCTTCCTCTTATGGATTGACCGCCGCCCAGCTCCGTGTTGGACCGTCGAGAAAACTCGTGCGGCGGTTCAAATGGAAAAATCCGGAACAACTCCACAGATGGTTCTTCTTGAAGATAGACTTCACGAAGACTTGAAAGTTGCATATATTCGATCTGAATTCGGGCCATGTCACGAGGATGAAGCTGCGATCGGCAAGGCGTCCGAAAAAATTTTGAACAGGCGGACAGAACCCCGGTCTAAGTGATGCATGAACACGATCACTTCTCCGCTCGCTGACTCGGGAGAAACTTCGCCTTCGGAACACGCCAATGGAGGACACTTTTGGAGCCAAACCGCCCGTGGTGACATAGCCGTTGAGCTGCGTTTGATGACTCTGGACGGACCCGGTTGCAAGCGGAAAATTGAGGAGCCATTCCGAAGATTAAAGCTGCGAAAGAAAGGAAGAAAACGGTTCACTGTTGAACAGGTCGAGCGTTCGAATATTGTTAAACCGGCAGTTCGGCAGCGGCTTGCGGTCTGGTTTAACTAAGGACTAATGGAGGGTCGGATTAGATATCAGAAGTTAAACCGCCGGAGGAGGTAGTGCTGAAAAAATTGCTAAGTATAGACGGAAACAGGTTTCCCATGCAGAAGGAAATAATCTAGATCTACCAGGGTTCAGTAAAGAAAATTTCTGCGACCTATACAGACCTCCTACAGCGCAGGAAGGTTCAGGTATGTTAAGGTGAAAGATCTGAACAAAAGGGGAAGGTGCCTAGAATCGGGTAAACGGCGAAAGCAGCCGCTTGCATATGAGGGCGATGCGACCCGAGCTGTCTGACCATGGCGGAACTGGTATGAAGGGTCGGCATGAATGTTCATGAGCTATGCGACGAACCGAGTTTCCAAATGAGATCTAGGGTTCAAAGATGACCTTACCTGAGGAACGGGAACCGCGGAGGAGCGTTGAAACTCTGGTCAGATCCGGTTGATGCAGCGGCCCGGCGGAAGCGTCGGTCGAAGGTTGAAGGCGGCGGCAAGAGCTTCGAGGTCGGTGGTCGCGAGGAAGAAGAAGAGAGGAAGGAGAAGAAGAATGACTCGACCGGTCTATTTATAAGGGACGGTGTAATCAATGGGTGCGAAATTGAGGAGCCAAAAGCGGCGGAAGGTGCAGCGGCGCCTCGATTTTCGGGATAGCCTTAATGAAGGGAATCTTCTGTTTAGATTTTTGTTCAAAATGGCGTCGAGGGCCACGACACGAAGATCGAGGGATGATGTCACGGCGGTTCAAGCGGATGGCGGTTTGCAAGGAAGATCGGGGTTGCTGAAGACATAGAAGATTAACATGAACGGTTCAAGTCAATCGGGGCCTAATGTTGAGGATACAACTACGGTGTGAACCGCCCGGAGCTCGGTTTACCCTCGTCGTGATCGAGGCCCATATGGAGGCTGGAGCCCGAAGGAATTAAGATCCATGCATGTAAACCGCCCTAGTGCTATAACTTGTATTGTAAGACAAGAAAGGAGAGACCAAGCGGACTCTTGTATGAGCGGATTGGTATTCTATAAGCCGATCGAGGCGTTAACCCGTGTATATAAGGGGCGACCAGTGGCGAGTTAGGGACAGGAGATTGAGGCCAAGGCAAAGCTATTGCTCCTAGTCGCGAATCATATCAATCACACCACAACTGGGCGTAGGTTTTACCTTCATCGAAGGGGCGAACCGATATAATTCCGTGTCTTGTGTCCGCATTAACCCTCTAGGTTAACCCGTACGATGGCCCTGCGACTAAGTCCTTTCATGAGGACATCTGCCGTGACAATTCCACGACAGACCTATTACACAATATTAACAATTTTAGGTACATTTACTTTTCTGTGCGCATTTCACCTTCCCAAAACTTTAAGGTACAACCAATGTTTTTCAACTCTTACAAAGTATAAATATGTATAATGCTAGCCCGTGCAGGTGCACGGGTTGACGACTAGTTGAAGAAAATGGTGGTATGAGAGGATATTCATATTGAAGACTATGACATGAGAAGACATTGAGTGAAGACTATGGAGCGCGAAGACTGTGTGGTTTCGTTGTTTCCTTTTCTTCTTTGTTGAGTCATAGGAACCACCGTACTGTTAAGTTGGGTCCAAGTGAACTAAGTCAGAGTGACTGAAGTGATGCTCAACCCAAATCCTATGTCTTCGAGCGAAGACAATGAGAGCAAATCTTATCCAGAGCTGGATGAGTCAGCTTTGCTTGTAGCCCAAGTAAAGTTGCCGTGTGTGTTTGAAATCTGACCGTTGGAACACGTGTCAGTTCCTTAGTGACCCAGGATCATTTCGGACAAATCAGGTCGGGTTGCCTTGTGGCTATAAATAGGCCACCCCCTACACCATAAATTGGTGGCTGCTCAGAGTTAGTGCATGGCTTTTGTCGTTTTGAGAGCAACCCACCTCGAAGCATTTGAGAGAGAGAAATCCTTGCGAGGACAAAGCCCAAACACCCAGAGCCAAAGAGTGTTAGGCATCACTGAAGTCTTTACATGCATGTGACTGAAGACTTATTACACTTGAGGACTGTGTATCCTCCAGCCGGTTAGGCGTCGCGTTCTGAGCATCCAAGAATCATTGTGGATTGCCGGTGAACGAAGTCTGTGAAGGTTTGGAAGTCTACCTTGAAGACTTACCAGAGTGATTGGGCGAGGACTGGGTGTCCTTAGCATAAGGGGAATAAGGTGAAGACACGGTCTTCTAAGTTAAATCTCAGCCTCCCTAACCAGACATATAGTTGTCACAGCAACTGGAACTGGTCCAACAAATCATGTGTCTTCAACAAGCAACTGGTTCTATCCCTTCCCATCCTTTACTTAAGTTTGTCTTCGTGAAGTCACTGCCTATCTGTGTATCTGTTTGACTTCATTGCTTGACTACTACTGTTGATTGGCTTCACCCTATCTTCCATCCTGATCCTTACTACTTAGCTGCTATTAGTCCTGTACTTTCACATCATTACATATTTGACTATGGCTTGCTTATGGCAGTTTATCTTCTGCTGCATATCAACTAGGTCATTTCTGTTGTTTGTCTTTGAAACTTCTAAGTTTTGAAGACTTCCATAAAAATCGCCTATTCACCCCCCCCCCCTCTAGTCGATACTAGCACTTTCAGTTGCAAAGTTTTTTTCTATCACTCCTTTTTTCGACGCAAGTGTGTGGTCAATAGCCCGATTTCCCTCTCATCCACCTTCAGGATAGGAGGTTGAAGCCGTAGGCTGACCCGCTTGAAGTCTTGAGATAGGATGTGTCATGTTAAAGCACGACAGAAGAACAATTTTTCTCTAAGACCAATTTTTTGATTGGCACCGAACAAATAATCTAGTTCGGACGTCGAGTTTTTACTGACGTTTTTTAGTTTTCCAATCCTATGGCACTTTTCAACTATTTGTGTGCTTTCCACATAAGCCTCGCAGTGCAACGCCGGACACCTTTAGATGATCTTTCATATAAAAAACTTTTTCATCCGAGTTAGTATGCAAAAGTTATGCCCATTTTTACAAATTCTCGAGAGATTTTGTAAATAAAGTCGAAATTCATATATGCAAATTTCTCCAACAACTAGACCACATATCACATGGGAAACTTATTTTCTTTTATTTTTTTGACATTTTCATCATTTTCTTTTATTTTTTTTAAAACTGAAAAGGCGATCCACGGGGGGGGGGGTAGAGTTTGAAAATGGGACCTTTAGTAGTAGCGCGGTTTTTTACCCCCTCGCTACTACTATGGCACCACTTAGTAGTAGCGATGGCTAAAAACCAACGCTACTGCTATCAAACTTAGTAGTAGCGAGGTTTTAAAAACCCGCGCTACTACTATGGCATGTCCCGGGGGGCACGGTAGAGACCGCTTAGTAGTAGCGAGATTTAAAACCAGCTACTGCTATCAACTTAGTAGTAGCGAGATTTAAAACCTGCGCTCTTGGTAAGTAGCGATGCGAGGTTTTAACCCTCGCTACTAGTAACTTTCTGTGTATAGGCTTTTCCCTAGTAGTGTTTCTATGGCTATGAATCTGAAACCGTTGTGGCACATCTCACTAAGTTAAATGATATAGCCGCCCTGTTTACTAATAATGAGAGATTGTGCTACCTTTATTTACTCAAAATATTTCCGTTCTCATTAAAGGGTGATGCTAAGATATGGTTTAATTCTCTGGATCGTGGTTTTGTGCATAGTCCCCAGGATATGATCTATTCTTTTTCTGCTAAATATTTCCCTGCTCATAAGAAACAAGCTGCTTTGAGGGAAATATATAACTTTGTGCAAATTGAAGAAGAGTGTCTCCCACAAGCTTGGGGGAGGCTTCTCAAGTTACTTAATGCATTGCCTGATCATCCTCTTAAGAAACCTGAAATAATTGATATCTTTTATAATGGACTAACCGATGCTTCCAGAGATTACCTGGATAGTTGTCTTGGTTCTCTTTTCAGGGAAAGAACACCAGATGAAGCTGAAATTCTATTGAATAATATATTGACAAATGAAAATAATTGGGCACCTCCCGAGCCACCTCCTGAGCTAGCTCCAGAGCCAATTATTGAGCCTATTCGTAAACCAACTCCGAAGAAGAGAGGTGTTCTATTTCTCAGCGCCGAAGATATGGAAGAAGCAAAGAAATCTATGAAAGAAAAAGGTATTAAAGCCGAAGATGTTAAGAATTTACCTCCTATTGAAGAAATACACGGTCTTAATTTACCGCCTATTGAAGAAGTATATGATCTCAATACTTTATTCACTGAAGAACCTCCTGATCCCAATATCCCGACACAGGTAGTAAAGGTAAATTCTCTCTATAGATATGATAAAGCTGAAGTCCCTCCTACTAAAATTTCTAGTCAGTGCTTGGATGAGTTTGATAACTTTACGTTTAAGCAAGATGACTTTAATGCTTATTTTGGTAGACAATTAAAACAAGATGCTTATATGATTAAACGCTTGGGTGATTATATGGCTAATATTAGAGGTGAGCTTAAACTTGTTAGCAAACATGCTTCTATGGTTACCACTCAAGTAGAACAAGTACTTAAAGCTCAAAAAGAAGTGCTTGATGAAATGAATAGTAAAAAATGATTATGCTGTTAGAGTGGCTACTAGAACTGGTAGAATGACTCAGGAACCTTTGTATCCTGAAGGCCATCCTAAGAGAATCGAGCAAGATTCTCAGAGAAATGATATTGATGTACCTAGTTCTTCAAGAAAGAAGAAAAAGAAGAATGATAGGACTCTGCAAACTTCTAGTGAACCTATTGCTGAGCCACCTGAGAATCCAAATAATATTTCCATGTCCGATGCTGAAACACAATCTGGTAATGAACATGAACCTAGTTTAAATGTTAATGATGATGTTCATGATAATGCTCAACCTAGTAATGATAATGATGTAGAAGTTGAACCTGCTATTGGTCTTGATAACCCACAATCAAGGAATCAACGTTATGATAAAAGAGACTTTGTTGCTAGGAAACATGGTAAAGAAAGGGAAACATGGGTTCAGAAACCCATGCCTTTTCCTCCAAAACCATCCAAGAAAAAGGATGATGAGGATTTTGAGCGCTTTGCTGAAATGATTAGACCCATCTTTTTGCATATGCGATTAACTGATGTGCTCAAAACAAATCCTTATGCTAAGTATATGAAGGATATTATTACTAATAAAAGAAAGATATCGGAAGCTGAAATTTCCACCATGCTTGCTAATTATACTTTTAAGGGTGGAATACCAAAGAAACTGCTTTATGTGATCTTGGAGCCGGTGTTATTGTTATGCCTCTCTCTTTATATCGTAGACTTGACTTGAATAAGTTGACACCTACTGAAATATCTTTGCAAATGGCTGATAAATCAACTGCTATACCTGTCGGTATTTGTGAGGATGTGCCTGTTGTGGTTGCAAACATCACTTTTTTAACGGACTTTGTTATTCTTGATATTCCCGAGGATGATAGTATGTCTATTATTCTTGGAAGACCTTTTCTTAATACTACAGGGGCTGTTATTAATTGCAACAAAGGCAATGTCAATTTTCATGTTAATGGCAATGAGCACACAGTAAACTTTCCGAGGAAACAACCTCAGGTTTACAGTATCAACTCTATTGGAAAAATTCCATTGATTATATTTGGAGGTTTTGAATTTCCTCTCCCTACTGTCAAGAAAAAGTATGATATTCTTATTGTTGGTGATTTTCATATCCCCGTTGAGGTAACTTAGTGCTATCCGAAATTTCTCCGGTTCCGTGATTATTCGGAATGAGTTTGTTAACAAGACTTGATCAACCTTGTTAGTGGGTTCATTTTGATGATCATGAGATGGATGAAACTAGAAGCACAACCTTCTGTACCCTCTTTATATTTTCTATTATTCAGTAGAAATAAAGTAAAATAGTATTTTTCTGTCTGTCTCCTGACTTATCCGCTCAATATAAAAATATCCCGAAAATAGAAGTCCTCAGAATGCCATGCCAATTTAATATGATTTTTTCGGGAATATTTGAGAATTTACTGTGCAAAAATCACTGTGGGGGGAGCTGCCACCTGGTCACGAGGGTGGAGGGCACGCCCCCCTACCTCGTGGGCCCACGGTGGCCCTCCTCCACTTATCCCTGCACCCATCTTCTTCCTCCGCCTCACACAAACACGAAAAACCAACTCAAACCTTGGATGAGCCACACCGTAACAAAGTAGAAGCTTTCATTAACACTATCACTATGGGAGAAACCAGGAAGGTTTCTGATGCAAGAATCACAAGCATACATTTTCCCGTTTTACGCTACTTTGCCTTATTTGCTAGTCGTTGCTTGATTGGTCGCGGGAACTGTGGAAACCTTAGTGTTCCTGATGTTATCATTTTTTTCCATGGTTTATACCGCAATAACTCTATTAGTATGGGTGGAATTGTTGCTAGACGGTTAAGTCTGAACCGTACTAAGGGCCCCATCTTTGGAGGCATTTATGCTTCACGCCTAGCTGAATATTTTGAAATATCTATTAGGCATGAGGATAAAGAGGAAACATCGCTGCCCCGTGCTTATTTAGATTATAGGAGTATGCTAGCGCATGACTTTCTTGTTAAGAGTCATGAAGGGGAACTCAAATATAAATTGTACTTTCATAAACATCACCCTGAGACTATTACTTTGCCTGCTCCCTCTTTGTTTAACTTGTCTGCGGGTCCTCACATCGTTCCGTGGGCGGCCATTCAAGCTTATCAAAATCCTGCACCCGCCCCGGAACCGGAGCCACAAGATGAGCCTCCATGACAGTCTGTTTATTCTTGGGATACAGAGGTGGTTGCCAGCCAGTGGCAGTCAGAGTCTTCTTCATCGCAGTACGGCCCCAGCTTCACCTACGGGTACCCGCCAGACCAATAATTGCAAACAAAACTCCCCCTGGGACCCGTTGAATGTTGGAGGCACTCGTTGTTTCAAGCAAGCCATGGATTGATGCCTGTGGAGGAGGGGGAGTATAAACTTTACCATTCTGTTTGGGAACCGCCTATAATTTGTTTAGCATGGAAGATATCGTCATCTCATAGTTGTTGCGTTGACAGCAAAAGTATGCCGCTCAAAATGTTATTCAATCTCTATTTTAAAACCGACCTCCGGCACCTCTACAAATCCCTGCTTCCCTCTGCGAAGGGCCTATCTATTTACTTTTATGTTGAGTCATCATCCTTCTTATTAAAAAGCACCCGCTCGAGAGCACATTGTCGTTTGCATTCATTATAATTGGTTTACATTGGGTATGACTTGACTGGATCTCTTTTACCATGAATTACAATGTTTAGTCAGTCCTTGATCTTTAAAGGTGCTCCGCATTTTTGTTTTGCGGTCTCAGAAAGGGCTAGTGAGATACCATTTTGTTATATCACGTTATGATTATTTTGAGAAAGTGTTATCATCCGAGTTTTGTTATTATAGCTCGCCAGCTGATTATGCTATTGATATGAGTAATTTTGAGACCTTTGTGTTATTGTTAGTATGGTTAGTTCATAATATTTGCTGAAACTTGAATTCTGGCTTTTCATGTTACAACAACAAGAGCAAACAGAGTTGTAAAAGTGTTTATTTTTCTTTTTCAGTTTGTCAAGGGTTTAAGCTTGGGGGAGTTGATACGTCTCCGTCGTATCTATTTTTCCAAACACTTTTGCCCTTGTTTTGGACTCTAACTTGTATGATTTGAATGGAACTAACCCGGACTGACGTAGTTTTCAGCAGAATTGCCATGATGTTGTTTTATGTGCAGAAAATAAAAGTTATCGGAATGACCTGAAACTCCATGGAATATCTTACAATAAATAATAAAAAATCATCGCCAAAGATGAAGACCAGGGGGGCCACACCCTGTCCACGAGGTGGGGCGCCCCCCTAGGGTGCGCCCCCTACCTCATGGTCCCCATGGTGTCCCTCCGACGCCAACTCCAACTCCATATATTGGCTTCCGGGGAGAAAAAAATCAGAGAGAAGAAATCATCGTGTTTTACGATCTGAAGCCGCCAAGCCCTAATCTCTCTGGGAGGCTGATCTGGAGTCCGTTCGGGGCTCCGGAGAGGAGATTCGTCGCCGTCGTCATCATCAACCATCCTCCATCACCAATTTCATGATTCTCACCGCCGTGCGTGAGTAATTCCATCATAGGCTTGCTGGACGGTGATGGGTTGGATGAGATTTATCATGTAATCGAGTCAGTTTTGTTAGGGTTTGATCCCTAGTATCCACTATGTTCTGAGACTGATGTTGCTATGACTTTGCTATGCTTAATGCTAGCCACTAGGGCCCGAGTACCATGATTTCAGATCTGAACCTATTATGTTTTCATGAATATATGTGAGTTCTTGATCCTATCTTTTGTCAGCTACTATGTGTTATGATTCGGCAACCCCGAAGTGACAACAATCGGAACCACTCCCGGTGATGACCATAGTTTTAGGAGTTCATGTATTCACTATGTGCTAATGCTTTGTTCCGGTTCTCTATTAAAAGGAGGCCCTAATATCCCTTAGTTTCCAATAGGACCCCGCTACCACGGGAGGGTAGGATAAAAGATGTCATGCAAGTTATTTTCCATAAGCACGTATGACTATATTCGGAATACATGCCTACATTACATTGATGAACTGGAGCTAGTTCTGTGTCACCCTATGTTATGACTCTTACATGACGAACCACATCCATTATCCATCACTAATCCGGTGCCTACGAGTTTTCCATATACTGGTTCTCGCTTATTTACTTTTCCGTTGCTACTGTTACAATCACTACAAAATACCAAAAACATTACTTTTGTTGTCTTTACTTTTGTTACCGTTACCACCACTATCATATTACTTTGCTACTAAACACTTTGCTGCAGATACTAAGTTTCCAGGTGTGGTTGAATTGACAACTCAGCTGCTAATAATTGACAATATTCTTTGGCTCCCCTTGTGTCGGATCAATAAATTTGGGTTGAATACTCTACCCTCGAAAACTGTTGTGATCCCCTATACTTGTGGGTTATCACGCCACTGCCATGTTTTCCTTTTATTTGTGCGCCACTGCCATGCCACGAGAGGCTACAGCTGGGAGGGGATTACTACTACTTAGTTGTTGATGTGATTTGTATGTTGTTGCTGCTCTGATCTGATTTGTATTGTTGCATGGATGAAGAAGAAGGGGGCAACACTTCTACTTAGAGATTAGTGGTAGTAATATGATGTTGCTGTAGAGAGGTTATTGCTGCTTATACAACACAAAGTAATACAAATAAGGCTTCTACTCCTTGCAGATTGTTGTTAATTTCTTTACCTTATGTAGTTGCTAATGCACTGGGTTCTGTTATTGTTGCTCGTGTATGTTCGTTGCGACTCTGCTGCTGATGGATTCATTTTTCACGTGAGACAAACACATCAGAAATTGGTATTGCTGAATCTATCCATTATATTCAGCCTTGGTTTTCAGTTTTAATAACTCCATTTTTGCTATATGCAGAACTGTGTATCAAGTTTTAGGAAATTGACAATTGTTGAACAGACATGCTACATGATTCAAAATTCGTTTTCAAGTTAAATATCTAATGTGAGAAGCCAAAGAAGTTGTCTAGGTAAAAAATACATGTAAGATGATTATCTTGAAGTAGGGATCTGTTTTTTTCATGCACTAGGAACAACAAGTATTCGCTAATTCAATTGCCATGCCCCTAATAAGGACAATATTTACCTTGCTAAAAGGACAACATCTCATTGCATTATTACTTATGCAGTTTGACTATGTATATGCTCATCTCATTATATTCAGAGTTCAATATATATATATATATATATATATATATATATATATATATATATATATATATATATATATATATATATATATATATATTCAGAGTTTAGGGGTAGAGTTAATTTTCTGCTGCTCTGTCTCATCTGCACAGATTGGTTTCATTTTGACACTTATATGTGGTTCAAAACATATATGATCAGTGCATAGTTGAAGTTAACTATTTATTTGTATTAGAAAACTTTCTAGTTATCATAATTTAATTATATGATTGCCTCTCAGTGATCTATTTCATATGTTGATCCTATGAAATTTAACTTCTATCTTATAGCCCAATTGTTTCCTTTTCGATATTCTGTAGGGATGGGAGTGTTTTGTAATTCTAATGATGTTCCAGCTAGGAGAAGGCAAACTCACAAACATAATCCTGGTGACAATTATTCTTTTGAGCATTTTCGACTTATTTTGAAACAGTGATTCCAGTGATGTTCCAGCTAGGAAAAGACAAACTCACAAACACATACTAAATATTTCTGCTACATTTTTTCTTTCCCTGTTATTCTTTTTTTGCTGATGTTTACTATTTCTACTACATTCTAACAATGGGATGTGTGAGTTATTTGTTGATAAACTGTTGGATGCTTGCTTTAGTTTAAATGTTTACTATTTTACATCTGCTTTGAGACAATTTTTTTGGCTTCTGTGCATTAAAATAGTTTACCTTTTTGTTTCTTGTCTTTTTTCTAGTAATGACAAGAGTATTATTCGCTTTGTTTGTTTTAGTGTAATGTGCCTCTATGCCTTTTGTTCCTTGCCTAGATCCTGGTAGGACCTGCAATTGTCGTTTCTTTGTGCATGGAATGCTGGAAGTTTGTTCCATTGTGCATGAAAGGTTGGATTGTTTGGAATTAGTGGGCTAGTTAGGTTCCAAGAAAGAGGGGTGGTGTTTGTTTATATGTTGGATAAAAATATCAACATGATTTTCATCTCCTCCTTTGCTTTTACATGGTTCACACAGTCGTGTTAATTATGCAGCTGCCGAAGAGATTGCAGTGTTGGAAATATGCCCTAGAGGCAATAATAAAATGGTTATTATTGTATTTCCTTGTTCATGATAATTGTCTATTGTTCATGCTATAATTGTATTATCTGGAAACCGTAATACATGTGTGAATACATAGACCACAACATGTCCCTAGTGAGCCTCTAGTTGACTAGCTCATTGATCAATAGATGGTTATGGTTTCCTGACCATGGACATTGGATGTAATTGATAACGGGATCACATCACTAGGAGAATGATGTGATGGACAAGACCCAATCCTAAGTATAGCACAAGATCGTGTAGTTCGTTTGCTAAAAGCTTTTCTAATGTAAAGTATCCTTTCCTTAGACCATGAGATTGTGTAACTCCCAGATACCGTAGGAGTGCTTTGCGTGTACCAAACGTCACAACGTAACTGGGTGACTATAAAGGTGAACTATAGGTATCTCCGAAAGTAACTGTTGGGTTGGCACGAATCGAGACTGGGATTTGTCACTTCTTATGACGGAGAGGTATCTCTGGGCCCACTCGGTAATGCATCATCATAATGAGCTCAATGTGACTAAGTAGTTGGTCACGGGATCATGCATTACGGCACGAGTAAAGTGACTTGCCGGTAACGAGATTGAACGAGGTATTGGCATACCGACGATCGAATCTCGGGCAAGTAACGTATTGATTGACAAAGGGAATTGTATACGGGATTGCTTGAATCCTTGACATAGTGGTTCATCCGATGAGACCATCGTGGAACATGTGGGAGCCAACATGGGTATCCAGATCCCGATGTTGGTTATTGGCTGGAGAGATGTCTCAGTCATGTCTGCATGGTTCCCGAACCCGTAGGGTCTACACACTTAAGGTTCGGTGACGCTAGAGTTGTTATGGGAAATTGTATGTGGTTACCGAAGGTTTTTCAAAGTCCCGGATGAGATCCTGGACGTCATGGGGAGTTCCGGAATGGTCCAGAGGTGAAGATTTATATATGGGAAGTCCAGTTTCAGTCACCGGAATAGTTTCGGGGGCATTGACGGTGTCCTGGACTAGGGGGTACTCACCACGTCGTCTCCCAATCAGTTAGATTGGGCCGAGGACCCTCATGGACGTATACTCATGGGCCAGTTTGGACAGTTGCCGCATACAAGGAAGATTCCACAAGACTTGGTGATCAAGACAAGGACTCCTCCCCCACCGGCGTATTCGGCTAGGACTCTTGTTACCCTAAGCCTATGGTACATTATATAAACCGATGTCAGACTTGTCGATAGATTATGACAATACTCATCATACCTCTAGGGTTTAGACCACGACATATGATCTCGAGGTAGATCAACTCTTGTAACCCCTATACTCATTATAGTTAATCAAGCAGCATGTAGGGTCTTATCTCATCAAGAGAGCCCGAAGCTAGGTAAAATCTCGTGTTCATGTTACCATTGATCCTAAGACACACAGCTTGGGACCCCCTACTCGAGATCCGCCGGTTTTGACACCGACATTGGTGCTTTCATTGAGAGTTCCGCTGTGTGATCGACGAAAGGATCAATGGCTCGACTGCAGGTCAACTGCAACGTCGGTTTCTTCATCACCATCTCGACTGGTCACCTTGGCTTGACCAAGGACTGCGTCTTACCTCCGATTGTAATGTTCGGATGAGGGCCTTCATCAACATCAACTCCGATCTCTATCAAAATCATGGAGGTGTCATCCATGGAGCTCGGGGGCTCAACATCAACATTGCCCTTAGGCGACCGAACTATTTTTCTGGACAGCAAACTCGTATCCGCCGCCACCACCTCCTCGAGTGTCGCCTAAACGATTGCTTCGGTGGAATTATGCGGAATTAAGTCTATAACAACCCTGCAAAAATTTCGTCGAGTTCCGATGGAGGAATCTCCTGCAATCTTCGATATACCGGAGCCCTGTTGAATCTGGACGAGAATCCAGACGAGTTTGGAGCGAGGTGTCCCGCATCTCGCTCGGGCGTCCTTTGGAAGATCCAACCGTTGATTGGCTGCGGAATGCCCATATCGACCACCTGCCCAAAATTAAGCTCGATCCGACCGTCCAAACTCCGGGAACCTTCCGATTAGTGCATCACTTTTTGGATTTGTTTTACTGCGTGAGAACGAATCCGACCCGAGTTCATCTCTTTACGAACGGGATTCCGGACATCCTTTTTCAAGGACGTTTTCGTATGGGGTATTGTGTTTTATTCTTAAACACATCTCATTAATATTAAAATTATTTTCACAATACGATCTTCACCGTCGCGCCGGTGTCAAATCGTCCTGACAACATCACTTCACGGCGGCCGACCTGCGCTAGACACGTCGTCGCTTTGTTGAGCCGAGCTCAACTTCTTCGGATCGTCATCTTGGCCGACCGAAAAATAGTTCGGCATCGTGAATGATAAATCGTCACCAACATCGCCGCCCCATGGATTACACGGAGCGGGCACACTGGCATCGCCGCACTGTCACTTCTTCAAGTCAGCATTGATCACGTCACAAGCTACGACCTGCATCGGCATGGCCGAACTGGTGCTTCATCGAGCCGATGTCCATCACGCCGAACTACTTCAACACCTCGGCTGACACATCTCCTCACCGATCTGCTCCATCTCCTCGCCTGGACTGATGGTTTCGTCATCCCTTCATCAACTTACCTCAGAGACTCCGGCGTCACCGATGACCAACTTTATTACATTAGCTGAACCACGGGCTTTGCCTCGGCGAGCCAGCCTTTGCCGGCACCGTCACACCTTCGCTTCATCACCCATCAGGCAATGGGTGTGCGGATCGAGCCCCAATTTTGGGAGTAACCTTTCGTCGGACTACTACAACAAATAAACCAGGTGCTATTAATCCTAACATTTTTTGCTTGTTGGGCTTATTCTTCTTAAAGTATTATTACTCTGGTTTGTTCCATCATCTGTACACAGGTCTATCAAACGGTGGCCACATTAAAAACGGTCGCGGGGTGGTTCGGTTAGTTTCCGTACACGGTTTCGCGAACGCCGCAACTGAAACTCAGACCACCCTGCAAATCCAGGCTTTGCCACGCCTTCACTGCATCACGCCGACGTCCTGCATCGACGTTGGCTTCGGCGCCAGGCCACTATCTCTTTAAATAAATTATTTTTTGCGTAAAGCAATTAAGCAAGGATTATATATACATATATTATTATTTCCTGGACCGCACTGTTTTATGTGCGCAGGTAATCGATTTTGACTGTGTTACGCGGTCACTACTCCGGAGTGCCGAACTCCTTGCTCGGACACCTTGGGCCTAGGGCTAGGACCTCGGCCATGCCGAGGACTGTGAACCTTGTCGGATCTGTCGCAGATCAATGGGCGTCTTCGTCCTGTCACAAGCCCGAATCGCATGATCAACATTGAGCACATTAACCAGCTAAGTTGCTTTCATGCTCAAAAACTTTCAGTTTTAAATTTTGTTCGGTTCGAACAACCATTATACTTTTTGGCACAAAGTTGTTTGTGACAAAGTTCCTTGTCATAACATTGTTTGTGACACACATATTCAAATACCCCATTTATTTGGGGGCTCCCTTGACGGAGCTTTTCCTCTTGCATATGATTATACTTGTACGGCTTCATTCCTTATTCATGTATTACGCCACAATATGCACCATGTTGACTTAAGCGATTATAAGCTGGGTTGCTGGCTCTGTGCATACCCTCGTTCCCGATTGTTCGGCTAAGGAGTAAAGGAGCACCTCTGCGATTGTCACGACCGGTTCATCCGAGTTCGGACCTCGGTAGGTGAAGCCAAAGCTAAGCGCCCTTATTGTTTTCAACAATGGTCGGCACAACGGAACTCATGAGTACAAAAATTTATTGCACAAGTCTCATAATAACAATGAGCAACCGAAGAAAGGTATCGGTGGGGGTACTATTTTCTCCGAAGATGCTTCTTACACTTCGTTAGTTATATATCATAAGTTCCCTGAGCGCGCTTTGTCTGTTACAGCCTTATGGCCTGATTGCCTGGTTATCGGAAACACCATCGATATTCTCGACAGATGGAGTACATAACACTTTTCGGCCCTTGGCCAAAGAGGGAGAAGCCGACGATCGGTTAAGACGCGTTCAAAGTTCGGGTGAACACATATATGATATAATTACTTCGGTACATACAATCATTATACATAAAATTCTTTTTACCCAAGTCACTTGGGGGCTCTTAAATTTATATGAGCTGTTCTATAATAAGTGTTCTTCTTCCTAGTCGTTGCAAAGTTTTTTTCTATCACTCCTTTTTTCGACGCAAGTGTGTGGTCAATAGCCCGATTTCCCTCTCATCCACCTTCGGGATAGGAGGTCGAAGCCGTAGGCTGACCCGCTTGAAGTCTTAAGATAGGATGTGTCATGTTAAAGCACGACAGAAGCACAATTTTTTTCTAAGACCAATTTTTTGATTGGCACCGAACAAATAATCTAGTTCGGACGTCGAGTTTTTACTAACGTTTTTTAGTTTTCCAATCCTATGGCACTTTTCAACTATTTGTGTGTTTTCCGCATAAGTCTCGCAGTGCAACGCCGGACACCTTTAGATGATTTTTCATATAAAAAACTTTTTCATCCGAGTTAGTATGCAAAAGTTATGCCCATTTTTACAAATTCTCGAGAGATTTTGCACATAAAGTCGAAATTCATATTTGCAAATTTCTCCAACAACTATACCACATATCACATGGGAAACTTATTTTCTTTTATTTTTTTGACATTTTCATCATTTTCATTTATTTTTTTAAAAACTGAAAAGGCGATCCACATGGGGGGGGGGGGTTAGAGTTTGAAAATGGGACCTTTAGTAGTAGCGCGGTTTTTTACCCCCTCGCTACTACCATGGCACCACTTAGTAGTAGCGAGGGCTAAAAATGAACGCTACTGCTATCAAACTTAGTAGTAGCGAGGTTTTAAAAACCCGCGCTACTACTATGGCATGTCCCGGGGGGCACGGTAGAGATCGCTTAGTAGTAGCGAGGGTTAAAAACCCGCGCTACTACTATCAACTTAGTAGTAGCGAGGATTAAAAACCTGCGCTACTGGTAAGTAGCAGTAGCGAGGGTTTTTAACCCTCGCTACTAGTAACTTTCTGTGTATAGGCTTTTCCCTAGTAGTGTTTCTATGGCTATGAATCTGAAACCGTTGTGGCACATCTCACTAAGTTAAATGATATAGCCGCCCTGTTTACTAATAATGAGAGATTGCGCTACCTTTATTTACTCAAAATATTTCCGTTCTCATTAAAGGGTGAAGCTAAGATATGGTTTAATTCTCTGGATCCTGGTTGTGTGCATAGTCCCCAGGATATGATCTATTCTTTTTCTGCTAAATATTTCCCTGCTCATAAGAAACAAGCTGCTTTCAGGGAAATATATAACTTTGTGCAAATTGAAGAAGAGAGTCTCCCACAAGCTTGGGGGAGGCTTCTCAAGTTACTTAATGCCTTGCCTAATCATCCTCTTAAGAAACCTGAAATACTTGATATCTTTTATAATGGATTAACCGATGCTTCCAGAGATTACGTGGATAGTTGTGCTGGTTCTCTTTTCAGGGAAAGAACACTGGATGAAGCTGAAATTCTATTGAATAATATATTGACAAATGAAAATAATTGGGCACCTCCCGAGCCACCTCCTGAGCTAGCTCCAGAGCCAATTATTGAGCCTATTCCTAAACCAACTCCGAAGAAGAGAGGTGTTCTATTTTCTCAGCCCCAAAGATATGGAAGAAGCAAAGAAATATGTGAAAGAAAAAGGTATTAAAGACGAAGATGTTAAGAATTTACCTCCTATTGAAGAAATACACGGTCTTAATTTACCGCCTATTGAAGAAGTATATGATCTCAATACTTTATTCACTGAAGAACCTCCTGATCCCAATATCCCGACACAGGTAGTAAAGGTAAATTCTCTCTATAGATATGATAAAGCCGAAGTCCCTCCTACTAAAATTGCTAGTCAGTGCTTGGATGAGTTTGATAACTTTATGTTTAAGCAAGATGACTTTAATGCTTATTTTGGTAGACAATTAAAACAAGATGCTTATATGATTAAACGCTTTGGTGATTATATGGCTAATATTAGAGGTGAGCTTAAACTTGTTAGCAAACATGCTTCTATGGTTACCACTCAAGTAGAACAAGTACTTAAAGCTCAAAAAGAAGTGCTTGATGAAATGAATAGTAAAAAACTGATTATGCTGTTAGAGTGGCTACTAGAACTGGTAGAATGACTCAGGAACCTTTGTATCCTGAAGGCCATCCTAAGAGAATCGAGCAAGATTCTCAGAGAAATGATATTGATGTACCTAGTTCTTCAAGAAAGAAGAAAAAGAAGAATGATAGGACTCTGCAAACTTCTAGTGAACCTATTGCTGAGCCACCTGAGAATCCAAATAATATTTCCATGTCTGATGCTGAAACACAATCTGGTAATGAACATGAACCTAGTTTAAATGTTAATGATGATGTTCATGATAATGCTCAACCTAGTAATGATAATGATATAGAAGTTGAACCTGCTATTGGTCTTGATAAACCACAATCAAGGAATCAACGTTATGATACAAGAGACTTCGTTGCTAGGAAACATGGTAAAGAAAGGGAAACATGGGTTCAGAAACCCATGCCTTTTCCTCCAAAACCATCCAAGAAAAAGGATGATGAGGATTTTGAGCGCATTGCTGAAATGATTAGACCCATCTTTTTGCGTATGCGATTAACTGATGTGCTTAAAACAAATCCTTATGCTAAGTATATGAAGGATATTATGACTAATAAAAGAAAGATATCAGAAGCTGAAATTTCCACCATGCTTGCTAATTATACTTTTAAGGGTGGAATACCAAAGAAACTTGGAGATCCCGGAGTACCTACTATACCATGCTCCATTAAGAAAAATTATGTTAAAACTGCTTTATGTGATCTTGGAGCCGGTGTTATTGTTATGCCTCTCTCTTTATATCGTAGACTTGACTTGAATAAGTTGACACCTACTGAAATACCTTTGCAAATGGCTGATAAATCAACTGCTATACCTGTCGGTATTTGTGAGGATGTGCCTGTTGTGGTTGCAAACATCACTTTTTTAATGGACTTTGTTATTCTTGATATCCCCGAGGATGATAGTACGTCTATTATTCTTGGAAGACCTTTTCTTAATACTGCAGGGGCTGTTATTAATTGCAACAAAGGCAATGTCAGTTTTCATGTTAATGGCAATGAGCACACAGTAAACTTTCCGAGGAAACAACCTCAGGTTTATAGTATCAACTCTATTGAAAAAATTCCATTGATTATATTTGGAGGTTTTGAATTTCCTCTCCCTACTGTCAAGAAAAAGTATGATATTCTTATTGTTGGTGATTTTCATATCCCCGTTGAGGTAACTTAGTGCTATTCGAAATTTCTCCGGTTCCGTGATTATTCAGAATGAGTTTGTTAACAAGACTTGATCAACCTTGTTAGTGGGTTCATTTTGATGATCATGAGATGGATGAAACTAGAAGCACAACCTTCTGTACCCTCTTTATATTTTTTGTTATTTAGTAGAAATAAAGTAAAATAGTATTTTTCTGTCTGTCTCCTGACTTATCCGCTCAATATAAAAATATCCCGAAAATAAAAGTCCTCAGAATGCCATGCCAATTTAATATGATTTTTTAGGGAATATTTGAGAATTTACTGTGCAAAAATCACCGTGGGGGTAGCTGCCACCTGGTCACGTGGGTGGAGGGCGCGCCCTACCCCCCTGGGCGCGCCCCCTGCCTCGTGGTCCCACGGCGGCCCTCCTCCACTTATCCCTGCACCCATCTTCTTCCTCTGCCTCACACAAACATGAAAAACCAACTCAAACCTTGGATGAACCACACCGTAACAAAGTAGAAGCTTTCATTAACACTATCACGATGGGAGAAACCAGGAAGGTTTCTGATGCAAGAATCACTAGCATACATTTTCCCGTTTTATGGTACTTTGCCTTATTTGCTAGTCGTTGCTTGATTGGTCGCGGGAACTGTGGAAACCTTAGTGTTCCTGATGTTATCATTTTGTTCCATGGTTTATACCGCAATAACTCTATTAGTATGGGTGGAATTGTTGCTAGACGGTTAAGTCTGAACCGTACTAAGGGCCCCATCTTTGGAGGCATTTATGCTTCACGTCTAGCTGAATATTTTGAAATATCTATTAGGCATGAGGAGAAAGAGGAAACATCGCTACCCCGTGCTTATTTAGATTATAGGAGTATGCTAGCGCATGACTTTCTTGTTAAGAGTCATGAAGGGGAACTCAAATATAAATTGTACTTTGATAAACATCACCCTGAGACTATTACTTTGCCTGCTCCCTCTTTGTTTAACTTGTCTGCAGGTCCTCACATCGTTCCGTGGGCGGCCATTCAAGATTATCAAAATCCTGCACCCGCCCCGGAACCGGAGCCACAAGATGAGCCTCCACGACAGTCTGTTTATTCTTGGGATACAGAGGTGGTTGCCAGCCAGTGGCAGTCAGAGTCTTCTTCATCGCAGTACGACCCCAGCTTCACCTACGGGTACCCGCCAGACCATCCCTGGCAATAGACCAACTAAGGCCAAAAGCCTAAGCTTGGGCGAGTACGTATTTCCCACCGACATTACATTCATGTTCACACACACTCATTGCTAGATGTCGGTGTTCATACTCTTTCACTGTAATATCCATGCTAGATTACTTTCTTTTTCATACTTTCTTCTTGTGTGTTTAATAAACCTTAAGAAAAACAAAAAAATGTAGTAGTAGTTTATTTCCTTGCTGTAGTAATTGAAAAGGAAAACCCAAAAATATTTCCCGATCTTCTTTTGCTTGTTGGGAGCTTTCCTGTGTAAATAGTTTTTATTTCCTTTCTTTTTCTTTGGGGGTCAGTATGAGAAGACCATGATTAAATTGTTGAAGTGGCTCTTATATGCATGATTGTTTATTTAACTTAGAGCCCATATTACTTGTCTTCTCCTGTTCATTGAATGTTCGCAGATTCCAACTTAGTCCAATGCACGTGCACTCTTATTATTATTCACATCGTTCGGTCGTGCAAGTGAAAGGCAATAATGATGATATATGATGGACTTATTGGGATGAGAAAAGCTGGTATGAACTCGACCTCTCTTGTTTTTGTAAATATGATGATTCATCGTTCCCCAGTTAGCTATTATGAAGTAAACATATTTGCAATGACATTTAGAGATTATAGTTACTCGTGCCATGCCTGATTAGCTATGAGTTATAATGGTTTACCTTGCATGCCAACATGCTATTAGAATGATTATGATGTGGTATGATGGGATGGTATCCTCCTTTAAATGAATTGAGTGACTAGACTTGGCACATGTTCACGCATGTAGTTGAATCAAATCAACATAGCCTTCATGATATTTTATGTTCATGGTAGATTATATCCTACTCATGCTTGTATTCGGTGTAAATTAGTTTTAATGCATGTTTTTGACTGTTGTCGCTCTCCCAGTTGGTCGCTTCCCAGTCTTTTGCTAGCCTTCACCTGTACTAAGCGGGAATACTGCTTGTGCATCCAAACTCCTTAAACCCCAAAGTTGTTCCTTATGAGTCCACTATACCTACCTATATGCGGTATTTACCTGCCGTTCCAAGTAAATTTGTATGTGCCAAACTCCAAACCTTCAAGTGAAATTCTGTTTTGTATGCTCGAGCAGCTCATGTTTCAACTAGGGCTGCCCTTATCTTCCATGTTAGGCGGTTATTCTCAAGAGGAGTGGACTCCGCTCCTCATTCACGAGAAAATGGCTAGTCACCGGGATGCCCAGTCCCATGCTTTATGCAAACTAAATCAAAATAATTGCAAACAAAACTCCCCCTGGGACCTGTTGAATGTTGGAGGCACTCGTTGTTTCGAGCAAGCCATGGATTGATGCCTGTGGAGGAGGGGCAGTATAAATTTTACCATTCTGTTTGGGAACCACCTATAATTTGTTTAGCATGGAAGATATCGTCATCTCATAGTTGTTGCGTTGACAGCAAAAGTATGCCGCTCAAAATGTTATTCAATCTCTATTTTAAAACCGAGCTCTGGCACCTCTACAAATCCCTGCTTCCCTCTGCGAAGGGCCTATCTATTTACTTTTATGTTGAGTCATCATCCTTCTTATTAAAAAGCACCCGCTGGAGAGCACATTGTCGTTTGCAATCATTATAATTGGTTTACATTGGGTATGGCTTGACTGGATCTCTTTTACCATGAATTACAATGTTTAGTCAGTCCTTGATCTTTAAAGGTGCTCTGCTTTTATGTTTTGCGGTCTCAGAAAGGGCTAGTGAGATACCATTTTGTTATATCACGTTATGATTATTTTGAGAAAGTGTTGTCATCCTAGTTTTGTTATTATAGCTCGCGAGCTGATTATGCTATTGATATGAGTAATTTTGAGACCTTTGTGTTATTGTTAGTATGGTTAGTTCATAATATTTGCTGAAACTTGAATGCTGGCTTTTCATGTTACAACAACAAGAGCAAACAGAGTTTGTAAAAGTTTTTCTTTTTCTTTTTCAGTTTGTCAACTGAATTGCTTGAGGACAAGCAAGGGTTTAAGCTTGGTGGAGTTGATACATCTCCGTCGTATCTACTTTTCCAAACACTTTTGCCCTTGTTTTGGACTCTAACTTGTATGATTTGAATGGAACTAACCCGGACTGACGTTGTTTTCAGCAGAATTGCCATGATGTTGTTTTATGTGCAGAA
The DNA here is from genome assembly GCA_021605205.1 of Aegilops longissima. Taxonomy (NCBI): domain Eukaryota; kingdom Viridiplantae; phylum Streptophyta; class Magnoliopsida; order Poales; family Poaceae; genus Aegilops; species Aegilops longissima. The sequence continues at coordinate 16,576,207 of CM038682.1, forward strand.
AATAAAAGTTCTCGGAATGACCTGAAACTCCATGGAATATTTTAGAATAAATCATCGCCAAAGATGAAGACCAGGGGGCCCACACCCTGTCCACGAGGGTGGGGGCGCCCCCCCCCCCTAGGGCGCGCCCCCCTACCTCATGGTCCCCATGGTGGCCCTCCGACGCCAACTCCAACTCCATATATTGGCTTCCGGGGAGAAAAAAATCAGAGAGAAGAAATCATCGCGTTTTACGATACGGAGCCGCCCCCAAGGCCTAATCTCTCTCAGGAGGGCTGATCTGGAGTCCGTTCGGGGCTCCGGAGAGGGAGATTCGTCGCCGTCGTCGTCATCAACCATCCTCCATCACCAATTTCATGATGCTCACCGCCGTGCGTGAGTAATTCCGTCGCAGGCTTGCTGGACGGTGATGGGTTGGATGAGATTTATCATGTAATCGAGTCAGTTTTGTTAGGATTCGATCCCTAGTATCCACTATGTTCTGAGACTGATGTTGCTATGACTTTGCTATGCTTAATGCTTGCCTCTAGGGCCTGAGTGCCATGATTTCAGATCTGAACCTATTATGTTTTCATGAATATATGTGAGTTCTTGATCCTATCTTGCAAGTCTATAGTCACCTACTATGTGTTATGATCCGGCAACCCCGAAGTGACAACAATCAGAACCACTCCCGGTGATGACCATAGTTTGAGGAGTTCATGTATTCACTATGTGCTAATGCTTTGTTCCGGTTCTCTATTAAAAGGAGGCCTTAATATCCCTTAGTTTCCAATAGGACCCCGCTGCCACGGGAGGGTAGGACAAAAGATGTCATGCAAGTTATTTTCCATAAGCACATATGACTATATTCGGAATACATGCCTACATTACATTGATGAACTGGAGCTAGTTCTGTGTCACCCTATGTTATGAATCTTACATGACGAACCAGATCAGGCATAATTATCCATCACTCATCCGGTGCCTACGAGTTTTCCATATACTGGTTCTCGCTTATTTACTTTTCCGTTGCTACTGTTACAATCACTACAAAATACCAAAAACATTACTTTTTCTGTCTTTACTTTTGTTACCGTTACCACCACTATCATATTACTTTGCTACTAAACACTTTGCTGCAGATACTAAGTTTCCAGGTGTCGTTGAATTGACAACTCGGCTGCTAATAATTGAGAATATTCTTTGGCTCCCCTTGTGTCGAATCAATAAATTTGGGTTGAATACTCTACCCTCGAAAACTGTTGTGATCCCCTATACTTGTGGGTTATCACGCCACTGCCATGTTGTCCTTTTATTTGTGCGCCACTGCCATGCCACGAGATGCTACGGCTGGGAGGGGATTACTACTACTTAGTTGTTGATGTGATTTGTATGTTGTTGCTACTCTGATCTAATTTGTATTGTTGCATGGATGAAGAAGAAGGGGGCAACACTTCTACTTAGAGATTAGTGGTAGTATTATGATGTTGCTGTAGAGAGGTTATTGCTGCTTATACAACACAAAGTAATACAAATAAGGCTGCTGCTCCTTGCAGATTGTTGTTAATTTCTTTACCTTATGTAGTTGTTAATGCACTGGATTTTGTTATTGTTGCTCGTGTATGTTCGTTGCGATTCTGCTGCTGATGGATTAATTTTTCACGTGAGACAAACACATCAGAACTTGGTATTGCTGAATCTATCCATTATATTCAGCCTTGGTTTTCAGTTTTAATAACTCCATTGTTGCTATATGCAGAACTGTGTATCAAGTTTTACGAAATTGACAATTGTTGAACAGACATGCTACATGATTCAAAATTCTTTTTCAAGTTAAATATCTAATGTGAGAATCCAAAGAAGTAGTCTAGGTAAAAAATACATGTAAGATGATTATCTTGAAGTAGGGATCTGTTTTTTTCATGCACTAGGAACTACAAGTATTCGCTAATTCAATTGCCATGCCCCTAATAAGGACAATATTTACCTTGCTAAAAGGACAACATCTCATTGCATTATTACTTACGCAGTTTGACTATGTATATGCTCATCTCATTATATTCAGAGTTCAATATATATATATTCAGAGTTTAGGTGTAGAGTTAATTTTCTGCTGCTCTGTCTCATCTGCACAGATTGGTTTCATTTTGACACTTATATGTGGTTCAAAACATATATGATCAGTGCAAAGTTGAAGTTGACTATTTATTTGTATTATAAAACTTTCTAGTTATCATAATTTAATTATATGATTGCCTCTCAGTGCTTTCTTTCATATGTTGATCCTATGAAATTTAACTTCTATCATATAACCCAATTGTTTCCTTTTCGATATTCTGTAGGGATGGGAGTGTTTTATAATTCTAATGATGTTCCAGCTAGGAGAAGGCAAACTCACAAACATAATTCTGGTGACAATTATTCTTTTGAGCATTTTCGACTTATTTTGAAACAGTGATTCCAGTGATGTTTCAGCTAGGAAAAGACAAACTCACAAACACATACTAAATATTTCTGCTACATTTTTTCTTTCCCTGTTATTCTTTTTTTGCTGATGTTTACTATTTCTACTACATTCTAACAATGGGATGTGTGAGTTATTTGTTGATAAACTGTTGGATGCTTGCTTTAGTTTAAATGTTTACTATTTTCTGTCTGCTGAGACAATTTTTTTTGGCTTCCTGTGCATTAAAAATAGTTTACCTTTTTGTTTCTTGTCTTTTTTCTGGTAATGACAAGAGTATTATTCGCTTTGTTTGTTTTAGTGTAATGTGCCTCTATGCCTTTTGTTCCTTGCCTAGATCCTGGTAGGACCTGCAATTGTCGTTTCTTTTTGCATGGAATGCTGGAAGTTTGTTCCATTGTGCATGAAAGGTTGGATTGTTTGGAATTAGTGGGCTAGTTAGGTTCCAAGTAAGAGGGGTGGTGTTTGTTTATATGTTGGATAAAAATATCAACATGATGTTCATCTCCTCCTTTGCTTTTACATGGTTCACACAGTCGTGTTAATTATGCAGCTGCCGAAGAGATTGCAGTGTTGGAAATATGCCCTAGAGGCAATAATAAAATGGTTATTATTGTATTTCCTTGTTCATGATAATTGTCTATTGTTCATGCTATAATTGTATTATCTGGAAACCGTAATACATGTGTGAATACATAGACCACAACATGTCCCTAGTGAGCCTCTAGTTGAGTAGCCCGTTGGTCAATAGATGGTTATGGTTTCCTGACCATGGACATTGGATGTCATTGATAACGGGATCACATCATTAGGAGAATGATGTGATGGACAAGACCCAATCCTAAGCATAGCACAAGATCGTGTAGTTCGTTTGCTAAAAGCTTTTCTAATGTCAAGTATCATTTCCTTAGACCATGAGATTGTGTAACTCCCAGATACCGTAGGAGTGTTTTGGGTGTACCAAACGTCACAACGTAACTGGGTGACTATAAAGGTGCACTACATGTATCTCCGAAAGTAACTGTTGGGTTGGCATGAATCGAGACTGGGATTTGTCACTCCATATGACGGAGAGGTATCTCTGGGCCCACTCGGTAATGCATCATCATAATGAGCTCAATGTGACTAAGTAGTTGGTCACGGGATCATGCATTACGGCACGAGTAAAGTGACTTGCCGGTAACGAGATTGAACGAGGTATTGGGATACCGACGATCGAATCTCGGGCAAGTAACGTACCGATTGACAAAGGGAATTGTATACGGGATTGCTTGAATCCTTGACATCGTGGTTCATCCGATGAGACCATCGTGGAACATGTGGGAGCCAACATGGGTATCCAGATCCCGATGTTGGTTATTGGATGGAGAGATGTCTCGGTCATGTCTGCATGGTTCCCGAACCCGTAGGGTCTACACACTTAAGGTTCGGTGATGCTAGAGTTGTTATGGGAAATTGTATGTGGTTGCCGAAGGTTTTTCAGAGTCCCGGATGAGATCCCGGACATCACGAGGAGTTCCGGAATGGTCCAGAGGTGAAGATTTATATATGGGAAGTCCAGTTTCGGTCACCGGAATAGTTTCGGGGGTCATTGACGGTGTCCTGGACTGGGGGGTACTCACCACGTCGTCTCCCAATCAGTTAGATTGGGCCGAGGACCCCCATGGACGTATACTCATGGGCCAGTTTGGACAGTTGCCGCATACAAGGAAGATTCCACAAAACTTGGTGATCAAGACAAGGACTCCTCCCCCACCGACGTATTCGGCTAGGACTCTTGTTACCCTAGGCCTATGGTACATTATATAAACCGAGGTCAGACTTGTCGATGGATTATGACATTACTCATCATGCCTCTAGGGTTTAGACCACGACATATGATCTCGAGGTAGATCAACTCTTGTAACCCCTATACTCATTATAGTCAATCAAGCAGCATGTAGAGTCTTATCTCATCAAGAGAGCCCGAAGCTGGGTAAAATCTCGTGTTCATGTTACCATTGATCCTAAGACACACAGCTTGGGACCCCCTACCCGAGATCCGCCAGTTTTGACACCGACATTGGTGCTTTCATTGAGAGTTCCGCTGTGTGATCGACGAAAGGATCAATGGCTCGACTGCAGGTCAACTGCAACGTCGGTTTCTTCGTCACCAGCTCGACTGGTCACCTTGGCTTGACCGAGGACTGCGCCTTACCTCCGATTGTAATGTTCGGATGAGGGCCTTCATCAACATCAACTCCGATCTCTATCAAAATCATGGAGGAGTCATCCATGGAGCTCGGGGGCTCAACATCAATATTGCCCTCGGGCGACCGAACTGTTTTTCTGGACAGCAAACTCGTATCCGCCGCCACCGCCTCCTCGAGTGTCGCCTAAACGATTGCTTCGGTGGAATTATGCGGAATTAAGTCTATAACAACCCTGCAAAAATTTCGTCGAGTTCCGATGGAGGAATCTCCTGCAATCTCCGATATACTGGGCCCTGTTGAATCTGGACGAGAATCCGGACGAGTTTGGAGCGAGGTGTCCAGCATCTGGCTCGGGCGTCCTTTGGAAGATCCAACCGTTGATCGGCTGCGGAATTCCCATATCGACCACCTGCCCAAAATTAAGCTCGATCCGACCGTCCAAACTCCGGGAACCTTCCGATTAGTGCATCACTTTTTGGATCTGTTTTACTGCGTGAGAACGAATCCGACCCGAGTTCATCTCTTTACGAACGGGATTCCGGACATCCTTTTTCAAGGACGTTTTCGTATGGGGTATTGTGTTTTATTCTTGAACACTTCTCCTTAATATTAAAAGTATTTTCACAATACGATCTTCACCGTCGCGCCGGTGTCAAACCGGCCTGACAACATCACTTCACGGCGGCCGACCTGCGCTAGACACGTCGTCGCTTTGTTGAGCCAAGCTCAACTTCTTTGGATCATCATTTTGGCCGGCCGAACAATAGTTCGGCATCGCGAAGGATAAATCGTCACCAACATCGCCGCCCCACGGATTACACGGAGCGGGCACACTGGCATCGCCGCACGGTCACTTCTTCAAGTCAGCATTGATCACGTCACAAGCTACGACCTGCATCGGCATGGCCGAACTGTTGCTTCATCGAGCCGATGTCCATCACGCCGAACTACTTCAACACCTCGGTTGACACATCTCCTCCCCGACCTGCTCCGTCTCCTCGCCTGGACTATGGTTTCGTCATCCCTTCATCAACTTACCTCAGAGACTCCCGCGTCACCGGCGACCAACTTTATTGCGTTAGCTGGACCACGGGCTTTGCCTCGGTGAGCCAACCTTTTTCGGCACTGTCACGCCTTCGCTTCATCACCCATCAGGCAATGGGTGTGCGGATCGAGCCCCAATTTTGGGAGTAACCTTTCGTCGGACTACTACAACAAATAAACCAGGTGCTATTAATCCTAACATTTTTTGCTTGTTGGGCTTATTCTTCTTAAAGTATTATTACTCTTGTTTGTTCCATCATCTGTACACAGGTCTATCAAACGGCGGCCGCATTAAAAACGGTCGCGGGGTGGTTCGGTCAGTTTCCGTACACAGTTCGGCGAACGCCGCAACCGAAACTCAGACCACCCTGCAAATTCAGGCTTTGTCATGCCTTCACCGCATCACGCCGACGTCCTGCATCAACATTGGCTTCGGCGCCAGGCCACATCTCTTTAAATAAATTATTTTTTGCGTAAAGTAATTAAGCAAGGATTATATATACATATATTATTATTTCTTGGACCGCACTGTTTTATGTGTGCAGGTAATCGATTTTGACTGCGTTATGCGGTCACTACTCCGGAGTGCCGAACTCCTTGCTCGGACACCTCGGGCCTGGGGCTAGGACCTCGGCCATGCCGAGGATTGTGAACCTTGTCGGATCTGTCGCAGATCAATGGGCGTCTTGGTCCCGTCACAAGCCCGAATCGCATCATCAACATTGAGCACATTAACCAGCTAAGTTTCTTTCAAGCTCAAAAACTTTCAGTTTTAAATTTTGTTCGGTTCGAACAAGCATCATACTTTTTGGCACAAAGTGTTTAGTGACAAAGTTCCTTGTCATAACTTTGTTTGTGACACACATATTCAAATACCCCATTTATTTGGGGGCTCCCTTGATGGAGCTTTTCCTCTTGCATATGATTATACTTGTACGGCTTCGTTCCTTGTTCATGTATTACGCCACAATATGCACCATGTTGACTTAAGCGATTCGCAAGCTGGGTTGCCTGGCTCCTGTGCTTACCCCTACGTTCCCGATTGTTCGGCTAGGGAGTAAAGGGAGCACCTCTGCGATTGTCACGACCGGTTCATCCGAGTTCGGACCTCAGACTGGGTGAAGCCGAAAGCTAGCACCCTTATTGTTTTCCACAATGGTCGGCACACAACGGAACTCATGAGTACAAAAAATTTATTGCACAAGTCTCATAATAACAATGAGCAACCGAAGAAAGGTATCGGTGGGGGTACTATTTTCTCCGAAGATGCTTCTTACACTTCGTTAGTAATATAACATAAGTTCCCTGAGTGCGCTTTGTCTGTTACAGCCTTATGGCCTGATTGCCTGGCTATCGGAAACACCGTCGATATTCTCGACAGATGGAGTAAATAACACTTTCCGGCCCTTGGCTGAAGAGGGAGAAGCCGACGATTGGTTAACACGCGTTTAAAGTTCGGGTGAACACATATATGATATAAGTACTTCGGTACATACAATCATTATACATAAAATTCTTTTTACCCAAGTCACTTAGGGGCTCTTAAATTTATATGAGCTGTTTTATAATAAGTGTTCTTCTTCCTAGTCGTTGCAAAGTTTTTTTCTATCACACCTTTTTTCGACGCAAGTGTGTGGTCAATAGCCCGATTTCCCTCTCATCCACCTTCGGGATAGGAAGTTGAAGCCGTAGGCTGGCCCGCTTGAAGTCTTGAGATAGGATGTGTCATGTTAAAGCATGACAGAAGCACAATTTTTCTCTAAGACCAATTTTTTGATTGGCACCGAACAAATAATCTAGTTCGGACATCGAGTTTTTACTGACATTTTTTAGTTTTCCAATCCTATGGCACTTTTCAACTATTTGTGTGTTTTCCGCATAAGTCTCGCAGTGCAAAGCCGGACACCTTTAGAGATTCGGCAAAAATTCTCGGATATTGCTATATATGCATCGGTTTCAAATTGTGTCTTCGATCGATAGTTGGGTTGCCCGGCTCCTGTGCTTGCCTCCTACATTCCGCTTTGTTCGGTTAGGCATGCAAAAGGAGAACCACTCCGATTGTGCTTCCAGCTCGCATGGTTAAGCACCTCGGTGGAGAAAGCCGACAACTAACTGTCACAATAAAGCATAAACCGGTCAGCAATCCGATGACTATATTAAATGACGGGCCATTCATAACATTATCCGAAGTGTTTACGGCTTGACCAAGGCTGTCGTCGAACACTAAGCGGGGAGCTACTTGTTGGCCTCCCAACTTTAAGCTCCTATGACTAAGTGAAAGTCATAAAGCCCGCATATCTGATTGCGTCGTTTCCGCCAACACAACCGCCTTCGGGCACCGAGACGTAGGCTAATGGTTGTTTTGTTATTTCGGAAACATCCTGCGTAGCATCTACAAGGGGGTAGAAGCCGACGATGGGCCACTTTCAGACTATAAACGGTCGCAACGGAAGTGAAAATTTGGGTTCATCTAGACCACAGAGTTTGGAAGCTTTTCCCGAACTAAATCATCAGTATTTTCCTCCCACATTGATTGGAGCTGAGGTTTCATTATCATGCTTAGCATGACAACCCAAAGAAAGGAACCGATAGCGGGACTATTTTCTTTGGACGATGTTTCTTATGTTAAACAATAATATAACATGTCTCTCTGCGTACCTTTTTTTATAAAACCGTATGGCCGGATTGCCTTGTTTGCCGCAAATCTTTGCCCTCATAAAGGCTTTATAAAGTGGGACAAACACTCCCCGGCTACTGGCCGAGGAGGTTGAAGCCGATGGCCGGTCAACAAAGTTTTGTACAATGCAGATCCGAGCATTGATGATGTAAAGTACTTGGATACATAGAATCATTACACATAATCTGTGATTTTACTTTGGACATCGATCCTTAATTCGGCCACCCGTGCCCACATTAAGGCTCGGGGGCTACTGGGCTTCGTGCTTATTATTTACAAATATTAAAGGGGTACATCGATCCCCTGATCTGGTGTCACCACCCGACCAGTGTCTCGGGGGCTACTGCATTGCTTGTCCAATGCAGAAAATCTAAAGTGCAATATAGTTTTCGAGGAGATTATTATTCTCAGGTTGGTCAGCCGCACCCAACCTGAGTCTCGATGACTTTGCACACCGCGTTTATATTCCTATGTATGCTGCCGAGCTAGGATTTGATCCTCAGGCCAATTTCGCGCATCGACCTGAGTCTCAGGGGCAACTAGGATCAGCGGTTTCATGTTTTCCTTTAGGTGCATCTCGGGTTTTAGACCGACGCACACACCTTGAGCGCTACAGGCTATATATCTCGGCAGAGAATAAATCGCACCAATCAAAAAATCAGCCCGCAGTCAGGGGTGGTGCACCACCTCGGAAGCAGTCTGGCATTAAGCTCGGGCGCCAGTGGCTGGCTCCATAGAGGGCATTTCCGGCATTAAGCTCGGCTAAACTCCTTCAACTTTTTGAACCCAGATGACCTATGACATCTCGGATCCAGTCCGTCGTTGGAGCTTAGACACAGTATGGCGTTAGAGCTGGGATACATTCCGGCGTTGGAGCTCGGAAGCAGTCTGGCGTTGGTGCTTGGCTGCAAAAGATACCTCGAATGCAATCCGGCGTTGGAGCTCGGACGCAAGAGGACACTGCCGCCTGGGAATAACTTCAAACCTGAGGTGTGGCAATAATAATAACAAGGCATTAATAAAGGCGGAAACTTAAAGGGGCTCCTCGGATACCCGACGTGTAGACTCTTCGGATTTACTTCGGCGATCCTCAAGATCAAGAATAAGAAGATTTGTTGAACCAGTTTTCAAGATCGACGACCGAAGATGAAGACCAGTTCGGAAGAATCGAGGAGCGTCCCCAACTTGAAGACTGGTTCAGGGGGCTACTGCCGTTGTCCTGCACTAGGGGGTACTCACCACGTCGTCTCCCAATCAGTTAGATTGGGCCGAGGACCCCCATGGCCGTATACTCATGGGCTAGTTCGGACAGTTGCCGCATACAAGGAAGATTCCACAAGACTTGGTGATCAAGACAAGGACTCCTCCCCCACCGGCGTATTCGGCTAGGACTCTTGTTACCCTAGGCCTATGGTACATTATATAAACCGAGGCCAGTCTAGTCGATAGATTATGACATTACTCATCATACCTCTAGGGTTTAGACCATGACATATAATCTCGAGGTAGATCAACTCTTGTAACCCCTATACTCATTATAGTCAATCAAGCAACATGTAGGGTATTATCTCATCAAGAGAGCCCGAAGCTGGGTAAAATCACATGTTCATGTTACCATTGATCCTAAGACACACAGCTTGGGACCCCCTACCCGAGATCCACCGGTTTTGTCACCGACAGTCATCGGTATTGTACCGGGACCACTAAAAGGTGTCCGGAGGTCCACCGGGTGGGGCCACCTGCCCCGGGGGACTTGATGGGCTGAATATGGGAGGGAACCAGCCCCTAGTGGGCTCGTGTGCTCCTCCCCAAGGGCCCAAGGCGCCTAGGGCTGGAAACCCTAGGGGAGGGGGGCGCCTCCACCTTGCTTGGGGGGCAAGTCTCCCCCTCCTGGCCGCCAGCCCCACTCTAGATGGGATCTAGAGGGGCCGGCCCCCTCTCCCCTTCACCCTATAAATAGAGGGGGGTGGGAGGGCTGCAGCACCCTTGCTTTTGGCGCAGCCCCTCCCTCCTCCAACTCTTCCTCCTCCTCCGTAGTGCTTGGCGAAGCCCTGCAGGAATACCACAAGCTCCACCACCACCATGCCGTCGTGCTGTCGGAGTTCTCCCTCAACTTTTCCTCTCCCCTTGCTGGATCAAGAAGGAGGAGACGTCCCCGGGCTGTACGTGTGTTGAACGCGGAGGCGTCGTCTGTTCGGCGCTAGATCGGATCTTTCGCGATTTGGATCGCCGCGAGTACGACTCCTTCATTCGCGTTCTTGCAACGCTTCCGCATCGCGATCTTCAAGGGTATGAAGATGCACTCATCCTATCCCTCTCTTGTTGCTAGAATCTCCATAGATTGATCTTGGTGATGCGTAGAAAATTTTGAATTATTTCTATGTTCCCCAACATGCAGATCATGAGCTTGCAAAGCTAATTGGTTAGCGATTTTTTATGTTTGAGGTTCACCAGGACCGCATTGCAGGTATACTTCTATCTCTTTTCAGAAAGGTGGATCTTTATGTTCTGTATAAATATATGATCGATGTTTTGTGAATCTGCTACTGCCCATTGCTTATATACTGCTATATCTGGTGTGTTGAAGGGTGCTGCTGCTGCACGGGGAAGTTCGTCAACTTCCATGGTGTAGGTTGTGTGTTGCTGCTGATGTTCCTCTCCTCTGCAGCCAACTCCATCGAAGGTGCTCTCCACCTCTGTCGCCCATCTCCCCTTTCTCTGTATGTATTTGGTGCGTGTTGGATCCCAATATAAAGGTAATTTGAGGCATGCTATAGGTCATTTGTTTTGCGTTTGTGACGTAGTTGTTGGATGGTGGATTAGCATAACTATCTCCCTGGGATTTAAATTTTGGATGAACATACTTCAGTGCCTAATAATTTCAGAACCATTGTCGCGTTGTTGCTTGATCCAGTTGAAGTTCTAAATCAATGGTCATACTTGCAAATAATTTAGGTGTTGATAAAAAGAGCAGCGTAGTGATCCTCTGGCTATTTTGAGATGCGTAGGCTTAAATCAGAGGATATAGGAGGGGAAGAAGAGCATGTATGTTTGTCGAGATGCTTTCTTTTTGTGTGTATTTCCCTAATTTTGGTTCTCTAATTATTCTTACTCCAGAATTTACTGAATATGAGAAGGAGTCTCCTAACATATCATGAGATGCATCATTCTCATATAATGTTGTTCAATAAGTATTTATTTTCTTCACCTATTCAAGAGATAAATTTTGTGATAGTTAGAACAACTGGACAAATCTATCGTTTTGTGGCGAACTGATCAAGAAAAAAATACAAGAAAATAGTGCACTCGCAAGAGCCATATACTGTAAACTTAAGTGATTGTCAAATTCAATGACCATGCGTCTGTGTGAATTGGTGTAATTAATTTAGAAAGTCAATTGAATATATAAACTAGAAAGATTAGCAGCCCTATCTCGATAGAAATTTCATGCATAGTTGTCTCCCATGGCATGTACATAATTAGAGGACCACACTACATAATCAGTTTTATCTGTAGTGATAAACAAACCCTATCACTGAGAGCATTTTTCTTGTGCAAGTTCTCACGTTCATCATAAATTGTCTACCAGCGGTGACAACTATGTGTAGGCTCATAACGGAATATGATCTTTTGTCCTCTCTTTTTTCTGTGATAGTCTGCTCTTGCTAATGCTTTAGTAACAGTTTCGCTATGAAAGGAGTCAGGTTCATATTACCTTCGTATTACCTGCCAACTAACGAAGTCACTTCTATGTTGTATCTCATAGACTATTTATGCCGGGTTCATACTATTGAATAGTGACAAGAATGATTCTGAGAAATCAGGTGTCTAGAGGACTCTGGTCCAGGGGCCTAGACCTCATACCATCAATGTAAGAGGTAATTACCGCAACATGTAGCAAATTGGTGAGCCCATTGATTGCATGATGATAGGTGTTGCACTGACGGTGTTCTTGACAATAGTTGCATCACTACACATGAGGTCCAGCTAAATATATACCAGTGTCTAGCTCAGTGTACCATGGTGTTAGATCTTACACTGGTATATATGTAGGTATGGTATTAGATCCTACACTGGTATATAATACCATCAGTGTACCAGCTCTAGCTAAAAATCAGTGTAGGATCTAATACAGGTCTAGCTAATGAGTATATACCAGTCTTCTCTGGCTATTTTTTATGTGTGAAAATTGAGAATATGTTTGCTTTTTTGTTTTGTTTGGTGCCTGTGCCTTTTAGTATTTGGAGGGGAAAATGTTCTCTTTGCTTAATACTCCCTCTGTAGAGTATTATAAGAGTTTAGATCACTAAAGTAGTGATCTAAACGCTCTTATAATACTTTATAGAGGGAGTACCTTTTACAGGCTGGTTTGTCTACTGATGAGAATATGCAAGGGATAGCTGATGTGGTTGGACAGGCTGTGTAGATAGGGCTAGCGTGGGTAGAAAAACTATCTTGGCTTGCAACATACTGGTGGTTGCTGCTATTTTTAGAAGAATTTCAAGGACGGGCTTATGATTTGCCCTGTCCATGGTGCTCCAACCTTATCTATTTCCATGGTTTCTGAATTTTTGCTGCCTCTATTCCCCTACAATTAATTTTGCTTTGGTTTACTTATCTATAGATTGGACAATCAAATAAGTTACTATATAAAGCATTTTTTTGTCGGCACTCAAGAAGCAAAGCCAGATTTGTGTTTGTTATGTTCAATGATCTCTGATCACCGAGTTTCTTTGTCCGATGACCAATTTAGCCCTGGAGCATCTATTTGGGCATGGTTCAACATTGCAGAATGAAGTTGTTTTGTATGGAGTTATCTGTCTATTTGATTGCAAGGTTTCCGCCTGGAATACATAATGCGCAAATAGTAGGAAGTGTTGCTGCTCTCATCTTGTGGTGTTTGAGCCCACATGGCTTGCGGTCGTCAGGCTGATCTTGTATTTTCCATGTCTTTTCACTTTTTTTACATTATCTAGCGAAGAAGTACTGAATTGCTGGTTACTTTCTTCCATTGACAATATGATATGCCACATTCATCTATAGGTATATCAGCGTAAACTGGCAAAAGAATGCCTCCAGAAAGTTATTCATCAGGAACAAGTGAGCGACTCAATGCAGGATCAAGTACATAAAGTGATCTTTTCCTTTTTTTGGTCCTTCAAACGGCCAAGTACATTGATTTCTCATGGCTCTGTTTTCACCTTTACAGGGAAATTCTCTTTCAACGGAAGATCTACATGATCTTTTTACTCTTCATGAATAAGTCAGGTGGACTCTGCTTCTCATGGCCCACTGTGGCATTTTTTTTTATCAAGCATGTAAAGTTAAAACACTGATTTCATATGTCATTATTCTTATTCCTTTTAGTCTCAAAATGATATTAGAGATTCTATCGGTGCTCTATTAACATGATTGGATTTTGTGTTTTCTTTTGTTACTACATAATATTTGCTGACAAAATCTTATTCCGGTTCCAGTGCGAGAGCAAGTTGCATGCTATATGAGCTAACGGCAAATTTGTGTTTTCCCATGGATGTTGCAGGGACGGGTGAACTAAGGGAAATAATGTTGGTGTTCTAAGATATTTTGAGATTATCCCAGCTAGATGTCATTGTGCAAAACATTTAAGGTAAGATTCTCTGTACCTGTGTGATAGTTGCTCATGTAAACTCCACGATAGCTATGTCAGATTGAAAATTAGATGTCTCTGGAGCATAGTAGTAGAGTTAATTTCAAGCTCTTTCTGGCATTGTAACTGGTTGTTTACCGCCCCACACACTCAAGCATTTGGTATCTTGAATCTTTATGCTTTTGTATTGAACTTGATGCGAACCTGTTTTTCCTATGTGACGTTTGGAACAAATTTTGTCATCGGCCTGCAAAATAATTATCCATATTGATTTAATATACTCAATTTCTTTGCTTTTGATATATCTCTACCGTTTGTTATCTATACTAAACTCATTGGTCCTGCAAGATTACTGTAACTTCCTTTGGGTGGGCATGATTTATATCACCAGTTTACTGCTCAAGTATCAAGTGACTGGTATGTTGCTCTCACCTACATCATTGAGAAGGACGATAGCGAATGCCGTCGGTCCCTTTGCTGACCCGCAGAGAGACGTCCGTGGGGGTCTCCATGGTTGCCGGTGACCGGACGCGACCATCGTTGTTGATGTTGTCGTCGCCCTCGCCACCGCCCCCACTACACAGGTTTGTATGCCTTGCCCTCACCCCCTGCTTCTCTCGAGTCACTGATTCCTTCTTCCTTGCAATCGAGATTCATTGGTGTTGTTCCCCCCTGTTACTCAACGCTTACGAGAAGGGGAGGCATGGCCGTTACCACATAAACAGATGAGGAAGAGGCGAGCTACCGCTGGCCCTCCGTGGCGTGTTGCATCTCCTATCGGTGCTTGCGACAGGTGAACCACATCCCTGACATATTCATGTACACCTCAGCTGCTGTCTCCCCAAGCAACGCCAGCTTATAGGCTAAAATAGCAAGGTGAGGCCCTTACTCGGAATATAAGGTTCAAGAGGTGTTCATCCTATGATTCAGTAACTTGACATTCTAATCTTATTTGTCTTCTGCTCATGGGGCATGGTGTCTTTAGGTTATTGAAGGGGATTGTGTATTGATGCTGACATCCAGATTGTGGTCAGCTAAGAGGTTAGGATTACTCGATGTAGATTTCCGCTTATATATAATATAATGCAAAAATAGAAGCCCATCCAATACATGTTCTTAATTTTATTCCTCTTACTTTATCCATTCATGTTTTTCTTAACATTGTTGTTTACTAAGTACTAAAATGAAATAATGCACATGATGACATGATACATGCAAAAATATTTAGTTGAGGTGTTAATCGTAAGCAAATTATGGTAAGACACATACCATTTATATATGGATGAATTCCATATATGCCACTCAAAACTTGCCCGTACCCTCATCTGCCATTGGAAATTTCCCTCTCCCAAATATGCCATTGAAAATTTGCACCGTGTAGAGATATGCCACTATGGCCAGTTTGACCGTTAGTTGACTGTCCAGTGGCATGTGAAAAGACGACTTTGCCCTGATACTGTAGCAGCGGCATACTGTAGCACTCCGAACAAATTTGGCCAATCTCAAATTGCGGGGCGTCTGTACTGTAGCGAGTATACTGTAGCATCCGGACAGATTTGAAATTTGAACATTTTTTGAATTTCAAAATAAATCTCCGTAATTTCAAATTCCGAATTCCTAACACATTTTTGAAAAAATTGTACGCAATTTAAAAAAACTGGATTTTTTTTGTAAAAGTGGATGCTACAGTACGTTTGCCCGCAATTTCGAAAGTGGCCAAATTTGTTCGGAATGCTACAGTGTACCGCCGCTACAGTACCAGGGGCAAAATCGTCTTTCCACGTGCCACTTGACAGTCAACTAACGGTCAAACTGACCATAGTGGCATATCTGTATGCGGTGCAAATTTTCAATGGCATATCTGGGAAAGGGAAATTTCCAATGGCAGATGGGAATACGGGCAAGTTTTGAGTGGCATATATGGAATTCACCCTTTATATATCATAAAACCTTGCAATCTCTATATTATTTTATTCGCCTCAGGTACTACATTGTGATTCTTACAAAGAATTACTTCCTCCTTTTTCCCCTGGTTTTCTTTTGCATGGATATACTAGCCTCACTAGGATGGATTAAGAATCTAATCGGCTCCCATTCCCTAATAAAATTTTCACTTAAACTATCAATTTGAGTATATTTTTATTTATTAATGTTAATTACATAATGGAATCAACCTGCAGAAACTGTAATTGCAAAGGTGGATTGGAGAGTAAGTTGTCGATGCTCAAGCCATGTTATGAAGTGGAGCAAGAAGAGTGAATCGGGAAAACAGAGAACATGTGTATTTTGTATGGCTCAACATTAGGTTGTATTTGTTGTGTGGAATTGACCAATTTTCTTAGCGCGGTCAATGTTGGCTTTTGATGACTGTTGGACCATTTAGAGTTGAATTTAAGGCCTACCAGTAATATAGGAAGAAATTGGTGGTATGTATGTCATGAATTAGTTATCTGATAAACAAATGAGACCATCAAATTTTTTTAGACAGCATATGACCATTGATTGAATTTCTCTTACACGAGGTTAAGTTGTCAGTCTGACATATGTGCTCCTTCCACCTGGCCATTTTAATAATTAGTTATGCAATTTTTATGTTCCTAATACTGCCTTTGATCTATCTCTTATCGCATGGAATACCAAATGCATTCTCCCCCATTTTTGCAATTCTGTTTCAACATGCTATGTGTTTGTATGATGCATAAGTAGGTTACTGTATTACTAATGTAGTACTCCCTCCATCCCAAAATAAGTGTCTCAACTTTGAGTATCAGAACATCGGGACATGTTGTTGTCTTGAATATGCTAAACCTGGATTATTACCCTGATTGTTGACCTGGTGTTTCAAGATGAAATAAGGTTCTCCCCGCCTAGCCCTTGTCATGGTGATGCGTCCAATATCGTCGGAGGACATGTGAAGGTGTGTCTCTGGAGGATCTCGCAAGATTCAGTCGGTGGTCGTCTTTGGTGGATTTGCTCGGGTCCGGTCTTCGTTCGTCTTTGTTCTTTTGTCTTGTGATTGGATTCTTTCGATCTACGCTTCTCTTCATCGGTGGCGGTTGCTGTCCTGATGCACTGGTCATATGGGGCCTTAGAAAGACGACTTTTCGACTGTGTAATACAACAAATTTTGCCTGGCTTCGATGAGGAAAAGGGGATGACAAGTCTACTACAACAAGTGTACCATCAATTCTTGTAATTATCGCTAAATTGTCTATGGATCTTGATGTAATATTTACTATTTTCATTGTTCGTCGTACTGCCATGATTAAACATGAGTAGATTACAAATTTCCGGTAAGGAAAAATTGTGCACCTGTACTTGTGACAGTGCGTAACGTGGCTTCTCGGCCTCTCTTTTTGAATTATACAAGAAGAAATGTTAGCCATTAGATATAGAATTACCGATCCTCAAAAAAAAAAGATATAGAATTACCATCACGTAGTCTGATTCGAAATATATAGACTTATATCAACTAAATTGAAAAGGTGTCCTTCCGTGTCATGCCGCGGTCATGGTACGTAGTTACGGTGGCCGGCTACATGGGGCCGTACCCCTTCACCAAACAGGGTTCAACATTTCTTTGCCGCATTTTTTTTTCTTTAGTTCCTTTTTTTGCGGCAATAACTTCTAATCTTATCAACTATCACGGTAGTACAACAACATCGTTTAATTAAAACCGTACCCTACAGCGCACCAACAGCATCGTCTCATGAATTCGCTGCTAACCAACTGTTAAAGAAAAAAGAATTCGCTGCTACTCCCGACCACCGACTTACCCATCAGATATACTACAATAAATGAATTATTTGACTTACCCATCAATTCGCTGCTAACCAGAATCATCAATTGGAAAACGCCTGCCGCTGATTACAAGTGCAAGCACTAGGCAAAATAGCGACAACTTGCTTAACATGTGACTGAATTTTCGTACGCGTTGTTTTTGTCATTTGACGGGCAAATGAAAATATATATACTACTAAAACATTTAAAAAACATATTTATAAAGAAGATTCGATTTTAAGAACCAGTCTTCTAGATAACAGAAAAGCGGAGTAATTTTTTTTAAACGGGGGCAAATATTTGCCTTATAGATTAATTAAGCAGAAGAAAATTCTCCAGTTAATTGATGGAAAATATGGCAAAAACCGTTACAACATGACATGCAGACTACTCCCAAATCGTGAATCTCCAAGACCACCCAGCAAATGATACAAACACATCCAACCCGCTACAAGTAGAAACCACTGCCCTCCTCCCCCCCCCCCCCACCCCCCGCGCGGCGCCGCGTCGTCCGCTTCGGGCGACTAGGGTTTCCCCGTCGTGCCGCCGCTCCCTCACCCTCCCTCCCTCGCCGCCACCTGAGAAAGCCGCCGGATCCACTCGTGCGGCCGCCCGTGATGGTGGCGGCGAGGCCTCGGTCGCTCCTTTCCTCGAGGAGGACCTCGGATCTGGGGCGGCGGCCCTTCTTGGCGAGGCGGCGGCGCCTTCTCGGCCGGCGCCGTTCACGGGTGTGCTCTGGCCGGCGGCCTCGACCACGCGGGTCTTGAGACGACGGCGGGTGGCGGCGGCGGCGCGGAGGTCTTCCCCTCCTCGTCCCCGCCGCTTCTCGCCAGCCTCCCTCTGAGCGCCGGTATGAAGTGGGTGGGTGACCGGTGGTCTGGTTTGGGCCGCGGAAAACCATTGGCCGGCTTGGCCGGCCTGGCAGCAGCGACGTCCCCGACGCTGTCTCCTCCTTGGAGGTGCTGCAGAGACCCTTCCCCTTTCCACCCCTGTTCCTCCTCCCAGGTGAAAGCCCAAAACCAGGCTTGGATTTGGCGGCGACGGCGCGCTGTGCGTCGTGTCTTCCTTGGGGGCGCCGCATGGGGAGCATTGCGTTCAAGTGAGGGGTTCAAAGGTCGGAGCTTGGGTGGCTTGGGTGGTCCGGTGACGGCGGTGTCACGAGGTTCGGCATGGCTATAGGCGTCCCCGTCGGCTGCCTGGCAATGCTCCTCGGTGGCCTGTCGGTTTTCTTGATGCCTCTGCTGCCTTTCTTCAGTAGCTGCACCTGGTGGTTTTCCTGCAGCTCTCAGGCGTTCTAGGTTGTGGCGATGCGGCAGTCGCGGAGTGCTCGAATGTTCAAGTGGTGATGTGCTGTGGCTGCTCCAGGCCTCGAAGCTGACACGTCCCCTGCTCTAGGGTGAGCGTCTCTCAAGTCCGTCGGGTACGGCGCCTTGCGAGCCATGGCGAGAGGGAAGGGTCCCTCTGCGGCGAGAGACGGCGGATGTGTGTTGTCTTTCTACTTGGGCGTTGGTCGGGCTCATTTACCACACTCCGTTGCAAGCAGGTCCTCGTCGTGCTCGGGTGTGCCTCACCCCTAGATGGCAGTTTGGCTGTAGTCTTCGGCTAGAACAAGCTTCGAGCTTTGTTTTCCTGTATTCATTTCGAGCTTGTGCGACCCGTTGAGTTGTATGCCTCCTAGAATGTCCCCTTGTATAGTTTGGTCATGGGGGTTTGTGTGTGTTTGTATTTCCTGGCCGGTTGATGGCTTTATTAATTCAAAGCCGGGCTCTCCGTGAGCCTTCGTTCTAAAAAAAGGTACAAACCCCTGCCACATGGATCACAATATCGCAAAGGAACCCCACCGAAAACACACCGACAAAGAAATCAGACACAATAACCCAAAAAGGAGAGTAAACCATCAACCATGCAGCTGCGGATGCCCTTCGAAAGGCATCGTCAAGGCGGACTCGTAAACCTTCCGCAACTATTTGAACCATGCTGTCCGGATCGTCGAAGCCATCCAACGCGGTTCTGTATCGATTCGCGGCACGGTCCAGACTCGATTTCTCCCGTTACGGAGACAAAAGTGGGAAGGCTTGCCGGAGTCCGGACCGATCCCAAGCACACTTTTGACTGCGCTGACCCACCAAAAAAAACCTCCCCTTCCCGAGCGCGCACCCCCTGGCGCCAGCTGCCTGCATTCATGCGGCTGTAGAGCGCGCCGCTCCGCATTGAAGCTGGCACAGGACGGACGCGGCCTCTCACTGTCTCCGCCATTGAAGCGGTGCGTTGGCCGAGGGCGCCACCTGCTCCACGCCCGGCTGAACACGCCTCCTCCGTGCATTCATATACCTCCATTAACCCCGCGTGGAAGCCGAAAAAACTACTCCAGCCACACGTCCGCTCATCAGCGGGCCGGCTTTAAACGCAATGCCAGCCGAGCCTCCTCCGTCTGCCCTCTATTTAAAGGAGGCCAGACGTCGGGCAAGAAGCACACCCCTTCGCTGCTCCCCATGTCTCCTCCTTCACCCCTTTTCTGATGGCTTCCGAAGAGCAGTTCTCCAGTATATATGCCCGCTTGGTGGCCCACCGAGCTCGGCGGATACGAGCGAGGCAGCTCGTTGCTCCACCTCCCTCCCCTAGGCTGATGGAGCAAGTTGCTGCATCAATCGTCGCGTGGTTCAGCAACTCACCGCCTGATCCCAGCTCGAGGAGTGGCGAATTGCTCCATGTCACCACGATGGGGAGCACGGCGTTACGGACGTCATTGCTGCCGTCGACGATGACGCGTCGTACCGTGCCTCCCGTGTGTCACCACGCCATCCATGTCTGCGACCGTGCCTCCCAAGCCTGCGACCGCGTCTCACGTGCCTGCGACCGCTTTTCCCGTGCCTACGAGTGCGCCATGCAGGTAGAGACAAAAGCAGGTGCGTAGAGAGCGATGTGTCGGCGGCCCGCGCGTTCGTGCCTGCCACCGGCAACGAGGAGAAGTAGAACACGGGAGGCCGCCACCGCTTGGGTCCCATGAAGGTCACCGTCGAGGAGACGCCGGTCTACATAGAGGGTGCCTTGCCCGGTTCTTCTCTTGCGAGGACCTTCGTCAACCCCGCATGGGCTCCACGGAAGAGGCGGCCCCTTCCCATACCGGTGAAGCATTAGCAGGGGGTTCCACTCTAATGAGCGGAGGGGAAGCGAGCCGTCCTTTGCGCTGAAGCATATACCACCAGCACTCCTGGTAGTCCGGTGATCGGGCTGCCGGACATGAGGAAGACAAAGGGATCCACAGGCGGCGCTTTAGATTAGGGTCAGGTCTATTTTTTTTTGGTTCTAGATGTTCAGAATGTAATGAAATCCGACGTGTTTGTATGAAATCCGCTGTGTTTGCATGAAATAATCCGGACAAGTTTGCATGAAATCCGGCTGCGTTTGATCGAATTTCGCCGGATTGGTTCGAGTTGTTGTCAAAATATATGCGGCTAGCGTTGGATGGCATCCTTCCGCATCTATGTCCATGGACAGACACGGAAGAAAATTTGCGGCTTGCCCTTGGAGATGCCCTAAATGGCACCACTCATCTTGCTTTTGCTCTCAAATGATTTGACCTTGGAGATGCGAGAACGATGACTATAGCACACTCTCTTTCGCTTGTCCCCAATTGCTTTCTCCTTGGTAAGGCAACCAATCCTCTTGCAAGATGCAGGGCTAGCAACCTTGAAGCTGACAATTAACTCGCGAAGCGCAGAGAGCCCCCAAAACAGGTGCCAATGCACCGGACGCCGCAACCTAGTCACCCATGGTCGATGGGCTTAGGCGAGTGGAAGATACCAGCGCCCAAGCCTTCATGCTCCACGAAGACAAGCGCCTAGCTGGGTTCCGGGTGGTTGGTGTGGTGTACCGTCGTTATAGAGGTGAAGCGGGCTCTGCACACGTCGTCTCTAGCTAGGGCATGATCGGCAACATCAGAGCCACGCGACAACGGCAATGCCCTCGCTAGGCAGACAGCACAACAAGTAGCGGACTATATAAGTGCCCGTACTAGACGCACACACGCAAGTAACCCCTCATACTCATACAAGAAAAACATACTAGTAGTCAGCCACACGTAACCAGGCAGCATGAGCCTCAAAGTTTCAAAAAGAAGCAGCATGGGCCTCAAGGCCGTGTACCAGCACATAGTGGACAACATCCTCGCTGTTGTCACCACATCCTGTCTCGTCGCCATGGTGCGTCTCGGTCCAGCGGAGCTCATCAACTGGCTCCGTGAGCTCCCGCCAGCGCACCTGTTCTTGGCGGGCTTCGTCCCGGCCGCAGCGGCCACTGTGTACCTCATGCTTCATCCGCGTGCGGTGTACCTGATCGACTACGCCTGCTTCGACACCCGCCCGCTCGCCCGAGTCCCCATGGCCTCATTCATCGAGTACACCAAGCATACAACCACCATCGACGAGCGCAGCATCCGGTTCATGTCGCGGCTGCTGGAGCGCTCCGGGCTCGGGGAGGAGACCTGCCTGCCGGCGGCGCACCACTACGTCCCCACGCACAAGTACTGCACCCTCGGGAACGCCCGGGCCGAGTTCAAGCTCGTCGTCTTCTCGACCATCGACGACCTGCTCGCCAAGACCGGCGTCTCTCCGGACGCCATCGACGCACTCGTACTCAACTGCAGCCTGTTCTGTCCAACCCCGTCCTTGGTCGACATCATCGTCAACAAGTACAACCTGCGCAGCGACGTCCGCAGCATCAACCTCTCCGGCATGGGTTGCAGCGCGGGTCTGATCGCCGTGGGGCTCGCCAGGAACCTCCTGCAGGTTCTTCCCCAAGGCTCCCGCGTGCTGGTCGTCTCCACGGAGACCATCACCCCGAACTACTACGTCGGCAACGAGCGCGCCATGCTCCTGCCCAACTGCTTGTTCCGCGTCGGCGGAGTGGCCGCGATACTGTCGACGTCCCCCGTGAACGCCCGGTTCCGCCTCAAGCATGTCGTGCGCACCTTGACCGGCGCGAACGACGACAGCGCGTACCGGTGCGTGTTCCAGGAAGAGGATGACCAAGGGAACGTCGGGATCAACCTCAGCAAGAACCTGATGGCCGTCGCCGGGAGTTCCCTCCAAGCCAACATCACCGAGATCGGGCCGCTCGTGCTACCCTTCTCCGAGCAGCTTCTATTCGTCCTCTCCTTCGTCGCACGCAAGCTGCTTCTCGGCGCGCGCGTCAAGGAGCCCTACATCCCGGACTTCTCCACGGCGTTCGAGCACCTGTGCATTCACGCCGGCGGCCGCGCCGTCATAGACCAGCTGCAAAAAAAGCTCGGCCTATCCGACGAGCAGGTGGAGGCGTCGCGGATGACACTGCACCGGTTCGGAAACACCTCGAGTAGCTCGCTATGGTACGAGCTCGCCTACATCGAGGCCAAAGGCCGGATGCGCAAGGGCGACCGCGTTTGGATGATTGGCTTCGGCTCAGGGTTCAAGTGCAACAGCGTGGTGTGGGAGTGCATCCAACCAGCTGCCCGCCACACCCATGGGCCGTGGACCACCTCTATCCACAGGTATCCGGTGGACATTCCCGACGTGCTAAAATAAGTCAAATTCTTGAATTTGGACCAAGTTTATGAAGAAAGTTATCTATTCTACTATACCAAATAAAAATATATTGCATGAATCTAATGATGTTGATTTGGTATCGTAGATGATGATATTTTTTTAAACTTGGTCAAAGTTTACAAAGTTTGACTTTAAAAATTCTAATATGCACTATATTTTGGGATGGTGGGAGTACTACATAATAAGTGAAAAACACACACGTAGCCTTAATATTATAATCATATGAGATGTTGTGAGAAACCCTAATTAGTTGTAATTATTGTGTTTTAGGGTACCCTGAAGGGTACCCCTAAAGTTACACATTTATAGTTCTATAGGCAGGAGAAATAAAAAAAACAGTGTTTCTGTTTTTCTTCTAGTTGCTCTCTCCTCTAGCAATTGTATATCTAATGCCAGGAGGATGTTAGTATAAGCACAACACGTGGGTTAGATTTGGTCATTTAATTTGTAACAGGATCATCGATCTATAAGGTGATTCCCAAGTTTATTAAAGTCCTTCCGGTTGAGTCAAATGTCGTGTGAAGGTGTTGTAAATCGGGGTTCGAGTTGTATTCCCGATGGCATCCTATTGTCTTGTGTCATCTTGGGTGTCGGTGTCAGTCTAATATAAAGCTATGGGAAATATCCTAAAAGGCCCCAAGTTATTGCGGCGCCAAAATATTTTCTCTCTTCGTGTTCTCACATGTGTTGACAACGACTAGATTGCATCTGATATCCAGCAGAGAAGGTCGAAACTGGCATCAATGCTTGTAGAATAGGCTTAAATTTATTGGATGTTAAGTTTATGAGCAGGGCCGTACTACTGAAATGAGAGGCCCTGTGCGAATAAAAATTAGGCTCTATTTGTGGAAGAAAAACAATCATTCTTTTGTCAACACTGCAATTTTTCATAAGAAATTACACCAGTTGGAAGCACAAGTTCAAAAGACCCGCCGACATCACATACTACATTGAGGGATCGTGATTGGAGATAGATACCTAGGGTTGCTTGGCGTGAAATGGTTCCCATAGTTATCTACTCTAGTTCTAATGCTCCAATTAATACCTTGATTAACAAAAAAATTTGAGGACCATCTGATGCTGGGGGCCCCTGTTCAGTTGCTTCTGTTGCGCATGTGGACATACGGCCCTGTTTATGAGTCCACGATGGATGTGTTTGCCGTCCAACGTTTCGTTTTAGCTCAAAGGTAGTGGCGGCGATTGTGGTCTCTTATTTCATATTTCTGTGCTCTTCTTCTTCTTTGGAAGATACAAGCAGCACAACATTCTCTCTTGCACTTGGTGTCTCCCGGGCAACAACACATTCAAAAGTCTTAACATGTCACTCGATCAATACGTACCTCTTGAATTTCAAAGATATATTTGCAAACAGTTTCTATATATGAATTCTAAATGAGTATGGTAATGACTAGTTACGAATCTATACCGCACTGTTTCCACGTAGATCAGTCTGCCTGTATTGTTTACAGCTCTCGATTTCCTTTCAAAGCTTTGGGTTGTATCGCCTAGGCCATTCTGGTTTACGAATGATGAAACGTAATGAGTAGCACTCATGGTCATATATAGCACCTTGGGTGTCCTGATCTTTCCATGTGCACTGGAGGTTCATGGATTCAAAAACGGTTCAATAATTTCAAACAAGTTCAAGAATTCAGAGAAGTTTGTGAATTTCAAAAAATGTTCACGAATTTGAAATATTCTAATGTATTTATTTACCAGGGTTATTTCCTGTTTTCGCTTGGGGCACAAGAAGTACATATGCATGCAAACAAGATCAAATACAACTCATGAGTAAGAAAATTTGGGATCAAAGGAGAAAAAGAATCTAAGTCGCTCACCTATTGCCGTCGACATAACTCACCGAGTTTTCATAAGTTATATTTTTTTTCTCAAGTCATATTTTTTTCTTAAGTCATTCTTCTAGTTTGACCAATTTCCTAGAAACAATATCAACATCTACAACACCAAATCAATATCACTAGACCTATCATTAAATATATATTCATATTTTTTTCCTTCAGTTATGTTTATTTACTTTTCACATGGGGCTTTAGAAAGTTGGTATGAGTTGCTAACAATTGCCACGAGCAAAAACAGACTCAGGGGAAAAGAGAAAAATTTCCTTGTTGCTCATATGTTGCCACCCAACGACTATTATTGCATTAATTTGGAGTAGGATATGTATATAATTGCACTGTCTCATTCACTAGAGGAGTGCAAGGATATGGTTAAGATTTAAGAGCAAGTGTCATGCAACCTTGCCTTGTATAGAAAGCAGCAGTTGAGGATACCAATCGATCGCTTAATAGGTATCGAACGATCCGACCAAAATGTAAAAGAAACAACACAGTCACCTATGACAACAAAAAGAGGGGACGTGGCACACAAAGGCATTGAGAGAAATGGGGAACTATTCTACACAATCGACCATCATAAACTAGCACAAGAAGGTTATCATGCTTAGAATATTCTTGTCTGGATCATCACTTCTATGCACCGTCCTCAAAGCAGTGACATCCACTATGATAAAATATGATGGTTCTATAGAATTATGGAGTAAAGAACTGATAATTTAGTTCTCAAAAACCAACTAATTGCAAGTGGTCTAGATAGGCCAAACATGTGCTGCACACACCATCCAGCCAAACATAATTCACTTGTGTGCCCGATTGACCTGAGTCTAGCTCTAATAATTGTTGGAAATATGAGCAATTTACCATATGATTTTATTAACGGAAATACTGAATAAAGCATGACTAAAATAGCAGAGATAAAGCAAGTCATGCGATCTGACAGAGAGAAGGTAAATATCATCTTCACATATGAACTGTAGGCAAACATATCTAGGGCAAGCAACCTATATGAAGTAGAGCCTAACATATATAGGGAAAACAGTAGAACAAGGAACTGTGACATGACCTCTAACAGAAAGAGTAAGAACACGTACGGGACAGCAGCAATAGCAGTAGCACTGGACTTGGGGTCGGTGTCCTCGCCAGCCATGTCGTCGAGGAGGTTGTCGACGTCAGGGAAGAAGTCGTCGTCGGAGTCCGTGACGAAGGAGTGGAGTCAGTAGTCACGCAAAGCATTCCCAAAAAACCTTATCACCCTTCTCTCGTACAAGACTCAAAAGGTGCGGTTTCGGAGGCCTACTGTCCCGACCTGCGGTGCACGCCGCAAGCCGGGATGGGGAATATTGTAGCAGCAGCGCAGTGCTTAGGAACCGGCGCGACGAGGCGAGGCGTGGCGTGGAGAGGCGGGCGGCGGAGGAGCGCGCGTGGATGTCCCTCTTATTCTCATGCTCATATAAATGGGGAAAGAACCTCCCTTATAAAGAGGTCCAACTCCCTCTAAACTAGCAATGTGGGACTAAACTTTAGTTCCACCTCTTGCCTTGCACGAATGGGCTGCGTGGGCCTCTAGGATTTATTAGGAATTTCTGAAATTGCTATTGGGCTAAGCCCAAATAGACAAAAATTCCAGCAATCCCCCATCAGATCCTAGAGGCACACAAAATTTGCCTTTGGTTTCAAAACACTGTTTTATATACCGGTACTGCAGTGGAGATTAAGTTGAGCTTCCACCTAGAACTCTATGCTACACTAGTAAGCAACTTGAACAGTGGACTGAGCCTTGAACTGCTAGTTTTCTGCGAATCTAGTTAACACAAAGCCTTGAACGATACGTGGCTACCGTGGGTCTTCCCCGCGGGTGGAGCTTACGCGTCATGCTCCGAGACCTTTCATGAGTTTACTAGAGAGAACCCTACTCTCATATATGCGACGTTTAACAATCAGACTCATATAGGTGCGTTCTTCAAAAGATGTTCTGCAGGACAACATCTCTGCTTCAAAAAACCACTTAGAACACATTAAGATATACATCAACCTGCCATGCAGATTAGGAGAGTATTGCATCTCTATGGAGTGGTATTTTTTAACAGTAAGGGTACTCTCCTCCTAGTTGACCAATAGCTTGTCTTCCACATTTAATTCACGGGATTTCCGATCATAAAGAATAGGTTACCACTGTGGACAACTCATATTGTGGGTCTCATACCCATCTCCCTTGATGCATTATCTATCACATTACGTGATAGACCCTTAGTAAAAGGATCTGCCAGATTTTTAGACGTTTGGATATAATCCAATGCAATAACTCCGGAGTTTCTCATTTTTCTGACAGACTTTAACCTTCTCTGAACGTGTCTTGATGACTTCATGTTATTCTTTGAGCTGTTCAATTTCGTGATTACAGTTTGATTGTCGCAGTTCATAAGGATACCTGGTACAGGTTTCTCAACAACGAGCAAGTCATTCAAGAGCTGGCGAAGCCAATCTGCTTTGACAATAGCTGTATCTAGTGTTGTGAGTTCTGCTCCCGTCGCCAACTACTCTGCGACCGACGCCGCCAGCTCCTCGTCGCTGTCGCCGCCCCTGTCTCCGCGCCCTCGCCGTCGCCGCCCCTGCCTCCGTGACCTCACCGTCGTCCAACGCCTCCCCGACCACGCCGCCCACAGTGAGCCCCAGCGCCCCTGCCCTGCCCCCCCCCCTCCCCCGCCGCCGCCATATGATGTTTTTTTTGTTCATAGACGTGATGCTTTTTTTCATATATGTTCATATATATATGTTGATGTATGGATATATGTATGATGTTTTTTTGCATATATGTTGATGTAATGTTTTTTTTCTGCATATATATATGATGTTTTTTTGTTAATATGATATTTTTTTATTGAGTTAATTACACTTTTAGTATATAAACTTGCGCATCGGCTACAAGTTCATACATAAAGTTAAAAAATGACTCAAATTACCCCTACAACTTGTGTTTGAGGTACAAATACATACATTTCCATCGCTGTCCGTTAAAAGCTCCGTTAACTCTGTCTACATGGCATGCCAGCATGGCCATGCCCGCGCCTATGTGTGGGTCCCATCTGTAAGTAATAAATAAGGGGGAAAATTACAGAGATGCGCAAGAACTACTGCAAGGAGTCGAAACCAGAGAGCTCATGCCTCGCGCTTGGTTGCCCTAGTCAGTGTGCCACCTTAAATTTCCCTTCTAAACAGAAATACGGACTATATATATGTTCCAGAAGGAGATGACACTCGAGCAATAGAAGCTGTATAATGCGTTCACTGAACCGGACATTTTTTTACAAACCGGTGGTCAAAACTAGGACGTCGAACCAACCATACGCACGTAATTTCTAAAATTAAAATGCACAGAGTAGGATTCAAACCTAAATCGCTGGACAAAACGGCTCTAGGTTTGGCCACATAACCATCTCGCTGGCGCCGTTACAGGTCCGCCTCGTCTCTGGTGGCCCTAGGGCCATGCGGCGTGGTGGATCCTGGGAAAGACCGGTGGAAGGGCTCTGATTCTAGTTAGTTTTTCCGTTTTGTTAAAGCATCTCCTACAGGCGCGCAACGCGTGCCGCGCTAAAAAAACGTTTACAACGTCGGAATCGTGAGTTTTTGGGCGTCGCGGAGCGCTGGCTCTAGAGGCCGCTGCAAAATATAGCGAGCTCGAACCGCTCCGGCAGACGCGCTATATTTCTTCTCTTTTCTACTTTGACTCAATACACATTCGGCTCCGGCTCTATAGGCATAGACAGATAGAAAACGATAGATAAAAATGATAGATAGATAGTACATAGATAGATAAAAATGATACATAGATAGTGCATAGATAGTTCATAGCCTCCTCCTATGATAGATAAAACGATAGATAAAAAAAACTACTCCTCGTCGTCCTCATCCTGCGACTCGGACTCCGACTTGGTGATGTCCTCCTCCGACGTCTGAATGAAGACGTCAAGATACCGATCGTCCTCGGAGTCCCAGGACAACGCTGCTCCTAGCTCGATGCTGAAGAACGCGACCTGCTTCCGCGTACGCCTGTCCTCGCGATAGGCGGCTCGCTCCGCCCTCCTCTCCTCCCTCTCCGCCATCCTTTGCGCGAAGAACTGCTGCTTGTTGATGACGTCATGCGGGAAGCATTGGCGCCACAGCTCCATGGCTTCCTCGTCCATCTCGGCGAGGCTGAGACGGCGCTCCCGCCTCCGGTTCTCGCGATGATCCTCATCGGTGATAAGCCGCGGGGGAGGCACCAACTCCCGCGTCAGCACCTCTGGGAAGATCATGTCCCTACGGGACAGCCAGAGGTGCCACGCCGCCGCGTCGTATGCGTGGGTGGCCTCGTGGGCGGTGTCGAAGGTGCTGAGGCCGAGGCAAATGTCGCCGGACCGAATCTCGGCCGAGAAGGAGCCGGAGGAGCGCGGGCAGACGCCGCGGTAGCCCGAAACTCCCCAGCGGGGCGGCGCGATGGTGGCGCGTCAGCGATGAGGCGAGGAAGCGGCAGAGGGCGTGTGGGGAGGTGGAGACCGATGGGAGGGCGCGTGGTGGGCACTGCATTTTATAGGCGCGCCGGACGCCGTGCGCCAAAACTAGTGCGCGCCCTGCCGCCTTTTCGCGCACGCGCGTGATCTTTTCCCGCGCGCCTGAGTTTCCCGTCGCCGCTGGAGCGCGTGAAACCGCCCCCGCGCACACTAACGTCGCCTTTTACCACGCGCGCGCATTTTTTGCAGCCAGTGTTGGAGGTTTTGTGTCCTGCTTAGAAAGACGAGACTGCGGCGGCTCTCTGAAGATGGAATAAATGTCTTCCCACCTAGCACCCGTTCCGACGGTCCTTCTAGCATCGTTGGTGGGCACTTCAAGCACTGGTTAGCACTTCACGCAGCAGGACATGAGGTACTGTGTTTGACTCCAGTTAGCTGCATGTGTGTGTAATTTTATTTTTCTATTTATTCTTTCCTCGGTCACAAGTGGAACCCACACATCAGAGAGCGGGGCCAGCGAACTGCCACGCAGACTTACTTAACAGAGAGTTGACGGAAATGTATGGATTTGTACCTCAAACGCAAGTTGTAGGGGTAATTTGTGTCATTTTACAACTTCATGTATGAATTTGTACTCGCTGCGCAAGTTTCTGTACTAAAAATGTAATTAACTCTTTTTTATTCATAGAATTTTCTTTTTGTTCATGAGAGGCGGGGACGTCGAGGAAGTTGTGTTTACGGTTAGGGTCGTCGAGGAAGAAGGAAAATAAGGAAAAAGAATAAAAGAGGAAGAAGGAAGAAGGAGAAGAAGAAGGAGAAGAAGAGAAGAAAAAAACAAGAAGAGAGAAAAAGTATTCCTTCTTCTTCTCAAAAAGAACTGTGATTGGAGGTGACCCGTGACCAGCAATAATGTCCAACACGTCCAGTAATTATTTCGCAAAAAAAAAACCACATCCAATAATTAATGTTTTATTTCCAAGGCTTCGAGGTTCGCCGCCCTGCAACAAGAAGAACGAACGAAGAATAAGGAAGAAGAAGAACATGGGAGAGGATAAAATTAAAGGTAAAAGGTGATAGATGAATTGATCGATTGTGTGTTGTTCAATCGGCATCACCTCTTATTTATTTATGAGGCGGCTGGACTTCCCCTACAAGAAAAGGACTCCAAATCTTTCCAAAATTAACCGAACTCGAATTTAGGTAACTCTGGGGCAGCAGTTCGGTTTTTAGGTCCCACAGGCCACAAACAACCTCGGATGAAGTTGAGCCCAAAAGCAAATTTTACCCATGTTGAACTTTTTTTATCAGAGACAATCTTAAGGGGGTTTTCATCTGTTTCCTGAAGTCTGCGGCAGTAAAATCCAAAACTCAGAAAAATAACCCCAGAGTGTCCGGTCGTCCTTGTTGGCGCCGCCTCCTCGCAGCGCCACTTCTTCTTCCTGTCCTCTCAACTCTCCCTTGAGTTTATCTCTACTTCTCTCAAGAACACACAATGGAGAAGAACTCACACGCACAGAAAACACACACACACACACACACACACGCACACGCACACTTCACCAAGGAGAGGAAAGGCTTTGCTTCTTCCCCCGGTGAGAACACATGTGCTACATGGTTTTTCCTTCAGCCCTCTCAGCCTTTTTCATTACTCAATATGCAACACACATATATACATCAGGGACCAGCACTCAAGCCTCACAACTCACGCTGCCCACTATGCCATGACCACTTCTACCGTCCACTAACACAACTAAGTCTATCCAGCTAATCTCCTAGGTTCACTCTAGGCTCCCAAGGACTAGTACTACTAGCAACTAACATTTGCATGCAGCGCACTGCGCACAACCCATGCATGCACGTCCATACGACCAGAACTTGTCGACTCACTCGACCCAACCTGATCATACATATATGCAGCCCATCACGCTCCAGCAACCATCGCGTCGTGCCCTATCTCACGGCCATGCCATATCGCACAGCAACATTGACATCTTGTCGTGCTCGCCGCGTTGCATGGCAGCCTGACATCTCATCTTCTTTGCGCGCCTGCATGAAGCTTCACCGGACTAGCTACTCTCTAACCTATCCTACATGCATGGCAAAAGGAAACTAAATATGCAGGTACATGCATCAAGATTAAAGCTAACAGTCCTCATAAAAATCCAAAATCCGGATGATCATTCCCGAAGTGTCCGGCCATCGCCGCGCATTTTCGGCTCTAACTTTTGCATATGAACTCCGATTGAGATGCTTTTTATATTAAAATCAACCGCTTCGACGAGAGCACAATTTTCATGTTGAAACTTTTTCCATTTGAGGCCATCTCAATTGGGTTTCAAGCCATTCTTTAATCTGGTGTCAACACGAGCATCTCTGAACTTGTCATAACTTTTGCACCCGATCTCCGTATTAGACCATCTTCATATCCATCTTGATCTTCTCGAAGAGAGCCATCTCATGGTGAATTTCAATAATAAGTTTGAATTAATCTTGACATAGCTTGAAGCTACTCTTTATAATCGTGCCACTTTTGAGCGTCAACAGTTGTTTGTTTCCTCCTCATCTACAGCTGCCGATAAACAGTACATTAAAAAAATAATAAGAAATTCAGTGAAATCTGAAATTTTAAGGTCTCTAATATACTCAGGTGCGCTAGGTGCATGAAAATATTCGTGGTCAATTGACATCCGAGGAGCTCTTGGCAAAATAATATCAAAAATTTGACTGTAAAAGAAAATTTGAAAGAAAGCACTATGCAGGCCCAATCTTGTTCTTCTGCCATGACCTCCTCAGTTGTCATTTGACCATGGAAATTGGCACAGTCCCAGCGCACTTGAGAATCTTGGATGCCCTAAGAATTTCTTTTTTTTACGATTTTCTCGAATTTACTATTCAATTAGAGTAGATGAGCCTAGGCTCATCTCTGAATTGCACATATAATCGAAGATAGATAGATAGATGCAGTTTCTTCATAATACATCTTATTAATACAACAAGTGATCAACTATATATATGGAAATGAAGCAAGCAACGACAAGGGAGGGATTATTGACCAAGCATGCATTGCGTGTAACGGGGAGCATGCATGTAATTTATTCGAGCAATCGACCAAGCATGCATTGCATGTAACGGAGAGCAGGGCATGTAACTTATTCGAGCAATCGACCAAGCATGCATTGCATGTAACGGAGAGCATGCATGTAACTTATTCGAGCAATCGACGACGACACGTGAGGTCCGGAGGCGGCCTAGCCCTAGCCGATGTAGTACATGGGGTCGGGCAGCTTAAAGGTGCGGGCGCCCTCTGGCGTGCCGAGGATGTCGCTCCACTGGTCACCGATGTTGCCGACGATGACATACCCGGCATCCAACAACTTCTGTCTCTCACCGGACTTGAAGGTCACCGCGGAGCCCTTGAACTCCGCTGGCTTCAGCAGCACCGCCATCGACCCAGAGAAACCCTGCCGGCGGAGGTTTGTGATAGTGGCGGTCCTCTGGGCCTCTCTTCGGCCGGTGAGGATCACAGGCTTGATGCCCACCGAGAGCAACTTGTTGTACAGCCGCTTCGTCTCCGGCAGGGCAGGTGCGCTCGCCTGCCGCGCCTACTCTTGGAAGCTCGTCCAGTTGTACGGCGTAGCCCTGTTACAACATCAACCATGCAAGTCAGCTAGATCATCTTTTCATAAGGACGGTTACGAAATACAAAATCCATTGATAAAGTAGCTATCACATCACTATCACAGGGCATGCATGTATATGGTCCTTCTGGCCGTCTCCGGGGCTGTGATTGGAGGTGACCCGTGACCAGCAATAATGTCCGACACGTCCAGTAATTATTTCGCAAAAAAAAAACACGTCCAGTAATTAAGGTTTTATTTCCACTTATGGTCTCATTTGTTTTTTCACTTGTATTCATTGGCGATGTTACTTATGTTATTACAGTTATGGTTTTAGCGGCGGTTCTAGCTAGCTAGTGAGTTGATGGTTTTAACAAGTTCTAGTCAGATTTCTACTTCGTCTGAACGACAAGATGAGTGCAACAAGTCTCTTCTCAGATATATCGACCTGCAATAAATCGCAAGTATATATAATGTGCACGTACGTACGCATCTATAGAAAATATGTGTAGTGCCCGACGTAGCCCTCGCAGCTGGCGGGGACCGTCTTCCAGTCACGCACGTTGTGCGCCTCCACACCCAGCCGCCAGCTGTCGCATGCCACGCCGGCGCGGCTCCCCAGCTGCCCGCCCGAGCCCAGCAGCGGCCGCAGCGCATGGATCAGCGGCGCCACGGCCTCATCCATGGCGGTGACTGTGGCAACTGACGTCGGCATGTGCATGTTAGTCTCCCATGCGCCGCTGGAGGCCACAAGAAGAGCCACGACGGTGAGCAGGAGCAGCATCTTCGTTGCCATTGCCATTTCTACTTGTTGGTGCTTCCTGAGGTGCGGTGCTATACAGAGAGTGTGGGGTGGCTAGCTCGTTATATAGGAAGGGAAAAGCTACATCAATCCTACAGTACAGTGTGTGTGACCGTGAGTTTTTTTTTTTGTTGAGAAAGAGGAGAAAAATCCCGGCTTCCACATCTATATGGATGCACATGGCCATCAATGACAATGACTGTGAGCTTGAAAGAAATTAAGTGACAAAAGAGGTGGCCGGTGTCACTAGCACGGTCGCATTCACAGCATGGAACACGTTGGTCTTGAGGAGACATTTTTTGTAGGATTACACCTGGCAATTTCCATTGGTCAGTTAGGAACTTGGGATAAGATGGTTATGAGCCAATAATAATTCAGCTAACATACGACGAAGTATGCGGTTGGTGTCAGTGATGGATATGATCCAACCATTCAACAAATGCTTTCGATTGGTCTGTTGGTGTCAATGATGGGGCATGGAACAGGTTCTGTGATACTTGTGGAAGGATTACATGTATGTGGTTGTGTTTGGAGGTGGTAGATGTGTTGGATATGTGAGAAAATTTTACTTACGGCGGATTCAAGAGGGCAAAAATACTCAATGGTTGGCATGTGGTCAGGTTGGTGTGGCGCACGATGCATCTACATCCTAATTATTTTGAATTGATTGTGACTCTGTCCCCCATTGTTTTTTCCGGTTCCGGCTTTTTCTGATAGGTGCGGAAAATCCGGTTTCCAAAAAATCTAGGAGAATGCCGGATTTTTTACGTTTGAGTTATCCAAAAGAATTTTGGATTTAAAAAAAGTATAGCGTCAAAATATATTATATTTAACCCATTGTACATATTTTCCGTGCTTCACCCTATGCTGGTTATGCAGATTTTCCACTCATATTTCTTATGAACTGCAAGTAGTAAACAGATAGCCGGTCTAAGCCACCCATCCATTCACAGAATTAAGAGTGATATAGGGGGTGTTGATGTCAGTTTTTATGTACCCTGGAACACGTTATGTGATGTGATATTTGTGGTAGGATTACATGTAAGTGGCTGTCTTTGGAGGTGGTAGATGTGTTGGATATATGAGCAAATTTGAACATAGGAAACATTCAACATGGCAACAATACTCTTTGCAGGAAAAAAAACAATACTCAATGCTTGGCGTGCGGCCATCGTTGGACTAGCGCATGATGCATCGACATCCTAATAATTAAGAATTGAATGTGACACTAACCCTCCCCCCTGCCCAATGGTTTTTTATTCTGCCTTTTTCCAATAGGGGTGGAAAATTCGGTTTCCAACAAATCTCAGAGAATTCCGAATTTTTTATACGTATGAGTTATCTAGATGAATTTTGAGTTAAAAAAATTATGGTCAAAATATATTATATTTAAACCATTGTACATATTTTCCGTGCTTCACCATGCGCTGGCAACGCAGATTCGCATTCATATTCTTATGAACTGCGAGTAGTATCAGAGAGCACGCCTAAGTCACCCATCCACTCACAGAATTAAAAGTGGTATAGGGTGTGTTGATGTTAATCTTGATGGGGCTGGGAACACGTTATGTGATGTGATATTTCTGGTAGGATTAAATTTATGTGGCTGTGTTTGGAGGTGCTAGATGTGTTGTATATATGAGAAAATTTTAATCTAGGAAATATTCAACATGGCGATAATACTCAAAATTTGGCATGTGGTC
Source organism: Aegilops longissima (assembly GCA_021605205.1). Taxonomy (NCBI): domain Eukaryota; kingdom Viridiplantae; phylum Streptophyta; class Magnoliopsida; order Poales; family Poaceae; genus Aegilops; species Aegilops longissima. The sequence goes on from CM038682.1 coordinate 16,612,022, forward strand.
ACGGTGGGAGTGGTGCATGATGCATCGACATCCTAATATTATGACTAGATTGTTACTCTGTCCGCCCCTCCCCCCCTACAATGATTTTTTTTTGTTTTCGTCTTTTTTCACATAGGGGCAAACTTGGGTTCCAAAAAATCTATTCTGGATTTTATTCGCTGTGAATTTTGAAACAAAATTTGAATTAAACAATTGCGTCAAAATATATGATATTTAACCAATTGTGTACAACATGCATGGTTAGAGCATGTGCAACCTACCCGGCCCCCTCCCCCACCCGTCATGGTTGGAGTGCCAGACGATGCATCCACATCCTCATTATTAAGACTTTGATTATGACTCCGCCCCTCCCGCCGGCGCCAATGTTTTCCTTTTTTTTCAGCATTTTCCGGCAGGGGCGGAAAACCTGATTTAAAAAATTAGGGATTCCAGATTTTTTTCTTCTATTTTTCCCCAAAAAAATTGAATTTAAATTTTTAATGACTTGATATTTAACCCGTTCTGTACAACACGCACGGTTAGAGCATCTACAGCCAAACCATCCATACCCGCCCAAACGCACGGGTTGGTTGCCTGATCACTGCCTGGATGAAAAAAACGCACCCAGCCGTGTTCCCCACAACAAGCCCAAACGCTCAAGCTGTCCAGCAGCCTCCATATCGAGCCCATAAGTGGGGCGGATATGGAGAGGCCTGGATGCGCCCGGGCACCGCCGCCACATTGGATCTGGCCGCTATGGAGCATGCAGCCCCCACCACCATTCCCCACAAAAAATTGTATTCGACTCCGGCAGTGATGCGCCCCTCCATCTCCTCCCCTCCCCTCCCAATCTCTCGTTTCCCTATGGCATGGCCGGCCACAACTCCGGCAACGTAGTGAAGGAGGACTACGGCTCCAGCAGTGATGCGACGGACGACGAGGAGCTCGCACTCCGTGTTACCTTCCAGCGGTCACGGCTAGACACCGGTGGGAGCTCAAGGTCCGTTGCGTCCGCTGCCAACTCCTCTAGGTCATGCCGCCGCAATGCGAGCTACGCTCGCCTATCCCACGGTCGCCCGTCCGGCTCGGCACCGCTCCAAACCGGGAGGGAGTCCCCTTCCCCTTCCCCTCCAGCCCCAGCACGGCCCGGGTAGTGCTAGGGGCTCTTGCCTGTGGCCCCCACGGATGCGCAAGACGGAGTCAGAGGCCAATGTTGCCAACCGCGAAGGGCAGCGAGCCGCGGCCACGGCAGAGCTCAAAACTTCAAGCTAACGCGCCTGCTCCTCTGCCCTCAACCTGGCGGAGGCATTCCTTTGTGCGATCATGCGCCGGTCGTTGACCACGATAGAGACGGGTGCCAAACGGCTCCGGTAAAAATTGTGAAGGCGCTCCGGCTCGGGCTCGAATCTTCGGAGTGCCTTGCGAGGAAAAAGAAAACGGCATGGCCAAGGCGGCCTCCATGCGAATGAGCAAGCTCGCACCATCCGCCGCCTCTCCGGCTACATCTCCTCGGCGTCGGTGAGAGGCAGCACCATGAACGACGACGATGGTGATCCTCCCGCCGCGGATTCCTACATGAAGTAGATGGACTGTTGTGCCACCAACCGCTAAGGCAAGGGCACGGCCAAGAAGTGGTGATCTCGTCCTCTACAATGTCCTTTTAATCAATTGTTCGACGAGATTTTGTACTATATATAGTACAAAAATAATGGGAATAGATAATTCTAAAAAGAAAGAGTAGTCTTAATGATAATGTGCCACATGATATACATACATTTTTAACGCATGGAGCAAGGAGTGCCCTTGCACGTGTACATGCCATTAGATCGAAAGTGAGGGTTAATGGGCTATTGACCATATTGCATGTTCCATGCATACACGTGCATATGCATGACAAAAGTACCTACGTGCGTGCTAGCAGCCTAGCACATGATCATGACTTGGTACAGCCAGTGCGTACGCGCGTGACCTGGCCGGGTTGTACGTGGTCCCAGGACCCGGTGTATATACAGTACATCAAATATGGTTACACCGGCCGGCCGCGTATGCATACGCGAGTATCTCAATACCCGTATGCCTGGCCCATGAACTCAGCTTCACACGTTTGGAGAGGAACTGGCAGGCCTACCAGCAGCCACGTGAACTAGGGGCGTATCAGGTAATTGGTTTTGTGTGCAGATTTGTACGTCAAGAAGAACCGCCCAAGAGAACGAAGTCTGGGGGGAGACGCAACAGATTAAGTTTTTCCCCTGTCCTAGGGTTTCGGGTTCCTCCGGCGGCGCCCTCGCTGAGAGTTATCCATCCACGGCGGCGCGGCTGCCGTTCGATCGCACATCCCCTCCCACTTCACCTCTCCCGTCTGGTTCTGTCCAAGGGGGTTGTGAGGCTGCGGGGGTCCTGTTTCTCCTTTGAGAGAGAGTTAGGTTGTGGAGTTGGGTCAGGATGGCATCTCAAGTTGGAGCAGGAGGATCAAGGCAACGTACTGAACCAGTCGAGGATTTGTTGGGACGATTGGAGTTACAGGAGGAGGAGGAGGAGCAGTTCGTACGGGAAGAGGAGTTCCAGGAAGAGCAGATCGCGGCGAAGTGGTTGGCAATCGCAAAGGTACATACAGAGAAGGGGTTCAGCCCGTCAGCCTTGTATGCCGACCATGGTTTTCACTTTCAGTGAGATTTCGGTGAAATTCACTGAATTTCAGTAATTTCAGCAGACACTGAAATATTACGTTTCGGCCAAAACATTTCAGCAATTTCAGTATAGCACAACAATTCCAATATTTTTAAAAATATTTTTTAATTTTTTCAAAATTTTAATTGAATTCAAGTAAATATTTCGGTCATTTGGCTGAAACGGAAACTGAAATCACTGAAATTCACTGAATTTCAGTGATTTCGGTTGGTGCTGAAATTTTTCTGAAACTGAAATTGAAAACCATGATGCCGACATGAGAGCTGCATGGAACCCGGCTAGGGAACCACGCTGGCGCAAGATTGAAGATAATCTTTTTACAGTCCAATTCGGTTGTCTAGGTGATTGGAATACTGCCATGAATATGGGCCCCTGGCTATTCCGCGATCAAGGCCTCCTAATCGCGGAGTATGATGGATTTATGAATCCAAAATCCGTTGTTCTAGACAAGATAACGGTATGGGCTAGAATTCTGAAGCTACCAGATAACTATTTGATCCCGGCGGCCATCAGAGGGATGTGTAGGAAGATGGGCAAAGTAACTGAAATACAAACTACACTACCAGCTGGTTTTGCAGGGGAATTTGTCCGAGTTAGAGTGGAGCTCAACGTGGCAAAGAAACTGATCAGATTCATGGGTATCACGAAGAGCGAGATCACTGATTACTACCAAGTGCAATATGAGAAACTTCCTATCTTCTGTGGGAAGTGTGGCATGATGGGACATTGGTACCAGGAGTGTGGTACAGGAGAACATGATGTGTCGAAACTAGAATGGGGTGACTTCATGCCTGTGGATGGTGGAAGAGGCCGTGGTAGGGGCCGTGGTGCTGGCAGGGGCTATGGACGTGGAAGAGGAGCATCAACCCAAGAGGCTAACCCTTTTGGTTCAGGGCGAGGAAGAGGACAAGAACATTTTGGTACAGGAAGAGGAATGATGAACAGCTGGCGACACAACGCTTTATATAAAAAGGATGGGATGCAAGACATGGAGACAGATCAAGAAGCTCAAAATTACCAGAACTCTAGTCAAGATGCTAGAAATAATGTGTTGGGAAAACGAACAGCGGCAGATTCACAAACAGTACCCACCGTTATTGGAGCAGAATTGGCAATTATACCTGCAGCTCCAGCAAAGCTTTCGGTTGTGGCCAATTTAGTAGACCGGATTGAGGGTGGAGATATACCAGAGTTCCAAGTGACAAGTGAGGGCACTCCTCAGAAAAATGCCAATAGGAAGAAGCATAAAGGAAAAGATGGTGATACTGTGGATAGCTCAAGTGGAATACAAACTTCAGAGATATCGGCGTCCTCCCAAGAGGGGGATGACCGGACGCAATGAAACTGCTAGCATGGAATTGCCGGGGACTCGGGAACGCCCCGGCAGTTCGAGCTTTGCTGAATGTTCAGCGAAGATGTTTCCCCGATGTGATGTTCTTGTCGGAGACTCACCTCGACAATTATCCGGCTGAATGCTTGCGTAGGAGATTGAAGATGGATCATAAATTGGTCTGTCCTAGTAATGGAAGCAGAGGAGGTTTATTTTTGTTTTGGAATAATAATATTAAGATTCAAAAATTAGCTCTTGATCCTATGTTTATTGATGTAAAAATTGAGGAAAGAAATAATGTGTTTTGGCGTTTGACTGGTATGTACGGGGAGTTTCGTTGGGAAAACAAACACCTGACCTGGAGTCGCATTCGACAGCTCCATCAGAATCTGAGCATTCCATGGATCCTTATTGGAGACCTCAATGAAATTCAATTTCTCCATGAAAAGGAGGGTGGCAACCCTCGACCGATTCAATATATGCAAGCCTTCCAAGACTGTATAGATGAGTGTGAACTGCACGACCTTGGCTATGTGGGTGATCGATTCACTTGGTTTCGAGGGAGAATTAGAGAGCGCTTGGATAGGGGGCTAATCAATGACTCCTGGGCGTCATTATTCCCCAAGCAGCTCTTGAGAACTTAGAATATAACCACTCTGATCATCGCCCTCTCTTGGTGAATACAGAGTACTATTGTAATAATGGCAATTCTGCAGGAACCACACACCCGATGAGATTTGAAGCAAGATGGTTGAAAGAGAAAAATTTCAGTAATATTGTGATGGATGCATGGACTGCAGCTGGAGTGGAACATGGTATGGCATCACTCTCCTAGAAATTATATATGATGCATGCCACCTTCCATGACTGGGACCAAAGAGTACTGAAGAAACCAAAAAAACGTTTGCGCAAAGCTCAGAGAGAATTAGAGAGAGTAATGGCCGGCCCACTGAATGATGAAAATGAAGTAAAAAGGTAAGAAATTGCAGAGTTAATTGAATACCTATTGGAATTGGAAGAAATTCAGGTTATGCAACGATCAAGGGTCACATGGCTGACTAGTGTTGACCGGAACACTGGGTTTTTTCAAGCTTTTGCATCAGCCCGAGGGAAGAAAATTTTTGTTAAAAAACTCAGAGATGAAGGGGGAAACTGGATGGAAGGTATACCTGATTTGAGCTCACATATTCATCAATACTTCTCTCATTTATTTTCTTCAGAGGTGCAGCATACAGACCCCAGTATCCTACAGAAAGTACAATGAAAAGTAACCCTGCAGATGAATGATTTTCTACTGGCCCCTTACTCGGCTGATGATGTGAGGAGGGCCGTGTTTAGCATCGGTGACCTCAAGGCTCCAGGCCCGGATGGCCTTCACGCCATATTTTTCAAAAAATATTGGCACATTTTGGGTGATGATATTACACAGGAAGTCCTACTAGCTATTAATTCAAGGAAGATCCCTTCTGAATGGAATGAGACAACGATTGTTATGATCCCGAAGATTGACACTCCGGAGCTGGTAACTCAATTTCGACCAATTAGTCTTTGCAATGTTCTATATAAAATTGTGTCCAAGATGTTAGCTCTCCGTCTGAAAAGTATTCTTCCTGAAATTATTTCACCAACTCAGAGTGCCTTTGTCCCGGGGAGGATGATCACTGACAACATTTTAATAACTTATCAATGTATTCATAAGATCAAGAATAAAAGAGCTGGCCAAACAGGTTTATGTGCAGTAAAATTGGACATGCATAAAGCTTATGACAGGGTGGAGTGGTCTTTTCTTCGTGATATGATGGCTGCCTTGGGGTTTCATGACCACTTTATTGAGATGATGATGTCCTGTGTAAGCTCGGTCAGTTACAAAGTGAGGTTTAACTCACATGACACCGATTCTTTTATCCCTACGAGGGGTATCAGACAGGGGGATCCCCTCTCCCCATATTTATTCCTATTGTGTGCAGAAGGACTTTCTAGTCTATTGCAGTTTGAAGAAGAAGCTGGTGGCATTGAGGGAGTTAGAGTGTGCAGAAATGCACCATCAGTATCACACCTTTTATTTGCTGATGATTCTCTGATTCTCATGAAAGCAGATGTTTTAAATGCAGCTTCCTTACAGCATGTTCTAGATACCTACTGTCAGAGTTCGGGACAATTGGTGAGTCTATCAAAATCTAGTGTATTTTTTAGTCCAAATACCCCTGTGGTCACAAAGACTGAGATGTGCCAATAGTTGAATATCGACACTGAAGCTCTGTCTGATAAATATCTTGGTCTGCCTGCAATGATGGGAGCAGATAGGAGTGACTGTTTTAGACACTTTTGTGAATGAATTAAAGAAAGGTTGAAAGGATGGATGGAGAAACAACTATCTACTGGTGGCAAGGAAATACTTATTAAATCTGTCGCCCAAGCAATCCCTGTTTTTGCCATGTTAGTATTCAGTTTACCAAAGGGCATCTGCAAGGAGATCACAGACTTGATAGCCCAATTCTGTTGGGGCGATGACGAGGATCATAAAAGAATGCATTGGTACACTTGGTGGAAACTATGCTACCCGAAAAATGAAGGAGGGATGGGTTTTAGAGACCTCTATTCTTTCAATTTGGCTATGCTCTCGAAACAATGTTGGCGTCTCATTAACAACCCAGAATCCCTATGTGCCCGAGTGTTGAAAGCAAAATACTTCCCTAATGGAAGTTTACTTCAAGCAACTTTGAAAAGTGGGGCATCTTTCACCTGGCAGAGCATAATGAAGGGATTGGAAGCATTTAAATTGGGATATATCTGGCGTATTGGAACTGGTGAGAATGTGAAAATTTGGAGTGATCCTTGGGTATCTTCAAGCCCTAATAGGATGGTAATCCCCAGTAGAGGACAGTCCATCCTCACGACAGTGAGCGATCTCATTGATCCATATACTGGAGTATGGGATGAACCTCTAATTCAGTCTATATTTAATCCTGTTGACGTTAGAAGGATTATGCAAATCCCTTTGAACCATGGGGCATTTGAGGATTTTATTGCCTGGAACCCAGACCGGAGAGGGATGTTCTCAGTCCGGTCGGCATATCGCATTCAATGGATTCAAACTTACCGTGCACAGGCAAATCTATTGGCACGTCCTTCTGGTTCTAATGCACCAGAAATATGGAGTGAAGTTTGGAAATTGCAGGTTCCACGTAAGATACAGATTTTCTGCTGGCGGACCCTTCATGGAATTATCCCCTTGAAATGAATTCTCACAAACAGACATGTAGGCTGGAATAGCTCTTGTCCGATCTGTCATCAGGCTGCTGAAGATGTGCGCCATCTACTGTTTGACTGTACACATGCTCAAAGATTTATGGCATAGATTGGGAATTCTTGATATTATTGAAGAAGCAAAGAAAATTGACCGTTCGGGCTCGATCATCTTAGAATATCTTCTGTTGGCGGAGGCCAGGTCGCTACCTCTGAAACCTAGCCTTGATGTTAAACAGGTCCTAGCTGTTGGATCCTGGTACTTGTGGTGGGTTCGGCGAGAGCTCACTCACGGTGGATCACCACCTCCGCCTAGGAGATGGCCACTATCTGTCTTAGCAATTTCGAACAACTACCACCAGATGAATAAGAAAATACGTGAGGTACAGGAGCACACATTGAGAAAACCAGATCCCAAGTTTGTGAAAGTGAATGTGGATGCTTCTTTTCACCTGGAAGAGGGAACTGGAGCTACGTCAGCTGTTATTAGAGATTGTAAAGGAAATTTTGTTGCAGCCCAGTGCAGATTCATTCCTTTTGCAGCAGATGTAGTAACTTCAGAAGCAATGGCAATGCGTGATGGACTAGTATTTGCTAATGCCTTGGGGTTTTCTCGAGTTGAAGCGGAGTCCGATTCTTTAACTGTGATTAATTATTGCAACGGTCAAACAAGATGGTGGGACGCTGCAGCAGCGATTTTTGCGGAGTGTGTGGATATGGCTACGTCTATTGGGAAGGTCACTTTTAGTCATTGTTTTCGTTCTTGTAATGATGCAGCGCATGTTCTAGCTAAACATAGTTTCTATAATAAGATTTCTAGTAGTTGGACGGACGAACCCCCGGGTTGTCTTGTCTCGAGACTTGTGGATGATGTATTACCAGTTTAATTTGCAATAAAGCTAGCCATGATGGCCTTCCCTAAAAAAAAGAACCGCCCAAGAGATAAGCATCGCCGGCAGATAGAAAGGATTGGGACGAGCCAAAGCTAAAACATCGGGACGTTTCATCTCCACGCATCCATATCTCATCCAGTAAAATAGGGAGCAGCCATTCGCGACGCGTCACTTGGCGGTAGGGCGGCCTACCCCACGGCCTATATATACCCATGCATCAGATAGCAGAGGGGTCAGCGACGCACGAGGAGAGGAGATACACGGAGGCATCGAGAGACACAAGGAGGAGACGCGCCGGTGCGGCAGCATCGATGGAGTTGGCATCTTGCCGGAGGAGACGTACATAAAAGATGCTGCTGCGGCAGCGCCGAGGCCGATTAGACGACGAGAAGCTGCAGCTAGCGCCCGGGAGGACGACTCGGAAGCTGCCCAATCTTGGCCGGCGCGTCAGGAGTGGCAACGACGCCCTCATCACCCTCTTTCTTTTCTTTGATGTTGTTTTAACAGGGTTCAGGCAGGGCAAGAGAGGGACTCACGCACGACAGGGGAAAGGACGAGGAGGAGATGCGCCCCTTGTAAAACATAGGGTTTGAGAAACTGGCTCGACACCCTAAAACGGGGTGTGGCTATCTCATTATATAGACGTACCAAGAGGTACAATACAAGGCCTATACAAGACTATGTATATACAGTCTAACACCCTCCCTCAATCTTAACTGTAGCCTGAAGTACAAAGTAAGTTAAGATTGCACCTACAGCCTACAAACTGTGGTTGTGGAAGAGGTTTCGTGAAGATGTCAGCACGTTGATCTTTGGAGGAGATGAACTTGATACAAAGTAGTCTTTGTGCAACACGTTTCCGAACAAAGTGATAGTCAACCTCAATGTGTTTCGTCCTAGCATGAAACACCGGATTAGATGAAAGGTATGTAGCGCCGATGTTATCACACCACAGAACTGGAGGATGACCTGGAGAGATTCTCAGCTCCTGCAATAAAGATTGTACCCATATGATCTCAGTGGTAGCATCAGCAACTGCTTTATACTCAGCTTCAGTACTGCTAAGAGACACGGTGGCTTGCTTGCGAGCATTCCAGGCGATCAAGTTAGGACCAAAGAACACTGCATATCCCCCGTGGATCGCCGATCATCAGGACTTCCAGCCCAATCCACATCAGAGAAAGTCGAAAGTTCACAAGACAGTGCAGACTGAAGGAGCAGACCATACGAAGCAGTGGAAGAGACATACCGCAAAATGCTCTTAACTGCCGAGAGATGAGTGGTACAAGGTGCATGAAGGTATTGGCACACACGGTTGACTGCATAAGAGACATTAGGCCTGGTGATAGTGAGATATTGCAGACCACCAACAAGACTGCGATACTCAGTGGCGTCATCAATGGAAAGAAGATCTCCATCAAGGGCAGACAACCGATCAGTCGCAAACATCAGAGTGATAGCATGTTTGCATTTGAGCATCCTAGCACGGCGCAACAGATCTATGGAGTACTTTTTCTGATTCAAAGTCAACCCAGTAGAGGACCGTGACACCTCCAAACCAAGAAATGCAAAGCACCCAAATCCTTGACAACAAACTCCTCACTCAATGCGGACACAAGGCGATCAGCAGCAGCACTAGAGGAACTGACAAGGATGATATCATCAACATAAACCAAGAGATACATCGTCACCCCAGGACGCTGAAGGAGGAACAGTGACGTGTCAGCAGTGGAGGGAATAAACCCAAGAGCCCGGAGAGCAGAACCAAGGCGTGCATGCCATGCACGAGGCGCCTGTTTAAGTCCATACAACGCCTTGACCAGACGACAGAGATGATGCGGTCGTCTAGGATCAACAAAACCCGGTGGTTGACGCATATAAACCTCTTCCTCAAGAACTCCATGGAGGAAGGCATTCTGCACGTCAAGCTGACGAAGAGGCCAACCACGAGTAACAGCAAGAGATAGCAGTATACGAATAGTATTAGGCTTGATGACTGGACTGAACGTGTCTTCGTAATCAAGACCATACCTCTGCTTGAAACCTTTGGGCAACCAGCCATGCCTTATAGCGCTCAATAGAACCATATGCATGTCGTTTTACCTTGAACCCATTTGGAGTCAATGATGTTGACGCCAGGGACCGGAGGAACAAGTTGCCAAGTGCCATTTTTCAGCAAAGCCTGAAATTCCTGCTCCATCGCAGCATGCCAGTGAGGAATACCCAATGCAGCCTGAAAATGACGCGGCTCTGCCGTCGGATCCGCAGCAGCATGAGCTACACATGCGGCAAGCCACGCCACAGTCCGGTCTTTGCGTTCCTTGGTGCAAAAAACACCAAACTGGCTGCCTGTGTGTGGTCGATGAGGGACCTCAGCAGACGGCGCCGGCACCATGGGGCTTGCCACAGGAGACGAAGGCGTCATGGCCGAGACGGGGCTGGAGGAGTCAGAGTCATCAGACTCAGCACCGGGCGACGTGGCTGAGACGGGGCTGCCGAGCCCAGCCATCGACAGAGCCGACTCACGAGGAGCCGAGGCGGGGCTGGCCGGTGCAGCTGTCGTGGCCGCTGGGCCACCTGCCACTGGGCCCGGCAAGGGCGACGCCTGCGGCATGGCGGGTGAGCCAGGCGACCCGGGCGACGGGGCGGGCGACCCGGGCGACGGGGCGGCTGTGGGTGCATCGGGCTGGCGGGCACGACCCGCCATGCATGGGCCATGCATCAGATCAACGTGACCATCGTGAGTGTTGTCCATAGCCTCATCATCCAGGAGTTCAAGACGGGCACCACGTCCAATACCTGCAGCATGGTTATGAAGCAACACAGGAGCATTTGCAACATCCACAAATTGATCAGGCGAAGGTGTAGCGGAGTGCACAGGTGGTAAACTAATGGTAGAGTGGTTCGGAAGAGCACGAAACGGGAACACATTCTCATCAAACATGATGTCATAAGAAATGTAGACACGATTTGTGAGAACATAAAGACACTTGTACCCTTTGTGGAGAGAATTGTACCCAAGAAAGACACACTTCTTAGACCGAAACTCTAATTTAGGCTTGTTGTACGGCCGCAAGTGCGGCCAACATGCACACCCAAACACTTTGAAAAACGTGTAGTAAGGGATATCATCGAGCAAGAGTTCAAGAGGAGTTTTCATTTTCAGTAGTCATGAGGGAAGCCTATTTATCGAGAAACAGGCGGTGGAGAAGGCAACACTCCAGAACCGAAACGGGACGGAGGCATGAGCTAGTAAAGTAAGTCCAGTCTCTACAAGATGACGATGCTTACGTTCAGCGGTGCCGTTTTGCTGATGTGTATGAGGACAAGATACGTGATGCGTGATCCCAAGCTTATTAAAAAACGAGTTGAGGTTGTGATATTCACCCCCCAGTCGGATTGAACATGAATAATCTTGTGCTTAAGGAGACGATCAACATGTGCTTAGAACTGAATAAAAACATCAAACACATCAGATTTACGCTTGATAAGATATAGCCAAGTAAACCGACTGTAAGCATCAATGAAACTGACATAATAGTTGTGACCACTAACGGACATTTGGGCATTACCCCATACATCAGAAAATACAAGCTCAAGAGGATGTTTCACAACACGACTAGACTCTGAAAAAGGTAGGTGGTGACTCTTGCCCTGCTGACAGGCATCACAGATAGTTTCAGCACTCTTATTGGACACAACTGGTAGTTCATGGTGATGCAGCACATGACTAACTATAGGAGAAGCAGGGTGACCAAGGCGCGCATGCCAGTGCGTAGGCGACACACGAACACCACTGAACACCTGAGGAGAAGACGGCGTAGGAGATGCAGACGGTGCGTCAAGTGCATATAAGCCGTGGCGAAGACGACCACTAAGCAGAACGGCCCTTGATAAAGAAACGAAAAGGGTGAAACTCAGCAAGGACATTATTATCACGAGTAAGTTGAGGAATAGACAACAAACTACGCGTAGCAGGGGGAACTCGAAGGACACTAGAAAGATGCAGTTTGCGAAAATTGTGTGTAAGAAGCGATGCCTCACCAACATGGGAGATGTGCATACCTGCTCCGTTGGCGGTGTGCACCTGATCATGTGCACGATATGGTTCCTGAGTGGAGAGCTTGCCCATCTCACTGGTGAGGTGATTCGTCGCTCCTATATCCATATACCATGCCGGATCAAGAGAGTATGACTGGGTGCGCCCGTGCTCGTGCCCTGTCACAGCAGCTGCAGCCTGCTTATCATTCCCTTTTCCATTGTTACCAAGGCCAAGGAAGTCCTGCTTGTAGCGTCTGTGGCAGCGAGAGGCGAGGTGACAATCTATGCCACAAAGCTGACAAGCCTGAGGAGCACCGCAACTAGAACATCAAGCAACTGGGCGACTCCCTCCAGTGATGATCGGCGCATTGCCCTGCGAGGCCTGCGACGAGGAAGCCGGTGGTTTGCCACCTGATGGAGCCGCTTGAGGTTTGCCGCGGTGGGCGGCGTTGGCGGAGACGAAGCTGGAGGAAACACGGCGCGCCTTGATGCGCTGCTCACGCCCAAGGAGGCGCGCATAGAGCTCACGACGTGGGAGTGTATCCTCTCGACCATGGACGTTCTCAACGAGATTATCATAATCATCATCGAGCCCATTAAGCACAAAGGTGGTGAAGTCCTCGTCCTGAAGCAGCTGACCAACAGAGGCCAAGGTGTCAGCGAGGCTCATCATCTTGTTGAAGTACTCCGTGATGCTGAGATCACCAAGCTTGGTCTCACCCAGCTCGGTGCATATAGAGTGCGCACGCGCCTGAGACTGAGAGGCGAAACTGGTGTGGAGGGCCGCCCGCGCCTCCCTGGACGTAGCGGCGAAGATTACCATCGACAAAACACTCGGCGTGAGCGAAGACTGGATGGCGGAGAGAATGGCCTGATCCTGTACCACCCACATGTAATAGGCCGGATGGTGAGGGGTGGGCACGGGATGGACCCATCGATGTAGCCCTCCAAGTAGCGGCTGCGGAGTAGAGGCAAGACCTGAGCACGCCATGACATGTAGTTGTCCGGCCCGAGCTTCACCGGCAGCAGGTGCGAGAAATAAAACGGCGGCGGCGCCGCGGTTTGAGCAGTGTATGCCTGCGCAAGTGATGCATAGGGATCCATGGACAGGGCCATCTCTGGACGAGGGATCATCGCGTAGGCGCCAGGCAAGGAGTAGGATCCGGCAGAGGCGGCAGCCAGGGCGCCGTGGCCGGGCGCTGCAGGAGCGCCGTAGGGACCAGCACCTGCAGCAGCCAAGGCACCTTGGCCGGGCGCTGCAGGGGCACCATACGGCGAGGGCGCCCCATAGGGCGGCTCGCGTGGCGCTGGGTAGTAGTGGTGCGGCGGCGGCGGATGGGGCGCCACCATGTAGGGTTGCGGCGGCGGCGCGGCATAGGCCGACCCTGGCCATAGAGACGACGGCGGCGGGGGCGCACCATAGGAGGACGCGGGGGCGCCGTACCACGGATGCGAGTTCGGCGGAGGAGGGCCGCCGGGAGCCGGCAGCGCCGCGGACTCGGGCGGGGCGACCAGATCGTCCTGAGAACCCGAAGCTTGCGGGGAAGTTGCCGGCGGTGACATGGCGCTGTATGTCGCCGCGAGGGGCCGAGAGGCCAGGAAGGGCGACATCGAGGCGAGGGCCGGCGCGGCGGCGGCGGGAGGTGGTGCAGCGGAAGACATCGTAACCTAATCTGATATCATGTAAAGCATAGGGTTTGGAAAACTGGCTCGACACCCTAAAACAGGGTGTGGCTATTTCATTATATAAACGTATCAAGAGATACAATACAAGGCCTATACAAGACTACGTATATACAGTCTAACATCCCTGGCGGCAGCATCGGCAAGATCGAGACGGAGATGACGGCTGCGGCGAGTACGGCCGGCAGCTCCGTCGCAACGATGCGAGTACACATGCAAGAAGACCGGCGAGAGGGCAGCGCGGCGGCGGACAGTGGCACCTGTCCCAGCCCGACGACCGCGACGGCAACACACACGATGCCGTTGCGTGTCAAGTCAGGCTAGCTCTTCAGAAAGCGTGGAGACATATCGAGATGCATGACACATGCATGCAAGGGCACGTATGGTGCTCTTCTCTTCAATGAACCGTTCCTTTTTTCTTTCTATTCTTAATACACCAGATCGCATCAAGAGAAACGTCAAGGGGAAATAGCGGGGGAGAGGTACGCATCGACGCACCCCCAGGAGGTGACGGCAAGCAGTGGACGCGGGCAAGAGGAGACGCGCCCCAGGCCGGCGGTGGCGCTGGCCACATCCCGAGTTCGGTGACGGGCCGACGACGACGGTGTCGACTCGCAAGGCGCGCACTGCGTGTGCGCTGCCACGAGGCGTTTGCAGTGGCGCCGTGCTGGAGGCGTTGTGGCCACAGAGAAGAAGAACACGTCTGCGGCGACGACGGCAACGGGAGCACGTTGCCAACGATCTGACATTGGACGCACCCACAGCGTGCTGGCACCCGGCAAGATGAAGAACGGGCAGCAACACATGCCCTTCTGACTAACTTCTTTTGATCTACATATATACTACTCCCTCCGTTCATTTTTATAAATCGTTTCAGACAAATGAAACTGAGCTGTTTTACACAATGTCTGAAATATCTATAAAGCCTTATAAAAATGAACAGAAAAAGTATATGTTTTCGTCTAGCAGGGTCAAAGAGAAAACATCAGAAGGGGCGGCTGGAGACACGCACCCAGGAGGAGAAGGAGATCGCACCCAGGCGAGGGAGACGCGTCCATGCCGGCGACGCGTATGGGTACGGCGGCCTCGCTGACCACGGTGCATGCACACATGTGAGAGGACCGGCAGATGATGCGGCGGTGGCACCACGTCCGAGCTCCAACATGCACCGGCCGGCGATGGCAACACACACATGGCCGTGCCCAAGCTAGCTCTTCACAGGGCGTTTGCAGACATCTTGTTAGGTCATGCATGTAAGGGCACGTACGGTGCTCCTCTGTTCAATGATTCATGCATTCTTTTTTTGTCTGATATTAATTTGCCAGAGGCCGTGGAGAGAAGGAGATGCGCCCGTGGTACAACAGCGTCTCATGAGAACAATGAGATAGTAGATCGCATCTGGAGGATGACGGCGCGCCAGCAGCCGGAGGCCATCGCATCTGCTCGAGGACACACTCAAAGCCAAAAGAGGTGAGCATCCAGGCCGTGACGTACCCATCAGTCACATCCAGCCGGGAGCGACACATCAACACCGAAGCGCACGTGCACACGGCGGACAGACTTGACCACGGGGTCGACTACAGGCAACGTCCAGCGGGGCGCTCCGCGAACGATGCGGCGCTCTTCTCGTACCAGGTGCGGCGACACACCCAACTGAGGTGGCCGCGGATGATGCGGCGCTCCTCTCGTACCACAGGTGCAATGGAAGCGGCGGATGACGCGTCCAGCGGATAAGGCCGCGGACGATGCGCCGCTCTTTTCGTACTAGATGCAATGGAGGTAGCGGACGATGCCACCTGACCAAGAGACTACATCGACACCGCCAAAGCTTGTCTACATCAAGCCCATCCATCTTCGTGTGTCATGCTCATGGTTGGAGATGACTCACGTCTCACGAGCAGACGGAGTTTGCCAATGATGTAGCCCAGCCGCAAGCTCCTCTGGTGCTCTAGTATGTCGGCGCAGATGCCCTCGGCGCACAGGTCATTGTGGACACATCCGCCGCACAATATCATGGTGAACAGGTTCATGGCGAAGTCACCTATGCATAGGTCCATGGCAAACAAGTCACCGGCGTACAGGTCCTGCACCACACTTCTTCGAGGAAACGGCGTGGCGGAATCGGAGCTCAAACGATGGAGCCCGAGAGAAGTCCATGGCGAACAGGTCTCCGGTACACATGTTTATGGCATTCCGATCATGGTGGATGGGTCTGGCGTCTCGGTCCCCGGAGGTGACGGTGCGGCGGAACTGGAACTCACGACGATGTAGCCTGGGACAAGTCCATGACGGTGCGGCGGAACTGGGCGCGCGTCGGTTTCTCTCCAAACTATTACTCCCGCAAGGCATAGCCTCTTGAACACCCGATGAAGCAACCGGTCGTCAAGAAATCCAAGCCGAGCACGACCCATGCTATCCCGACAACAACTACTCCAACACCGCCAAGACCGACGAGGCACGACGGCGAGGGCAGGCGCGGCTACCGCTAAGGCCACGCTACTTGCGGCGCGTGTACCGACGAGGACACGGGTTCTGCCGCCGCCCACACACACCACCGTCATCATGCATGGAAAACGCGAAGCGAAGACGACGAAGACGACCACACGGCTTAATCAGAGGTATCCCGTGGAGCAACCCACGGGAGTAATTAACCGGGAGCCTTCCAAGGCCCCGGGAACCAGGGACCGTAATCGCCACAGTTAGGCCAAATACTCGTTTCCCGTATCTTTTTCTTTGTGTACTACGGTACACTGGCACGCCCGCATTTTTCTTTTCTTCTTTCCCCGGCGCAAGAGAGAAATACGCCCCCCTTCCCTTCGCGCGGAGTCCTTAGATATTTTTCTCGTGTCAAACACTCTTACAGTCTCTCTTCTCTTCTGTTTTGTTGCTAGCCTCTAACAGAGGAGATAAGCTGCGCCGATGATGTGTTTCTAGTTGATGACGGTCTCTTCTCAGTTCCATTATTTGCTTCTTCATCCGCCTTGATTGACACCAGCTGCATGCTTGCCTTGGGAGTCTCCTGCCTGTTCCGCTCCTGCTGCATTCATGTACCTCTTGGATCAAATCTCCCTCCTCCGCTTGTGTCGTTTAAGTTTTGGTTTCTCAAGATGTTAGTCTCTCTTTCTGTTAGTCATTGTCCGTTTCACTGGATGGTGACGACGACGATGATGATACAGCCCTCTTTTACCTTGCCTATTATTGTTCCTCTTTTGCTTCTGCAACTCCACCTTCAGACACCATGTGGGTACCGCTCAAACCTCCTTCAATTTGTTTGGTTCCATGTGATTTCTCACAAAGTTTGTCAGATTTTTGTGCACACACAACTATTTTTGTGAATGTGTTTAAGAGGTTATGCTCGTACTACTGAACTACTGTGGAACAGAATAATGCACTTTTTTTATGACTTGCAGTTGATTTCAGGCTTGCCTTATAGTGTAAACTTTCCCAGGCTGCATCCTGCTGGTGGGTGCGTTTTCTTTTACATCCGTGGTCCTCTGCTTTGATTTTTGCTTGACATTGCTTTTATTTCTAATAATAATCCATTTCGCAGCAGAAAATAAACATATGGCTTGTTTCTTAAAGATAAAGTCCTACGTACTTGAGTGTTCACTGTTTAGAAGGGTGGCATTTTAAAATGTCCGAAATGTTGATATATAGGACCAACTGGCTGTAGCAACTCTGCTTTATAGATGACATTTAGCGCCGAACTTCTCGATCTGAAGTTGTTAGAGTACGTAATGGCCCCGTTAGTGTTAGGGTTAATTAGAGATAAGGATCATTTGTTTAGGGGTCAAGTAAGCCTTGCTTGGGAGTCAAGTAAACCTTTCTATATAAAGAGAGGAGATGTATCAATCTAATGAAGCAAGAATTAATAAGGAAATCCCTTCCCTCTTGCCCGACCGTGGGCAAAAGGCCCCCGGCCGGCCCTCTCACGCCCTCCTTCTAGCAACACCGTAACAATTTGGTATCAGATAGCTCAGTTCCGATCATGTCTTCACCGCCGCCCACCCCGTCGCTTTCGCCGCCGACCGTCACCACCGCATCGCTGGCCATCTACACCGCGCCGCTGCCCTCCCCGTCCGCGCCGCTGGTCGCATCCTCCGGCGCCGCCACCGCACCACCGGCCTCCGCCTACACCCGGAGGAGATCACCAGGGTCCTCAACGACCTCGTCACATCCGTTCAGGGGATCCGGCTGTACCTGGCCAGCCCCTACGGGCCGCCACCGCCCCTGCCGCCGTCCGCCGCCATCGGGCCGCCGACCCTGCCGTGGTACTCGCCGCATCCAGGGCCTCCGCAGCGTTCTTGGGGCGCTGCAGCCCAGCTGCGGCTGCCGCCGCCGCCCGCCGCCGCCCGCAATAGCGCGATGGCGGCGCCGGCTCCGCCGCGCCTCCAGCTCCCATCGCCGTCCCGCTCTGCCGTGGCTGTCGTGGCAGCCGCCGCTGGCGAACCACTGCAGCAGCCGCTGCAGCTGCCATCCATCGCCACCACCGCCCAATCCTGGCTGCAGTGGCAGCCGCCGCTCCTGGCGGCCTATGCCACGCCCAGCGCTCCGCTGCCGCTGCCTGGCGCGCCACCGCAGCAGCCACCACCGGTCAGCTCCGGCCGCGCATCGACCGCGCCGGCAGGAGTCCCGCTCCACCAAGTCCAGTTCCCCGTCACCGATTCCTTCTTGGATCGCTACCCGCCACATGTCGGCGACGGTGAGGCTGCAGGCTGCTGCGCGCGGCCTCCTAGCGCGTCGGCGTGTGCGGGAGATGCGTGGTCTGCAGGTGCCGCTCCTCCAAGTTGCCCTTCGCTGCGCAGAGGACCTCAATCTCATCCGCTGCGTCGGGGATCTTGGGCATGTGGTTTCCCCCAAGGGCGGCGGGCCTACTGTTTTTCTCGCGGGCAGCAACCTCAAAGTGTGCGACATCGGCGGTTAGGGGGGCGCACCCCTCCTCGCCATTCTCCATCGCAAGCCCTCCACTCTTCCCTGTGCGGTGCAGACCAACAACCGTCCAGCAGGGATAAGGCATGGTGTCACCGACAGCAGCGCACCACATAGCACCACTGCATTCCGCCACCGGCCGCCGCGAGGGCGCCTCTGCTGGTCACTCTTGCGACCACTTCCAGGTGGTCATCCACATGCACTCCTCTTGTCCAGGTGGTGGCCATGGGATCCAGGTGGCTATACACGTGCACGTCCGACGTGCGGATGGTGTCCACTTTTTGTTAAGGGGTCTAAAATAAAGCGTTCCAGTCCATTTCAGGTTGAGAATAATAAAACAAGCCGAGATGTAAAAGGCTTGTTTTTAGGTGTTAGGTTTGTGTTGCGTCGAGTCATGGTTATAAGTTGGTTAGGCTGCAGCTCGAGGACAAGCTGCATGTCCAGATGGGGTGTAGTGTTAGAGTATGTAATGGGCCTAATGGGACCATTAGTCTTAGGGTTAATTAGACATAAGGGCCCCTTGCTTAGGGGTCAAGTAAGCCTTGCTTGGGAGTCAAGTAAACCTCTCTATATAAAGAGAGGAGATGTATCAATCTAATGAAGCAAGAATTAAGAAGGAAATCCCTTCCCTCTTGCCCGACCGTCCCTCTTACGCCCTCCTTCTAGGAGCACCATAACAGAAGTGAATCAATATCCAATCGTCGTGTCCTCCGAGGGACACTGAATAATTTCGAGTGGAGATGGAAGCCATGGGTTCACGGTGCGTTAACTGTCGACAGTCGAAGCACCTCCAACGCATGAAGTGATCAACCACATAGACATAACTGGTCCGTTGAGCAAAGAAACAACGCATTCTCTTTTTGTATTTACCATCGTACATGTTCTTCATGTATATACAAGTGCAGTTTCTGATGTTGTTTCCAGCTTGCGAGCACATCATACATTTGCCGATGAAATGAACTAATGCACATGCTCTGTATATGCATTTCAGATGTAAACAAGACGCCGTCCAATCGACTTGTGGCATATCGCACCATTTGAGTTCAGTTCTGAATCGTGGAACATGCATTGGACTACACCACACAAGATGCTGCTGCTAGTTATGCTGCATATATCGTTATGCCGCAATCAACCATCGCATTCAGCTTTCCGGTTATGTTTTCCGCTGATATGCATCCCCAAGCCTTGGCGAAGGAGCAATCTACAACCTGGTCTCCAGATCTATGATCGAGCATGCAAGATGACAATCAATTCTTCAGACATATTCCCTCCATTCCGATTTACTCGTGGTTTTACTTCAAATTTGAACTAAAACCACGACAAGTAAATCGGAACGGAGGGAGTACCATGGAATGGAATGGATGACTTACCTAAGGCACAGACGTGCAAATCTGAAGACAGTCTTACTTTGTTTTGGAACGAAGGCTCAAGAAGAGCCCGGCCTTGAATTAACAAAGCCATCAACCGGCCAGGCGTACAAGACAGCAACTTACAACAAGAAAGAGGAAAGCGGAAAGAAAAAGATACAATGTGCTCAACAGAATAACTCGAAGGCAAAGAGCACACCACTCTTGGCATCGAATGACGCAAAGCCAAAAACTAGCTATCCTACGGAGGCGCCAGGAGGAGGGCACCACCATTCATGATTTGTGTCGCTGGCTGCCACCAAAGGGATCAAACAGGGCACACATGATCTGACTCCGCCACCGCAAAGGGTCCCTACCCTACCACCCGGGTTCGACGGGTGCCGCACCGGCGGCCGACGGAGTGATTCACCCTAGAATCCAAATCAGAGTGCCCCGGCTGCCAAAGGAGAGGCACCAGGGACAGACCCACATGAAACGGAGGACCGATCACCAAAACACCCTCATCGGCAGCAGCAAGGCAAAACACCGGACGAGATTTATCGGGCGCAGACGCTGGAACCTCAGAGAAGGCCAAAAGGATGCGACACCATGCCCCTGGTCAAGGATAGGAATCGCCACGCCGAAGGCCTACCGCCGGCATGGCGGCAGGGACCCCAATCCCCTCGAACCTGCGGCTGGAACCCTCCACACCTTGACCAGAGAAGGATGCCATTGATGAAATCAGGCCATCATTTGCCGCCCTCGAACCACACCCAACTCCACCACCACTCGAGCCATCCTCGGACGACACCCTCAGGAAGGAACACGCCACCAAAATGCCATTGTCGCCAGGAAAAGGGGACCTGAGGCTTTCACCTGAGCTCTTGGACGGGATGGGAGGAGGAAGCGTCCAACCGAAGCCTCCAACAAGGTAAGCAGCACAAAGGCGCCGCCGGTGTGGCCGCCAGCGCCGGGGTTTCCCGGATCCGCCCCAAGCACCAGATTAAAGGAAAAAAAAAGGGGGTTTGGGAAAAAACCCCCCCCCCAAAAAAAAAATTTTTAAAAAAAAAAAAAAAGGGGGAAAAAAAAACCCCAAAAGGGGGGGGGGGGAAAAAAAAAAAAAACCCTTTGGGAAAAAAAGGGGTAAACCCCCCCAAAAAAAAAAAAAATTTCCCTTTCCTTTAAAAAAAAACGTTTTTTTTCCCCCCTTCCCCCCCCCCTTTTTTTTTTCCCCCCCCCTTTTTCCCTTTTAAATTTGGTTTAAAAAGGAAAAAACCCCCCCCCCCGGGCCCCTTCCCAGGGATTAAAAACCCCCCCCCCAAAACCCCCCCCCAAAAATTTTAAAAAATTTTAAAAGGGCCCCCAAAAAATTTTTTTTAAAAAAATTTTTTTAAAACCCGGGTTTTTTTTTTTTGGGGGGAAAAAAAAAGGGGAAATTTGGGAAGGGTTTTTTTTCCCCTTTTTTTCCCCTTTTTAAACCAAAACCTTCCCCCCCTTTTAAAACCAAAATGTTCATTGTATATTCAGAAAATGTTCAATGTGTATCTCAAATATGTTTAACATGTGTTAGGAAAAAATTATTCTATGTGTAACCAATTTTTTTAATGTCTGTTCAAAGAAAATATTGAACATGTATTTAGAAAATGTTAAACGTGCATGTCAGAAATATTTAGCGTGTGTTCAGAAAATGTTCAACACGAATCTAAAAAATGTCAACATTGGTTTTGAAAAGTGGCAATGTGAAACAATAACAAAATGAGTAGGAATAGAAAAATGAAATGAAAAACAAACAAAAATAAAAAGGTAAAAATACAAAAACAACAGAAAAGGAATGAGACAAATCAAAAAACACAATACTAGAAAACAAATGGAGAAAAAAGGAAAATAAAAATACCGATAGAAGAACAACAAAATGGAAATAAAAAGTAAATGAATAAAGGGAGAGGGACAAAAGTAAAAACACAACGAATAAAATCATAAAAAAGGGACCGGTCAAGACTAGTAGACAGCAAGGTGAAGAAAGTCAATCTACGATAAATGAGCGACTGTACATACAACGGCTGAGGCGATCATGCGTACAATCAGAACCGAGCGAGCATGCGGCATTGCTAAAGGCGAAAGCTATATCCGCCTCGTAGGCGAGATATAGCTCTGCTGCTCTCCTACGGCAACCTGGCTTACTCTCTCAACCTGACTCACCCCTTCAGCCCGGTGGCTGACACATTGATTCCAGCAAGATGAAAAAATGGGTGGCAATCTCGGGGTTGAGGAGTCTTAGTGGCAAAAATTGATCCAATTTTTAGAATGTGAAATTCGTCTTCTCCCCTTTCCAATTTGTGTAACTACGTAGCTTCCTTGTAGTAGATAGTGGCCACTGACATGTACCAGCCTCTCCATTCCAGCTGTGATTATCAAAATGTTGCCGCTACCTTTCCTCCTCCACAACACGTGAACTACACCTGTCCATATGTCCCATATAATTTTTCAAGATGATGTGTTTCCAAATGCCTCCCATTCATATTTCTCCATTGATTGCATTGATCCAATCCATTCTTTTTCTCTTTCACAGCTCTCTCAATTGGGATCCTCGACTCCATATGTGTTCGTTCTGCTGCTAGTACACTAAAAACCAAAACAATGGTCAATACTTAGTGAGCTGGCCTTCAAGAATATAATTGACATGTCATGTTTGATTACATGAAAAAATGTGGCTTACAACCTTCGACTGTTCGTTGCTTATAGCCATTCATGTTTGCTTTGGTAGAGAGAGGAAACCCATCAATGCGATCCATGACACAACAAGGTTGATGAAGATGGCTCTGCATATTTTTTTTTGCCTTCCCTAGAGTATCGAAAATGATTGGATTGCCTCATTCCAGTTGAGGTAATGGCATAAAAACTCTTCGACAATAGATTTGATCTTTTGGGGGGTATATAGACAAAGGGACAAATATGCGTTCGAAGGGTACCAGTAGGCCCCACAATGTTCTCCTTATTATGAAAATCTCAGTCAAGATATTTTATGATTTTTATCGCTTCATAAAATTCCTTTTTGTGTAAAGCAAGAAACAACATTTGACACTCTGGCGATAATATGTTGGTCCAAAAAAGTGAAAAACATAGTATAGAAGTGTGCATAAGTGCAACAAATATGTCATGAACACGACAAAAGAAATTATAGTTACCTTTGAGACGTATCAATGACTTACAATTCAAAGTGTTTTTATGAATATGGCTTAAAATTTAGCCATTAACTATTAGTGCACTTTGAATTGGAGAGGAAAGTATCGAGCCATTCTAAACATGCAAATGCCAAATTTTATCTTTTTCATGTGGGGCGAGGTGCCATTCTCAAATCTCACCTCTCTGAGTCCAATACCGCAATAAAAACCAAGTTTTCTGAGATTTAGAATGCTCCCTCATTGAAAAGTAGCAGCGCTCCAACATCATGATTGCTACGAAGACTAAGGAGCATGAGTTTAGGAAGCGTCCTAGTAATTTCACGGTTTTACCTACCTTCAGTTCGCTACCCACTAGAAAAATCTTGACCAAATGCATCAAACTACCAAACCGAGCACCGCAACAACAACAATAACAACCATAGCTCACGAGGAGCACAACAACAACAACAACAACAACAACAACAACAACAACAACAACAAGACAACACAACACATTGTGCAAGAGGGAACACAACACATTGTGCAAAAGGCAACACAACACCAACTCGGCTTCAGTGATCTCGAATACCCAACCAGCCACCACCGGAGTTAATAAATCTCCATCTTCATCAAACCAAGCAAGGCCAGTGCCATCTGACTCCTCAGTAGGCAGCCGCGCCCACTAGAACCGGCTACGCGGGCTGCCGTTGTCCTTAACGATTGTTTCGTTGAGCTTGAGACCAAGGTGCTCGGCTGTGACTGGCGTAAAAATGTGCAGCTCGTCGGACTCCAGCGCGGCGGCGAGCTTCGGCCACACGCTTGCACTGACGATCCAGGCCCCGTCGCCTCCAGGCATAGCCACCATCTGTACGAACCCTGAGCATAGCCCCCTGCCGCGCGTTGTGGTCATCGCCATTGCCGCGTGGCCGAAGCCCAAGTCCGTGTCCATGGGGAACGAGGTCATGGCCGTCACAGCCACCGTCGGGCAGCCCAACCCGATGTTGGACGCGTCCATGTAGGTGGCCCCGGACTTGTGCTGCTCCACCCAGTCAACCACCTCCTGGAAGCGGTCGCCGTACCCCGGCGCATCGATCAATTCGCGCACCATGGATGCCACCTCCGGCAGAGGCTTCCGCTGGATCTCCTCCACGCCGTCCTCTCCCAGTAGGAAGATGGACGCGTTGCCCACATAGCTGGTCGTCGCGAGGGCGCGGTGCTCTGGCGCCGTGAGTCGACGCCGCCCGTCCACCCACCAGCCCATGCGGCAGCGCGTGTCAGCCGCCCCAACCACGGCGGCTAGGGTCTTCCACATGTACGCGGACACGGCCTGGACCCGCGTAGCGCGGCGGCCGTCTCCGTCCTGGCTCGCCATCCCTCGGAGCCGGGAGATGGCCTGCGCCTCCAGGTAGTACAAGCGGTGGACGGAGCTCGCCTCGCTCGTCAGGACGTTGACCATGCGATCGAGGGTCAACGGCTTGAACCCGGCGAGTGAGGAGCTCCTCCTTGGTCTGCACGGCGTGGAGCTCGGGCGAAACAGGGAGCGGTCATGGGCCGGCCGGGCTCCCGGGGCGAGCCTGCCCGTCCGCGCGAGCTCCGACAACCCGCCGACAAGCCCGAGCAGCGTGGGGCCGTCGCCGAGCAGGTGGTTGTGGCCCCACGCGACAGAGAAGCCGCCGCACGCGAACGACACCAGCTGCACCGACAGCGGGACGTCGCCGGCGTACGGCAGTGGGATCTTACTTACCGACAAGTCCATGCTGCTAAAGTCGAGGTCCGCCATAGCGACGTCGGCCACGCCGACGATGAGCTCCGCACCTTGGTTGTTGCAAAGGATCTCGGGGAGGCCTGTGCGGGGATTAGCCACGATGCGCCCAGCATGGGGAAAATAGTGGTTGAGCAAGGACGGCAACCCGGACTCGAAGGCGGCAACGACGGCGTGGAAGCCGCCGGCTGGAGGCCTCGGGTATATGCACACCAGTGACACCGGGAACGCACCATGGAGAAGGTCAATGTTGGAGACGCCAAGGACGTGCTCCTTGATGGAAGAGTCGGAGGCCGAAACGAGGCGCCGGCTCATGACTCGGACATTCAGATCATTGCCCTTGTTGACGAAGCTGGCCATTAGCACTCCAATATGCGCGTGCTTACTGCTAATAGCTCGATCTATGTGCTTAATGAGTCAGAGAGTTGTAGTACCTAGCTAAGGCTTGGCAAACTACATATTAATTAGCAAGATGGCATGGAGGTACATATTAGCAGGTTGTTGGTACGGTCCATTAATAAATCTTCAGATTTCAACAACCTTAACTATGAGTGTTATGTTAAAAAAAACAATCTTAACTATGAAAGTCAGCTCTCTCGGATCACAAATCGGGATCAAGAAAGTTGTTGGTACAGTCATTTATAATTCTTCAGATTTCAACAACCTTAACTATGACTGTTAAAAAATAATCTTAACTATAAAAGTCAGCTCTCTCGGATCACTAATTTGATATATATATTTTTGCGAAGGAGATTCAGATCTATTGAAAAAGTTCATCAGAAGTACAAAACCCGTGAAACATAATATAAATTGCATCAAGATCTCCGGACCATGAAACGACTAGTAATCCACACGCCGCACTCACCGCTCCCCTTCATAAATCAGAATCTTAACTATGAAAGTCAGCTCTCTCGGATCACAAGTCAGGATGAAGAAAAGTATCAACTTGACTAAATTAAAACTTCTCTCAAGTCTTTTTATAATATTTATTAAGAAAAAATAATCTCTAACTTGATCTGGAATTGCTCGCCGCATCTTCACTCGGTATAAAAAATATTCCCTTCATAAATCAGAATTTTAACTATGGAAGTCAGCTCTCTCGGGTCACAAATCGGGATCAAGAAAAGTAGGTATCGACTTGACTAAATTATAGCTTCTCTCAAGTCTTTGTGTAATATTTACTAAGACGAAACAATATCTTAACTAGATCTGGGATTGCTCGCCGCATCTCCACCGGGCCCGGGCATATAAAATGTTCCCTTCATAAATCAGGATCTTAACTATGAAATTCAGCTCTCTCAGAACACAAATTGGGATCAAGAAAAAGGATCGACTTGACTAAATTAAAACTTCTCTCAAGTCTTTGTATGATACTCCCTCTGTTCCTTTATATAACGTGTATTTGTTTTTCGATAAAATTTATAATGTAAGGTGCATTTCTTCTAATTTCTCTTAATTTTGTTTTTAGCCCTACAAGTAAAAAAGAAATCATCTCTCCTGATTGCATGTATTTCTCCGCGTGCAAAAGAAGAAAAGTCTCTCTCTCTCTCTCTCTCTCTCTCTCTCTCTCTCTCTCTCTCTCTCTCTCTCTCTCTCTCTCTCTCTCTCTCTCTCTCTGCGTGTATCCTTTCTTTCTGGACTAATCGATTTACTTGCCACTAACCAATGAATCTGTCAAGGGTAATTTCGTTCTAATTTGTCTATAATTCCGTGCCTAGGTCGCCATGCCAAGAATTATATACCTTACATAAAGGAATAGAAGGAGTATTTATTAAGACAAAACAATCTCTAATTAGATCTGGGATTGCGCACTGCAGGTATATAAAATATCGCCTTCATAAATCGTAATCTTAACAATGAAAGTCAGCTCTCTCGTCTTACAAATCGGGATCAAGAAAATTAGGTATAGACTTGACTAAATTAAAAGTCCTCTCAAGTCTTCGTATAATATTTACTAAGACAAAACAATCTCTTAACTAGATCTGGGATTGCTCGCCGCATCTCCACAGGGCATATAAAATATCCCCTTCATAAATCAGAATCTTAACTATGAAAGTCAGCTCTCTCGGATCACAAATCGGGATCAAGAAAAGAATCGAATGGAATAAATTAAAACTTCTCGCAATTCTTTTATGATACTCCCTCTGTTCCTTCATATAACATGTATTTTGTTTTTCAATAAAATTTCATAATGCAAGAATTCTGTTTTTATCCCTCCAAGTAAAAAGAAAGTATCTCTCTCTTGATTGCATGTATTTCTCCATGTGCAAAAGAAGAAAAGTGTCTCTCTCATGATTGCGTGTATCATTTTTCTCCTGGACTAATCGATTTACCTGCCACTAACCAATGAATTTGCCAAGGGTAATTTCATTCTAAATTATCTATAATTCCGTGCCTAGGTTGGCATGCGAAAAATTGTATACCTTGCATAAAGGAATAGAGGGAGTATTTATTAAGACAAAACATTCTCTAACTAGATCTGGGATTGCTCACTTCAGGCATATAAAACACTCCCTTCATAAATCGTAATCTTAACTATGAAATTCAGCTCTCTCGGATCACAAATCGGGATCGAGAAAAGTATGTACTTGATTAAATTAAAACTTCTCTCAAGTCTTTGTATAATACCCCCTCCGTTCCAAAATAAGTGACTCAACTTTGTTATAATTTTGTACTAAAGCTAGTACAAAGTTGAGTCACTTATTTTGGGACAGAGGGAGTATTTATTAAGAAAAAATAATCTCTAACTAGATCCGGAATTTCTTGCCGCATCTTCACTCAGCATATAAAATATTCCGTTTATAAATCAGAATCTTAACTATGGAAGTCAGCTCTCTCGATCACAGTTTGGGATCAGGAAAAGTAGGTATCGACTTGACTAAATTAAAACTTCGTATAACATTTACTAAGACAAAATAATCACTTAACTGATCTGGGATTGCTCGCCGCATCTCCACCGGGCAAATAAATATTCCCTTCATAAATAGGAATCTTTGTTTTGCGGGATCAGAAATAGGTATCTTAACTATGAAAGTCAGCTCACTCGGATCACACATCAGGATCAAGAAAAGGATCGACTAGACTAAATTAAAAGTTCTCTCAAGTCTTTGAATAATACAACCTTCGTTTCGTAATATAACGTGTATTTATTTTTCGAAAAATTTCATTATGTACGGTGTATTTCTTCTAATTTCTCTTAACTCTGTTTTTAGCCCTCTAAGTAAAAAGAAAGTATCTCTCTCCTGATTGCATGTATTTCTCCATGTGCAAAAGAAGAAAAGTATCCCTCTCTTGATTGCGTGTATTCTTTTTTCAGACTAATCGACTTACTTGCCACTAACTAATGAATTTAACAAGGGAAATTTTGTTCTAAATTGTCTATAATTCCGTGACTAGATCACCATGACAAAAGTTACATACCTTACATAATGGAACAAAGGGAGTATTTATTATGAAAAAACAATCTCTAACTAGATATGGGATTGCTCACCGTAGGCATAAAAAAATTTCCTTCATAAATTGTAATCTTAACTATGAAAGTCAGCTCTCTCGGATCACAAATTGGGATCAAAAAATATCGACTTGACTAAGTTTAATCTTCTCTCAAGTCTTTGTATAATACTTATGAAGACAAAAAAAATCTCTAACTATATCTGGGATTCCTCGGTGCATCTCCATCGGGCATATAAAATATTCCCTCCATTTTCATTTACTTCACATAGTAATTTTCTTGACGAAAAGCCTCAGGGCATATACTAAGTATCATAGTTCCTTACAAACATACCTATATAGTTGTTCGAATTATTGAGCTTTAGCCCATTATTATATTTAATAATTCCTAGGGAAATTCATAGAGGCCCATATGACACATTCATGCATGACAAAGGGTGTGGAAAGTTTAGTCCCACCTTCTTAGTGGATGGTGTTGGAGACCAACATATAAGGTTATTCCATACACCTCAAGCAGGAACAGAGGGAGTATTTATTAAGACAAAACAATCTCTAAGTAGATCTGGGACATATGAAAGTCAGCTCTCTCAGAACACAAATCGAGATCGAGAAAAGTATCGACTTGACTAAATTATGGCAAAAATTATAGGCCTTACATAAAGGAACAGAGGGAGTATTATTAAGACAAAAAATCTCAAACTAGATCTGGGATTGCTCACCGCAAGCATATAAATATTCCCTTCATAAATTGTAATCTTAACTATGAAAGTCAGCTCTCTCGGATCACAAATCGGGATCAAGAAAAGTACCGACATGACTAAATTAAATCTTCTCTCAAGTCTTCATATAATATTTATGAAGACAAAACAATCTCTAACTAGATCTGGGATTGTCAATCTGACTCACCCATAAAAGGAGAAAACAAAAGGAGAAAAATAGAAAAGGAAAAAAAGAAAAATAGAAATAACAGTTTAGCCCGGTGGCTGACACATTGATTCCAGCGAGATGAAAAAATGGCTGGCAATCTCAGGGTTGAGGAGTCGAGAGTCAGCCTGAAGCGAGATCATACACCCCATCGGTGAAGTGAAAATGGTGGCAATCTCAGGGTTGAGGAGTCAGAGAGGCAAAAATCGATCCAGTTTTTAGAATGTGAAATTCATCTTCTCCCCTTTCCAATTTCTCTAACTACGTAGCTACCGTGTAGTAGATAGTGGCCGCTGACATTTACCAGCCCCTCCATTGCAACTGTGATTTTCTCAATGTTGTCGTTACCTTTCCTCCTCCGGAACACTTGAACTATACTTATGCATACGTCCCATATAATTTTTCAAGATGATGTATTTCCAAATGCCTCCCATTCATATTTCTCCATTGATTACATTAATCCAACCTAATTTTTCTCACCGCTCTCTTGATTAGGATCCTCGATTCCATATGTGTTTATTCGGCTGCTAGTACTATCCTGATAATGTGAAGGCTACAGAAAGACCACAAAGACTAGTGTGTCTTTTATAGACTGGAGAAGGTTGGTGAGCACATTATCTATTTCACTCATTTTTGGAATTTGCATCATACTTGAGCCATAATTACATTTCTCGAAAGAGGGCTGGCTACGTATCTGCTCTGCTACCACTTCTCTATCTCACCCTGGCCTCTACACTCAACACCGAGTTGCCAAGCTTGTGGGAGACGAGCATACACTGAAAACCAAAACAATGGTCAATGTTATAGCGTCATATACCATCTGAAATTTGTGGAAGGAGTGACATCCTCGAATCTACATCAACGCTATCCACCGCCCCTTAGTGAGCTGGCCTTCAAGATTCCAATTGAAATGTCATCCTTGATTATAGGAAAGAATGTGGCCTACAACCTTCCGATTGTTCGTTGCTTCTAGCCATTCATGTTTGCTTTGGCAGAGAGAAGAAGCCCATCAATGAGGTCCATGACACAGCAAGGTTCATGAAGATGGCTCTGGATATAGCTCCCTTCCGCACATTATTAGAAAAGGATTATAGATTGGATTGACTTGTTCCACTCGAGGTAGCGACATAAAAATTCTTCGACAATAGGTTTGATGTTTTTGGGGGTATATAGGCGGAGGGCCAAAGATGCATTCAAAGGGTACCTGTAGGCCCCACATGCCCTAATAGCATTCCCCGGACCTGGATGCGGGGCATTCGTGACTTGTTAGCCCTAACAGCCCGTGTTTGCAGGTTTGGCTCCACAGTGTTCTCCCTATTACGAAAATCTTAGTAGGGATATTTTATGATTTTTATCGCTTCGTAAAATACCCTTTGATGTAAAGAAAAAAACAACATTTGACACTCTGTCAATAATATGTTGGTCCAGGAAAAGTGAAAATGTTATATAGAAGTTTGTATAAGTGCAACAAATATGGCATGAACATGACAAAAAAATTATAGTTACCTTCGAGTGTTTTTATGAACATGACTTAAAATTTAGCCATCAACTATTATTGCACTTTGAATTGGAGAGGAAATATTGAGCCATTTTTTATGAAGTGACATTTCTCTTCTCCCTTCTTCAATTTAGCCACCTTGTAGTAGTTTTTCCCTGATTCCTACCAGAATATTGTGTCTTCTATCATCACCTTATCGTTACCGCCACATGCCCTCCATTGAAATATGTGACATAAACCTCTTTTTACATCTTACTTCCTCCATATAGGATAAAAGGGCCCATGAACCACGGTAAACCGTTTGAATTTAAATGGCCGCAGCAATTACATCGAAGGTATTTTGCCTTGATTCTGCTCCAGTTTGCCGAGTTAATTACAACTGGGAGCATGCATCCAGCAAAATGCTCCGGTCAATAGGCCGGACCAGGCATGCAAAAGAGAAAGCATGCAGCCAATTAAATTGCTACAATCAATTAAGTTGCATGGAGGGGGTATATGATTTTTGGAGAAGTTGTGTTTTCCATATGCCTCACATCCATATTTCTCAACAAATTGCATTGATCGAACCCATCCCAATTTTCACTTCTATGTCCCCTCTCTAGCGCCACGACTCTGTTCATGTTTGTTTGTCTGCCGGTACTATGCTTATAACATAGGTAGAGGCTACAAGAAGTAACGACTCTGCATTTTATAAGTGTAGCTCATGCTTAGAGCGAGAAATGTTGTTGAGCGCATTAGCTATCCATCAATTAATTTTATGACCAAATCTTGGATTCTACGTCGTACCGAACCTTTATTTATTTCCTTTTCTCTAGAGAGGTATCGCAACACATGTGTGCTCTGCTGCATTGCCTCCATCTAACCTTGGCATGTACACTCAATATTTAATATCAATTCTTGTGGGAGATGGTGCATTTGGATCCTTTGCAAAATACCAGAGCCATACTCCCATTATAACCTTACACACCATCTACATTTTGGGGAAGGAGTGAAATTCTTAGATATCGCCAAGATCCTGCCTCCAGCCCCATCGCATCGGCCTTCAAGATTGCAACTGAGGTGGATCCCCTGATTCTTGTAGGAGAGTAGCATAGTGCTATCTTTCTTCTGGAAAGACTTTTCTACTTCTGATCCTTGTTAGGTTGTAAAGTTTCTCCTTTTTACAATGAATGGCAGAGCTTCAGCTTGTTTGGCAAATTAACTCCAAAAACAGCATGTCATGTCCTACGAAGAAGCTCGAGTCTTGTTCCATGCTAGTCAGGGAACATTTGTAGTTTGCATTCGTGGTAGGATGGAGGGCATGGGAAACACGAATATCCATTTCTGCACTCGAACCCATCTAATTTTGTTGGACAGTAAAATTAAAAAATACTAGAAAAATTCAAAAAACTCATAATTTCTTTTGCATGGAAGGTGTTCTAGTGTGTGAGGTGGATGCCAATTTTCTGCGCACATCTGACTAGCTCCCAAAAAACGGTCTGAAAAGTGCAGTAACACAGACCCCATTTCTTTTTCCCTGAGAGCTGCACAGAGGTTCGAGTGTGCTGAAAATTGGCAGGGACATCATGCACTCAAAAATCGTCCATGCAAAAAAAAGTGTTTTTGAATTTATAGCATTGAAACATATATATAAAACAAACATAATTTGTTTAAAAGGCACTGAATAAAATGAAAAAAAGTCTAGAACATAAAATGGCCCATGGAAGACCATCCATGGCTGCGCGGTTGCTGCGTTTGGTGGAGCAGCATGCAACGGACCAAGTCAAGCGCGCACGCATGGCGTCCGGTGATGAGTTTGGTGAGGCGAGCGGCGGTCAGTCTCCTGGTCTTTGTCATAGTCAGTCTGCTGATTGCTCAATTTAGCCTGCAGGTTCGTGGAACTATCGACAGTTGAAATGGGGAAACATGGTCACAAATTACAGATGGAAAATACTGCTCCCAAAATAAGCCTATGGGTTTCGTGTGCCGTCGCGTGGCCTTTTGCTGACAAACTGTAATTGGCAAAGCGAAACTGACGAGGCGCATTATTTCACCAACTCAAATTTTGCGGAAATGGGATGACAGCAAATGCAATCAGCATTCTTCGTTTACAAACAAGCACAGGCGTAGTGGCAGCAAGAATTTGAGAACAATTAATCATCTTCAACAAAACTGAGTGCTAGAAACAGAGTAAGTCTGTATTCTCATCAGGCTGATTTTGTACTACGTACAGGACTGGTCCGCTCCGCACTACGGACCACATGGAGTCAGACCGTTCATTGCCGTTCTGGAGTGGAAAGAATTTGAACATATTCTTTAAATTGACGGAACTTGGATAAAAACACATGCAATCCTCATTCTTTGATTACAAACAAGCACAAGCATAGTGGCAGCAACAGAAAGAGAGGAACTAGACATCTCTGGAAAAACAGAGTACTAGAAAACAGAGTAGGTCTGATTCAAAATTGCAGGTGTTCCTCAAGAATCGTTTTCTCATCTTGGCCAATAGTTGCAACTTGTATACTCCTTCTGAGTAGAAGTGCAGCTTGCTACTCCCTCCATTACACCAAAGCCCCAAGATCAATGCATTCTTCTTCCATTCGCAGTGGAGAAACATCGAGATCCCTCTCAGTTTCACCTTGCACCATATCACAGGCCACCAGCCAGCAGAGAACTTGGCGAGCTGGACTCATTTTCCACGTCTTCTCCCCGGCTGACATTAAATAACAGGGCATTACTTAGGAATACATTCCGTCAGCAGATGCATGTTCACAAGCTGAAAACGGTGCCAGGAATGGAAATTAGTACATATTCATATGGAAAATCTAACACGACAACAACAAAGAGGAGTTGTAGATGAACTGACCACTTATCGATGTGATCACAGTCCACACTTCAGAACATTCAGTGTCCTTTTCAAGCACTGGATGTCTGGAATGTTTCATTTACTTCAGCTGCAGATGCATGCACCCTGCTCAATTCTCATCTGCCAGAGTTGCTCCAGGTCCTCCTTAATATCACGGTTCCTAACATTTGGAAATGCTACCACATTGTAAGCACTAATTCCTCCCGAGCATATACGCTGAGATAGAGAAGGAATATGAGCTTAACCTGGGCCCACCTTAAATAAGCCGCATTAATTGCATCATGGATTTTGCCTTCCTCCAGTTGGCTCCTTGCTATTAACCTTCAGCAGAAAATCAGGTAATGTGCTTGTCCCGGGTTTGTCAAATTCTAACTTCCTGTGAAGTGTGGCAACGAAGTGGTGCTTCATTAAATTATAAAAAAAAGAGGAGCTCAATTGGTAAAGGTGAAACTCTAAGAGATCAAACTGGGATGAAAAAGAACTACCTATATGTGGACTGTGAAGAGGACAAGTAACAACTAAGGAATTCAGGTTTATGTTAAAAAATAGTGTGTTTTTTCTTCTGTAAAATGTTAGAGGAAAAAAAAGATGAGAGGAAAATATATGCAGAAGAGCATGGATAAAAAAGAGAAGTCACGTACAGACTGCAGCCATGGAAATTTAATACTGTAAGATACTCTTTTCATGTCAAGCAGGTAATCAGGTATGTAACACAACATGGAACCAGTTAAAATCCAAAGGCAGTAGCGCGGAGCCGCAAACATGAGCTCTTACAGACAAACATTGCATGCTTTCAGAAGGTGGTGGCAATCCAGTTGAAGAAGCGA
Source organism: Aegilops longissima (assembly GCA_021605205.1). Classification (NCBI taxonomy): domain Eukaryota; kingdom Viridiplantae; phylum Streptophyta; class Magnoliopsida; order Poales; family Poaceae; genus Aegilops; species Aegilops longissima. Next base: position 16,646,624 of record CM038682.1, read on the forward strand.
AGTAGGGATGACAGCATGAAAAAAATTGTTGAACATATGTGCAGCCGATCTTTGCTGCAAGACAAAAAAATAAAGATAAATCAAAACTTGTACATAATATAGCGTACATACATCTCAGCTGGTACCTGCATACTGTCTGAACAACTGACCTGTCGAACGTCGCCGGTGCCCAACTCTATAACTTAAATGGGTTATGCCTTCCTCCAGTTGGCTCCTTGATATTATACATCCTTCAGCAGAAAATCAGGTAATGCGCCGCCATAAGCTGCATCAATTGTATTTTGTGTTTGATCGTGCCATGCTCCACCTTATCCCAGGTTTGCCAAATTTCAACTTCCTGTAAATTGTGGCAACAAGGGCGCTTCAAATTATGTAAAAGAAACAAGCGCAGCCCAACTGGTAATGGTGAGAGTCTAAGAGACAAAACTAACATGAAAAAGAACTAGTACTTCTGTTTGGAGAAGACAAGTAACAAATTATAATGCATATCAAGTATAAAGAAAAGTGTGATTTCTTTTCTTCTGTACAATATTAGAGCAAATTAATAAAATCTGAAAGGAGAATCGAAGCAGAAGACTATGGACACAAAAAACGCGACCACTTGAAGGCTGCGGCCTTGGAAACTTGATACAAGTGTAAGATACCCTGTACATGTCAAGCAGGTAAACAGGAATGTGACAAACACAACATTGAACTGATATCTTCAGACAGTGGTAGGTAAGCAGGTCAAATTTAAGGCAGTGGAGCAAACATAACCCCTTGCAGACATTGAGACAAACAGTTGGTGCGCACAAAAAATCGACAAAAATCAGCAGGGGTGGTGGATGTCATTCACCAATTAGAAACACACAGAGCGAGAGATTTAATCTACAGGTACTTACATGAAAGCAAGGTGTTGCAAGGCGGCGACCTGAGCGAGAAACTCTGATGCGAGCATATATATATGCAGCCGATTTGAGCAGACAAGGGAATGAAGCTGAGAATATCAACGCAGGTCATCTTCGCTGTAAGAGATGACAGAGAGAGATTAATAACATACATCTCAGCTGCTACTGCTTGAACAAAAGAGAGAAAACATAGATCGAGAAGCAAATCTGCGAGATGCTGACCTGTCGCTCTCCTCAAGCATGGCCGCCAATTGTGAGCCCTCTCCCGCTGCTCGGGCGGAACGGATGACTCCACCGTTGCTTCCAGTTGTACACCGGATCCTTTGACGATGTCCCCCAGGTCATGGTAGCTTCGGCTCACGGAAAGTCGGAGCACAGGACGGTTGGGGTGTGCGTTGACTTCACCTTCCAGCACACCAAGCCTCGCAACTTTAGCAGCGTGACTAATCCAAATCTCCTTGAGTCTTGGAAGGTGTTTGATACCAGTAACCCCTGATTCCAACCTGCCCTGTACGATTTCTATCTTTTCCAACTGGGGCGAGGTGCCCTCCTCAAATATCAACTCTCTCGGTTGAGACTCACAATAAACTTCCAGTTTCCTGAGGTTTAAGAATGTTTCTTGTTTGAAGACTAGTTTTTCTGTAGCATAAGAGCCATAACAAAGATTAAGGGACATGAGCTTGGGAAGTGCGCCCAGTATTTTCATACTTTTATCTCCTTCTGCTAGATGGCTTGACCATAAGAAAAGCTTCACCAAATGCACCAGATCCCCAAACCAGTCAGGCATCTCCCCAAGATCACCATCCAGAGTCAACGACCTCAAGAGAGGGGGGACAGAGGAAATAGAATGCAACCACTTGAGACCACTTGTCCAATAAGTACATTCCACATAAAGAGAGCGGAGGGAAGTGAGCTTCTCAATAGATTCACAAGTATCTTGCTCTTTTGCTTGCTTGCCCCTACTGTGACACTCAGCTTTCTTAGCTTTATTAGCTCCCCAAGCTCTTTAACTGCTTTCCTACTAGTTCGCTGAATGTCAACATACTCTAGTATCTCTAACTCCTTCAAGTTGTTGATCCCTCTGGGCACCCTCACACCATTGGAGTTGGACAAACTGCCAGTCCGGACCATGTGAAAATCCATCATAAATTCCATACGATCGACATGACTAACTAAAGGACTGAACACAAAAGGCATACAAAATGCGGACATGAAGCAGATCTTAGGGTAATATAGGCATAAAATATGATGCATATTTGTTTTCCTAAATCGGAGGCTACGAAGGCATTGCAGTTTTGTGATCCCAGTTGGTAGTGATGCGATATAACTGTTGTCAATGTCCAAAGTTTGCAAACCCTGTAGTTTCCCTATGGATCTTGGGAGCTTGTAAACATATGAAACTTCATGGCTAGGACCACTGATATTGATATATTTCAAATGATGTAACAACCCTAAAGCATTGGATTCTTTTTGTGTGAGTTCAAAATGGGCATCATGTAGGTCCAAGGTTCTAAGCATCTTGAAGTCGGGCAAAAAAAGTGAATGAGCCGGCTTCATGTATCTCTCACCAAAAATTGTTAATGACCGGACATGCCCCCAATCCATGCTTTTATTTGGGTGCTCATCACCATGATATGCTACATGACGGAAGTTCTCCCCTGTTATTGCACTCACATTATCCCATGTCGAGCATGCAAATCTTTCATCTCTAGAAATTGAGATCATGACATCACGAACGATATCATGGACTCGACAACTCTTCACAGTTCCCTCTATGTTCACACTTGATGACTGGATCATGCTTCGATTTATCAGGCAATCAAAGTAACTATTCCCAACATCTGTAACACTAACCCCATGCATGGCTATAACAAAGCCCTCGGCTATCCATCTTTCAACCAGACGCCTCCTTTTGATTTCAAAATCCTCAGGAAATATGCTTAAATACAAAAAACATGACTTAAGATGAGAGGGCAAGTGGTTGTAACTCAGGGTAACCATCCTCCTCATTGCTTCAAGGCTTCGGTTGCTCTCTAGCTCTAAGGGGATCTGGTTATAAATACTCTGCCACTCAGTTACCACTTTGGTGGCAAGCAATCCTCCTAGTGTGAGTATTGCTAGGGGTAACCGGCCAGACTTTTTAACTATCTTCATAACTATTTCTCTCATGTTCTCATCATTTTCCATGTCTTCCTTACATTTCCTAGCCTTCCTTAGTAGCAAGTTTATGGCATCTTTTGTTTCTAGGGGTGCATGGTGGTAGATAAGAGATCTAGAAGATTCCAAACCACACTCCTCAGCTAAGCCAACATCTCGTGTTGTCACCATTATACGGCTACCTTTGTTGTTATTGCTAGGAAAAACAGAACTACTGATCCACTTCCAATCATCAATGTTCCATACATCATCAAGAACAACAAAGTACCTTTTGTCATGTAGCTTTTTCCTAAGGTAGCCAGCCAGATCATCTGCTTGCACTACCTTCCCTTCAAGTTGCCTCTTCAATGCTTCATCACCAAAAAGTTCTTTGATCATAACTTTGAGAAGCTCCATCCTGGCAAATGACTGCGAGACAGTGATCCAAGCACAACATGAAAAGTTTTCAATACTTTCATAAACCTTCCTTGTAAGAGTAGTCTTACCCAAGCCACCCATGCCGACCACGCACACTACCTTAGCGGGGCCAGTTTTGGCATGGACATCTATAAGATTTATCAACTCTTGTTTGGGCTTGGAAAACCCCACAAGTTCAGTTTCATCTATGTTGCTACCTGATTGATTGCGAATATCTTCCATGCGAGAATACCTCTCATCAATGGTTCTAGTGAGTTGGCTCTTCTCAATCAGGTTGTAGCGTGTGTTCCTGGTGCTCACTTCCTCAACTCTTGATTTGAGATCACGGATCTGTATGGCGATTCGGTGGCGGTCTTTGAGCTTCATCATCTTCCGCAACTTGCTTTGACTTGCCACATGCACCATGAATTCACCAAGGCAATCTTCAATATTGTAGGACAGGTCTCTTACTTGCTTGGCCCACACCTTGAGTAGCATGTCTTTGTCCTTCATTGCTTCAGCAGCCTCCAGGAAAGCCTGCATGGTCTCCAGCTCATCTTTGATGAACCTGCACAACGAAGATACAAAAAGAAACTTACAAGTTAGAACACGCTTGGTTCCATTCCACAGCAACATACAGAAATTTATATGCAACTACATGAAGAGAGTCGAAGCCCTACAATACATACATGGTATCAATGTGCCATTCTATATATAAGAGTTGAGTAAAACATTTTTTTTTTCTTTTCAAGCATTAATATAAGCAACAAGCGTGTCTCCAACAAGATGGACTAAACAGAAAGAAAAAAAGGACATGAGAGGCTGTGGGAATTAAACGACCTGAACAAGGAAATGCATGTCCACATACCAGATATCCTTGCGCACACCCATGAGGAGGCTCATCTCATTGGCGGCAGCGGATGCGGCCTTACTAATGGCGCCCACCATCATGGACCTCGCCATGCTCAGCACCGTCCCTGCCATTATCTCCGTCCGGCCGATATGATCCTCTCACAAACAGCACTTTGGTGGGATGTTGAGGAGTAGAAGGAGCGAAGGAGCAAGGGTAAGAAGTGGACTCGGTGTAGCAAAGCAATGCTAGCTGCAGCGCTGCTTTTATAGCGCGAGGACGGACGAGGGTTATTGTTCTTCTCTCCCAACGGTTATCTACACTAGATGAGAACATGCATGCACATGGCACGTGCTTGCCATGGGGCTAATTTGCAGCCTGATTACTGGATCTAATCTACTACCAGGCATAATCCACTTGGTACTAACAGCAAGCGTGCCTGCTTCCTCGCAAGTCGCAAAAGCCAGCACTAGTAGTAAAAGTTGTGAGCAAGCAGATGATTAGAAAAACGTAGCAACGCAGCTTTTGGACGTGCGCATGCAGCGCGTTGGCAAAAGCAAATGGGGAACCACCGATGGGCACCAACAACCATCACTATCACTAGAGTCGCGGTTGCTGGGGCAGCGCGGGAGGGGTTCGGGATGGTGGCACTGATCGATGTGACCCCGTTGTGCCTGAATCAGGATCCCATGTGGTGCCCTGTAGCAAGGAACCCTCGCACAGACCATAATTTTGTTTCCCCATTTTGGAACACCCAACACGGTGATATGTGATCATAATTTTTGTAAAATCTTATCAAATCTTTATCACAGCCTATAAGAGTATATCCTGATCTCATGTCATGTTTCATGTTTATCAGACTATATTTACATTTTTTAAGAATTGAAAAACCAATAAACTCAATATTTGTGGTTGATTGTTGCAACTGAGATGTTTGAATTTATTTTTCATTACGTGTATATGGCGTACAAAGTATCCTCAGGACCCTTATATGTTCTTTTTAACCATTTGCGTGGACTATTGCATGTACTCGTAGCCCAAATTTGAATTGTATCGATTAAATGCTTAAAATGTTTCCCGGTAAAAAATGCTTAAAAGTAACTTAATGACTTAAATATAACAAACAAATCAGAAGAAAAAAATACCACAGCCAAACATGGACAATGCTATGGTATATGTTGAGTGTAGAAAAAGTTTCAAGGTCAAACGATGAAGCAGATACCAATTCGTCGTCAAACATAGCCAGTCCTCCGCTCGGTCGCGTAGATGGTGTTGTGATCCTATGTTGCTAGACGGTTTCGCAATGTGGTACGGGGGGGTCTTGGACCTTCAGACTACTCAGTAACGACGAGTATGTTCTGGCGACCAATTTTGATAGCACAGGTGAGGACAGTGAGCATTGGGATGGTGCGGGACTGCCGCGGTGTCCCGAAATGGGATTTGTGCAGTGTGGGCAACCTTCCTCCCTCGCCAATCTTTGTTTCATGCATGACGACGACCTTCATTGTATCGAGAATTTAGTGGCGACTAGTACTTGTTGGGGCTTGACTGTTTGCTAGTGTGAGCATGGTTTCCACATGCATGGCATCTGACGTTAAGAGACACATGAAGCTGCTCAGATTGCAATAGATGTTGGTGAAAATACATTATGACTTCAATTTGGCGGTGCTTCTCGAGTATGCGGTCTCGGGCTCCAGGGTGAAAACTATCAGTCTGACTCTTGTTGCTTATATCTGACAATAGATGTGTTTTTGTTTCATTATCTTGTTGAAGGCATTGCTTGGATTTGCTCAAACTTTATCTTCAGGGTGAAAACCCTGGGTCTGTCTTTTGGTGGTTCGATTTGGTGATGACGGCCCTTGAGCCTCATTCCTTTCATGGAGGCGTTACTAATGGCGGAACTTCCTCGTTGTCCTTGTGATTTCAATATATGGTTAGTGCAGAAGATCATTGTCGTAGTTCTTGGATCGTTGTTTTTATCACTTTGAAGTTTGTTTCCTTTTTCTTACTCCTCCGCATAGGTACAATTTCATCTTGTATGACTTTTCTCATTGTCAGCGTGATTCTTTGAGTGCATGTGTTGGTGTTGCTTGTGGGCATCCTAGTCATTCAAATATCGTGTGTGTGATCATTGTGTTTACATCCCCTTGATGCTTCATTTTAACTCAATAAAATCCACTCTTTTGTCGATGAAATGGCAGTTTTTTCTCATTCCATCACGGTCAGGATTTCTTTTTGCGGGTTAGAAACCTGTGAACGATGGGTCCTTTTTCAGGAAGAACGTTCGATCTATTCCTCACCTTTTATGGAGGCATAAGGAACCAGAAATAACAAAAAAAAACATCCACATCCGTAGACCACCTAACGATGACTACAAGCACAAAAGCGGGCCGAAGGTGCGTCACTATCATCGCCCTTCCCTCATTGGAGCCGGGAAAAACTTACCGTAGAAGACAGTCAAAAAGTCATCATGCAAAAGCCCCATATGACCAACGCACAAGAACAACAATTATCGTCGATGAAAATAAACAAGAGTCTATTTGATAGTCATGGATGTTTAGGTTTGTTGCATTGCAAGGGGTGTTTGTGTAGAATGATAGAGAGAGAAGGATTGGCGGAATATGACATATGGTATACATGTTAGTACTGCAATCTCACCCACAATGTACAGAAAAATAAAATGACACTGCAGCAATAGCGGATATGGTCATTTGCAAGCACGATGGTTCATGTGCGGGTCTGTGTCAGGCAACATAGTCATGCAGTAAGCTTTGGCTGCATACTCATGCCACAATTGATTAATGTGTTAATTATAAACAACTTAATTACTAATGTGTACGGTCAGTGCTGTCTCTTGTCTTTTGTTGCTTTTTGCTTTTGCCTTTGCTTTTGTCAGGCTATTAGTTAATTTGCAGTTCATGGTTCTCCATAAGTCATAAGATGCATGTGAACAAGCAGTGGGAAGGTAAATTGAAGTGTGGACACTAAGATGAGTACTTAAAAGACTATTGATCAAGTGGCTGCACCGACCGCATGAGAAGATGCTGCGACCGGAACAAAATGAGCATTATGCATGAAAAGTGACACAACGGGACTTAATGATGCTCCCCACTATGCATGAAAAGCAAAATTGCATGTCATCAGGTACAGCTAGCGTTAAAGGTAACGGCACACGTTTTAGCAGGCTGGACGGTGCTGTGCTGATTAAAGAAAATACGTACTGTATACTGTGCATGCGGACCTTTTATCTAGATTGAGCTTCTAGTTAATCCGAGCGACCGAGTCCAGGTTTCGTTGATTCAGTATACTATACAAGAGCCATCACGACCTGTAGAGACGACTGATAGTGATAGGGTTAAACGGAAGTGTAGAAAAGAGAATTAACTGATCTACAAAAAACCGTGGGAAGGACTTTTTCACGGGTACCCAATAATTAGTGATTCCGGTGGATCCTATTTAACGCTCGTAAGCGTTAAAATCTCGTGAATTCGCTGAAGGCGCTCCCAGTTGAGCCGGCCCACATAGGTTTCACTGCTTTTCCTCTTTTCTCTTTGTTTTCTCTTTCCTTTTTGTTTTTTTTTTCTGTTTTCAAATGTTTGTTCTAAACAATAAAATATTGTTTGTACATACAAAACATGTTCATGTTTTTTTAAGTTCATATTTCTAAAAAATGTTTGCTTTTCAATATATGTTTAAATGTTTGAAAAAATTGTTCAGGCTATCTCATGATGTTCACATTTTCAAGTTTTGTTTAATTTTGAAAATGAGTTCACAATTCTTAATTTTATCTGCATATGTCATAAAAATATTTAATGAGTATTTAAATATTGTTCAAAATATCACAAAAATGTTCAATGTGTATTTAAAATTTGTTTAGTGTATATTCGAAAAATGTTTAATACATACTTAAATTATTCATTCTGTATTTTATAAAAATGTTCAATGTATATTTTTAAGTTTTCAATGAATATAGAAAAACTTTACCCAGGTGCACGTAGGTTCCGCTTGTGCAGGTTCCGGGGAAGGGTCCGACCACTTTGACTCAAAGTGGTCGGACCCTGCACAAGCAGGAACTAATCGTAACAAAGGTCCAAGGGCCCGCTAATGATTTTATTCACCCGCATCCTTCGAGTTGAAGATAAACAACTACATTCCTCATCTATAATAACCATACATGATTCCATGTTTTCTTCGTAAGGAATATGTTATGTACAACCAAACTAACTAAGTTTTAATGCAATGAACTCTAAAACGTGATACTCATTCTTTTCTATTGGGCATGTGGTTCCTTCTAAATGTTTCTTGAAAACTCCATAGTTTATTTCCACTCTCCAATTTAATTGTCTCATAGTGTTAATCATATTTCCATGGTGCATAATTATTAGTTGGGAGATATGCAAAAGTTGCATTCCAAGTTCTAATATATTTTGAACTCCTGCTATATTAACACAGAAAGATCTTCAATTATTTCAAAATTCATGTTTTCAAAATCACTAGACCGTGCGCATGCACGGGATGACGACTAGTGTAACTAATTGGCACATACAATAGGATTGTTGCATTGATCTCTAGTATGTTGTACAAGGTAGTCCAATCGCTTGCTCAGAGTGGCATTTACATTGGTGAGAACTTTTGGCACCACCCTGGCAAATCATCAACCATGTAAAGCACTCATTTTGTTTCTTTTAACTCCGTGTATTATATTACATCTTTTAAAAGTCAAAGTTTATTAAGTTTGACTAAATTTATATTAAAAAATTCAACACCTACAATACAAATAAATATAATATTAAAATATATTACATGATAGATGTAATGATATTGATTTTGTCTTGTGAATGTTAAATTATTTTAGTAAACTTGGACAAACTTTGGATCGTTCGACTTCAGACAAACCTAATACGTCGAGTAAAACAAATAGAGGGAGTAACTCATTTTTTTGAACTTACAAGAAATTAATATGTTCTTCCCAACACATGTATCCATCAATCAACTATAGTTTATAGGCACATGTTTGCGACATTCATGAACGATTTTATTGCTATTAGAGAACATGGAAAACTTGCACCCGTTTATTGTAGAAATAGTTCCTTTCTGTCCACGCCAAACACCCACATAATGAATATTCAAGATGATGCTCTTCAAGGCGTCAGCTTGATGGGTGGCCACCTGCAGATCCGGAAACTAAGGCAGAAGAAGACGGGTTTCTCGCATAAAACTAACTTATGTTGCATCCATATCCCAAAAACAAGCAAGAACGATGGATTCTACCTCCTCCATGTCATGATGGAGTTCACAACGGATCACCAAAAGCTTCGCATGACAAGCAGAAACGATGATCATATCCACGAGTGGGTAGAATCTCATGGAGAACACTAGTAGAAAAGGGGGCAAAGGTCCAGGCTGGGTCAGCCCATTAGTCCCGGTTCAGTCCAGAACCGGGACACGTGGGGGCATTGGACCCGGTTCGTGAGCCCCGGGGGCCGGCCGGGCCACGTGGGCCATTGGTCCCGGTTCGTCTGGACCTTTTGGTCCCGGTTGGTGGGACGAACCGGGACCAATGGGCCTCGCTCCTGGCCCACCACCATTGGTCCCGGTTGGTGGCTTGAACCGGGACCAAAGGCTGCCCGTTAGTCCCGGTTCATGCCACCAACCGGGACCAATGAGGTGCCTATATATACCCCTCGCCCGCGGGCAGAGCACTTCACTGCTCTGTTTTTCTGCCCGGCCGTTGGAGAGCTTTGTGGTGCTCTAGCTCACCTCCTATGCACACGAGGTGTTCGATGGAATGCCCGAGCCACACTACTTAACTTTCTCCTCTCCAAGCTCGACCTCCAAACTCCATTTTCCTCAATATTTGTATAGGTTTAGTGGTCTGTCACGTCCGTCTCCGTCTTCACCGCCGTCGATCACCCGCGCCGATCTCATCGCCGGCACCACCGTGGTGAGCCTCTTGTTCTTATCTTCTTTCTGAAAGGAAAAATATTCTTACTTGTATGTTTAGATAGATACTTGTATTATTTTCTTACTTTTATATTGCATCTTATATAGTGCGATGGTTTTGGTATCCGCCCCCGTCGGCCCTCGTCCTGTCTATGATTCGGATGTGGTATATAATATCTTTTCATAACTATTGGTTCATTTATTGTTTATGAAAATTATGCCGACCAACGTGAAATAGATCTTATTTATCTAGGAGGTTGTTGAACCGGAAATTCCAACCGACCCTATTGTCGAGAGGTTAAATTTAGTTGAAGAAGAAAACAATTTCTTGAAGTGAAAAAAAGAAAAATTGAGGAGGAGAAGATGATATTGGAGTTGCATGTTGCGGATGTCGTTGATGATCACAAGATCAAGATGGATGCAATGCGCTAGAAGATTAGAACGATTAGAAAATATGCCATTCATACCGAGGCTTGGTATCATTATGCCGTTGGATCAGTTGTTACCTTGGTTGCGATTATGATCGCATTTGTTTTCGCATTGAAATGTTTTACATAGTTTCAATGTATGATTTAATTAATTTAGATGCTCTGCAGAGCTTTATGTTGTTAGATGAGAACTATGTATTTACTTTGGTTTTAATTCAAATTTTAATTATTCAAATTTGAAAACTAATGGCACTAACAGAAAGTTTATAATTTTTCTAAAACTAATAGCACTAACAGAAAGTTTATAATTTTGCTGACCTAAAAGCAAAAAGAAATAAAAAATAAAGCAAAAAAACAAAAGAAAATAAATAATGCAGAAAATAAAACAAAAAAACTGGAAAAAAATAAAATAGCAACAATAAGTATTTTGTTGTAAGTAAAAACAAAATAAAATAAATAAAGCAACAAAAAAAGTGTTTTCAAATTTGAAAACTAATGGCACTAACAGAAAGTTTATAATTTTTCTAAAACTAAAAGCAAAAAGAATTTAAAAATAAAGCAAAAACAAAAAAAAATAATGCAAAAAACAAAACAAAAAAAACTGGAAAAAAACTGCCACCTATTGGGCCACCACGGCCTGAATACGACTAGAAACCCAACCTGGGCCAGGATTCAGGCCCGCAGAAGGCTCAATAGGCCCAGAGGCAGCACAATGTGAGATTAGGCCCGTAAGCCTGCATTTGAGAGGAGCTCGAGTGGGTAGCCGCAGTGGGGCTTATAAACCACTCCGAGCCCCTTTCAACTAGCGAGGTGGGACTAAACTTTTGGCAGCGGGCAGCGCAAGCCCCACCAACCGGGACTAAAGGGGGGCATTGGTCCCGGTTCGTGGCACCAACCGGTACCAATGCCCTCCTTTATTCCCGGTTGGTGCCACCAACCGGGACCAAAGGCCGCCGCTTCCCGCCCTTTGGGCTGCCGAAAATTGGCCTTTGGTCCCGGTTGGTGGCACCAACGGGACTAAAGGGTGCATTGGTCCCGGTTGGTGCCACGAACCGGGACCAAAGGCTTGGGTATATAAGTAGCACTTAGGAAAATTTGACGAACTCATCGCCAGTTGCCCCCCGGCCCGCCCGACGACGCCAAGCTCATCGACGCCGCCAGGCTACCCAGATCGACGCCATCCGCTGCCCCGATGCCGCCCGCCGCCCCTGCCGTCGCCCCCGCCCGACCAGCGCCATCGCCGTCGCCGTGCCTTGCCGTCGCCGTGGCGGCGTCGTCCCGAGCCTTCCTCGTCGCCGACGCCCCCCCCACGCCACCGCCTCCTGCCTCGGCCGGCCCGCCCGCGCCAGCGCCCAGCGCCGTCGCCGCCCGACGCCATCCCCTGCCCCGCGCGCCACCACCCCTGCCTCAGGCCGGCCCGACCTCGCAGTCGCCGACGCCGCCCATAGTGAGCCCCCGCGCCCTGCCCTGCCCCCTGCCGCCACCGCCGCCCATAGCTAGTGATGCTTTTTTGCATATATATTGATGATATATGTATGTTTTAATTTCCTCAAAAAAAAATATGTATGTATCACTACTAGGGAAAAGCCTATACACAGAATCTTAGCAGCAGCGCGGCTCAAAAAGGAGCGCTGCTGCTAATTAGTAGTAGCGCGTGTGCGGGAAACTCGCTACTGACAAGTTTTTAGCACTAGCGCGCTCAGTGTAAACCGCGCTGCTACAAATATCGACCGGCGGTGTCGGCCAAACTCCATTTAGCAGCAGCGGTGGTTGCATGAGCAGCTACTGCTATGGATGTAGTAGTAGCGCGCTTTTTCTGAGGTCGCTGCTGCTAAATTTCAAATATCCACACTTTTTGGTCCCCGTTAGCAGTAGTGCCGTTGCCCAGAGCGCGCTGCTGCTACTTCTTTAGCAGTAGCGTGTTTTAGCTCCCGCGCTACTGCTAATCCGCACCAACCCACCACCTTTTCCCCACCCGTCCCTCCCCCTCCCCCTCCTCTCTTCCCTTTCCCCTACCTCCCACATGCTCCCCTCTCACTCTTCTTCTTCCTCAATACTTCTCCCCCATTACTCTCCCTCTTCTATCTACCTTTCTCTCTCTTCATTACTCCTACCTAACTACACCACCTCCATAAATGCATCTCCTTTCTCTTTTTCCTTCCCCCTCCACTAGTTGAAGTTGTCTCCTCCCAAATTAGGTAGCTAGGTAGATGTAGGATTTAGTTAAGTGACCTATTTGCCCCCTAACTAGATCTATCTTTGTCAAGAAGATCTTTGTGCACTTTTGATCTCCCTACAACATCATCTCCACCGTGTGCTCAATCTCGAGATAGAGGTGATTAAAATTTCATGCTTTTGAGTGTGGCATGTTTATGGAAATTGTGTGTGTGGCATGAGTTGACGCCAAATTGTGCTTTTTAGTTGCCTATGTTTTGCCAAAATGTCAATTTATTTCCGTTTCGGCGAATTCCGGGCAAACTCTAGATCCATATATGTCCTATTTTTAGGGATGGTCATGCCGAATTTTTGTATGACTTTGATGCATGCATGCATTTTTATAATAAATTTGTTTTATTATTACCGTGCAGACGTTCATGATGGTCAGTGGAACGATGGTGGACAGGTGGTTGCGGTCGGCTGTGCAGGACATGAAAGAAAATAACCTGACAGAGGTTTTATGTCCGTGTCGAAAATGCACAGGAATAGTTTGGCTCGACCCCTATGACGATGGTCGTGTCGAAGCGCACCTGCTCATGACTGGTTTCATGGATGGCTATACTCGGTGGATAACTGAAGATGAGGATGACGATGTTGAGGATGCCAACGGGGCAGGCAATGATGACACGGGGCAAGACGAAGAGATGATCGATAATGGCGGCGGGGAAGACGTCGGACATGGCGGCGGAGAAGGTGCCGGACATGGCAGAGGAGAAGGGGCCGGGCATGGCGGCAGAGAGAACAACATGGACTCCACGCAGCAGAGTTCGTCGGTACTAAGTTCAATCATGCGGGACCCTCGTGTTCAAGCATTGCTTCGCAAGGAGACGAGTACTGAGAGAGCTGTTTCTAGAGAGGAGGCTAAGCTGGAGCAACTATTGGTAGACTCGAACACTCCATTGTATGATGGTTGCAATCCTGAGGTGACCCGCTTGAGTTTCACGCTCCAACTCCTGAAGACGAAGGCTAAAAACAAATGGACCGACACTAGCCTCGATGAGCATCTCAAGTACCTAAAGAATGTTCTTCCCGCGGGTAATCTATGTCCTACTAGTGTTGATGAGGCCAAGAAGATCGTGTGCCCTCTTGATCTGCCACACGTTAGATACCATGCATGCATCAACGATTGCATAATTTATCGGAAGGAGCATGCGGAAAAAACAAGCTGTCCGGTGTGCAATGCTTCTCGATACAAGAAGGCTGGGAAGAAATGTCCCCAGAAAGTTGTATGGTACTTACCGATCACTCCCCGTCTCCAGAGGTATTTTGTAGATCCCAAGGAAGCAAAGCTAATGCGCTGGCACGCGGAGAGGAAGAAGCCCGACGATAGAGATGATCCGAAGCTGAGACACGTGAAGGATGGAAGCCAGTGGAGAGTGTTGAACAGCTTCTATCGGTATTTTGAATGTGATGCAAGGAACATCGTGCTCGGCGCGTGTACCGATGGCATGAACCCGTTTGGCAACCAGAACACCAACCATAGCACATGGCCCGTGTTTGTATGGATGTACAACCTCCCCCCTGGTTGTGCATGAAATCGAAGTACATTCACATGAGCATGCTTATTCAAGGGCCGAAACAACCAGGAAATAATATTAATTTGTATCTGGGGCTAGTTCAGGAGGAGTTAGACACGTTATGGAAAACACCGGCCAAGACATGGGACGCCAGCAAGGGCGAGTATTTCAACATGAGAGTCGCGCTGATCACGACAGTGCACGACTATCTCGGTTACGGATATGTGGCAGGCCAGGTGTGCCATGGATATTGCGGATGCACACGGTGCATGGATGATACGACGTCTCAGCAGCTAACATCAAGGAAAGATGGCGGGTCTGGGAAAATTGTGTACATGGGGCATCGAAGATGGCTTGAACAGGACGACCCGTGGAGAAACCGTGGAGATCTATTCAATGGTCACGCCGAGCATCGAGGAATTCCACGTAAGAGAAGCGGTGCCGAAATCGATGAGTTGTTGAAAAACTGGAAGGAGTGCCCCGCGCCGGGAAAGACGATGAGAAAGGCGCCGGAGCCGCTGCTGAAGGTATGGAAGACGAGGTATGTGTTCTAGGACTTGGAGTACTGGCACAAACTCGATACACCTCATTGCCTTGATCAAATGCATATATGTAAGAATGTCCTTGAGAGCTTGCTCGCAACACTGATGAACATGCCGGATAAGACCAAGGATGGGCCGAAGGCAAGAAAAGACTTGCAAGATTTGAAAATTAGGGAAGATCTGCACATGCCGCCCCGTAAAATGTCAGACGAGACAGAGACAGAGACAGAGGCATGGGAGAAGAAGGGCAAGAAAATAAAGAAAGAGGATTATTGCCCCCCTTCTTGCTTCACCTTAAGTCAGGCTGAGATCAATCAATTCTTTAAGTGCCTTAATTTTTTATTATTTTTATATTTATAATAATAAAATATTTTGGAACATGACCGTTTGAAATGAATGGGTCCAATAAAATTGTTCATTTAACAATTTCCGTCCAAATGGAAGCAATTTAAAGGGCCTTTTCACAAATGCTCTCCTTTAGAAAATTTTAAAGGGGGAAAAGGCCTGGGTTAGTGGGGTTTTGGTCAAAACCACAGGGACTGAAGGAGATGGCAAAGGATCCGGGAACACACTGGAATAGTAGCGCGTTTAATAAGCAAACTTGGTTTCTACAACAAAAATTTAATCCCTTCTTAGCCTTTTCCCCAAAATTCCCTTTTCCCGTGCGGGGGTTGCCCGGGGTGGAACCCGGCGCCAACCCCAACCCGTTGGTTCGGCCTTTTTGCTTTCCCCCAACCTCGGGTCAATCGGCCTTGCCTCCCCGCCCAACCTCGTAACCCCCCTTCGGGCTTGGTTAATTTAACTTAGGTTTTAGGAGGGCCAAAGTTAATTGGACAAGTTATGAAAACTAGGGTTTTGCGAATTTAATGCAAATTGAACCGGGGACAAGGGAATTGGACATTTTTTGGAAGGTCAGGTTTGGGGTTGATCCTGGCCTTGACAAGGGACAATTTGTTCGGTGGAATTGGGCCTTAAGAATTTAAATTTAAAAGGGATTTTCACTAATTGGCATAGGCGCCAAGGCCTTTTGTACTATTTATTCATAAAAAAAATGGGGAACCTTAACAAGGAACAACTTTTCAAACCGACCCAATACTTTCCCGGTTCGTTGGTTGTCGGTTAAAGGCAAAAGGAAATATTAAATTTATTGGGTTAGCGAAGGGCTTAAAGGCAACCCAATGAAGGAAGTGGGGAGGGAAGTTTGTCCGGGGTAAACCACATTACCTAAAAAATTTGTATTTTGGAAAACAAAATTAAATTTGGGGTTTCAATTTAATTCTTTTAGGCAAGAAGGAAAACTTGACCAAAATGAAATAATAAATATTTATTAAATATTAATATATATATATATATATATATATATATATATATATATATATATAAATTTATAAAATATATATATATATATATATATATATATATATATATATTTATTTTTATACAATGCTTAAACCATCATTATTAATTAATTCCAATAAAATTATAGCTTTTATACAATTTCTCCAAATATGCAATTTGCCCTTCCTTCATTCCAATGGTCCTTGGAAATAAAATGGGGGAAAATAAAGGAAAAGAAAAAGGCCCTGGCGTGCGAATTTCCCTTTTCTTAAACCGTTAAGAAGGAAGGTAATTGGCATTTAAATTAAGGTACAGTACTAAGGTGTAAAAATTGTAAAGGTTTTAAACCTAACCCATTCCCTTTAATCCCCTTTTCCCCAAATTTCTCTTCCCGCGTGCCCTCGCCCCGGGCTTGGGCCCACCGGTTTGCCCCAGGCCGCGTAAAAAGGTGGCCCTGCCTTCTTTTCTTCCTTTCCCAAACCCTTCGGCCTTCCTGGCCTGTCCCGCCCAACCCTGCCCCCCCTTTGTAAAGGGTTTTTGGTTAATTTAAACTTAGGGGTTTTAGTTTAAGGGAATTATGTTAATTAAAAGGTTATTATTTTTTTGAATTTAGCAGGTTTTCAAAATTTGGCTTTTAATATCAAAGAACCCGGAAATTGAATGGGAACATTTGTATGTTTTTGGGGCATTATGTTTGGAAAAAATGAGTGGCCTAGTTAGGCCGGAATTTGATTCCATTTCCTTGGGAATTTTGGTAGCTTCATTGTATTTTTAAGAAAGGCATTTGTTTCCCTTTGAATAAGGGATTTGTTTTGTGTACATTAAGGGTTTGGGCAATAACCCAATGCCGGCTAACCTTTTTTATTTCATTTCTTCATTTATTAATACCCAAGAAAAATAAATGAGGAAACATTAATCAAAGGAAACACTAGTTGGCCAGAAAAAACGAACAATAGCAACCGGTTTGTAAAGTGTCTTGAATTCCGACTTAAAGGAATACTAAAGCCCCCTTTTAGGTAATGGTTCCTTACAACCGGGCAAAGGAAACCGGTAAGAGGGTCCAGGGGCAACCCTTTGGGAGGTTTTAACCCGCGGTACCAAAGGTTAATATTTTGTTTTATTTTTATTTTTCAAAAATTTGGGTGTTTCAATTTAACTTTTTAGTTTGCCTTATTATTTTCGATTACCACATTGACCTTAGGTAAATTTTAAATAATATTTATATATTTTTAAAAAAATATTTTTTCCTAGTGGGAACCCAATTTCATGCTTTTTTTTATATTTTTATTTATTTAATTATTCCTCAAGTCTTCCAAACCACTTATTAATTTTACCATAAAATGAAGTTCAATTTTCCTAGGCATTTTCCCTTGGCGGTGGCTTTGGGCCAAAATTGGGCCTTAACCCACGATAGGCTGGCGGGTTTTTGGAGCAAAACCCTTCCTCGGAAAGGTGGGCTTTGGCCCTTTTAAGCTTCCTCCCTTACCTTCTTGTAACCTGTTGGTCCAATATGCTGTTTTTATTTGGTGGGGACCCTGATACGATTGGGGAAAATTGGGTGAATGTGGGTTTTGGAAAAAAAACCCCCCCCCTTTTCCCTTTTTTTTAAAAGGCCAAATTTTTTTAACCCCCAAAAACCCCCCCAAAAAAAAGGGGGTTCCCCCGGGGGGCCTTTGGGAAAAAAAAAAAATAAATTTAATTTTTTTTAAAAAAAACCCCACCAACCCCAAACCCAAGGGGATTTTAATTCTTTTTTTTTTTTGGGGGTTTTTTTCCTTTTCCCTTCCTGGGCCTTTTCCTTTTTTTGGGGGGGGAAAAAATTGAAAATTTTTTTTTTTTTTAGGAAAAATTTGGGGGGGTTTTAAAATTTTTTTTTTTGTTCCCCCCAAAAAAATTTTTTTAAAATTTTTTTAAACCCTTTTTCCTTTTTTTCCCCTTCCCCTTCCAAAATTTGATTTTTAAGGGTTTTGGAAAAATTGTTTAAAAAAAAAAAAAATTTTGGGGGGGCCCCCCAAAAAAAAAAAAAAAAAAAAATTAAACCCCTTTCCTTTTTAAAAAGTTTAAAATTTTTTTTTTTGGGGAAAAAAAAAGGGAAACCCCTTTTTAAAAAAAAAAGGGGCAAATTAAAAAAGGAAAAAAGGAAAAAATTTTTAAAAAAAAAAGGGGGGGAAAAACCCCCGGGAAAAAAAAAAAACCCCCCCCCAAACCTCCAAAAACCCTTTTTTTGGGAAAGGAAAAAAAAAAGGGGGGGGGTTTTTAAAGGGCCCCCCTTTTTTGGGGAAAAGGGGGGTTTTTTTTTCCCCTTTTTTTTTTCCCCCCCCCCCCAGGGGTTTTCCCCCTTTTTTTTTAATTTCCCCCCCCCAAAAAAAAGGGGTTTCCGGGTTTCCAAAAAAAAAATTTTTTTTTTTAAAAAAAATTTCCCGGTTTTTTGGGCCCCCGGGCCAAAAAAACCCCCCCAAAAAAACCCATCCGGGTTGGGGGGGACGGGGGCCCGGGTTTTAAAGGGGGGAAAAGGTTTTTTTTTCCCCCCTTTTTTTGGGGGTTTCCCCCTTTTGGGGGGAAAAAATTAAAAAATTTTTTTTAAAATCTTTTTTGGGGGGGTTTTTTAAAATTTGGTTTTTTTTTGGTTTTTTTTTTTTAAAAAAAAAACCCCCCGGGTTTTTTGGGGGGTTTTTTTTTTTCCCCAAAAACCCCCCAAATTTTTTTAAATTTTTTTGCCATTTAAAAAAATTTTAAAAAAACCAAAATTTTTTAAAAAATTTTTAAAAAAAAAAAAAAAAAATTTTCCCCAAAACCAACCCAAAATTTTTGGAAAAAAAAGGGGCCCCGGAAAACGGAAAAAAAACCCCCCCCCGGGGGTTTTTTTTTCTTTAAAATTTTTGGGGGGGGGAACCCAAACCCCCGGGGGCCCCCCCTTTTTTAAAAAAGGGGAAAATTTGGGGGGTTGGGCCCCAAAAGGGGCCCCTTTTTTTTGCCCTTTGTTTTTGGGGGGTTTTTTTTTTAAAAATTTTTTTGGGGCCCTTTTTTAGGTTGGGGTTTTCCCGGGCCCCCTTAAAACCTTTTTTTTTAAAATTTTTTTCTTAACCCCCCCCTTTTTTTTTTCCCCCGGGGGAAAAAAACTTTTTTGGGGTTCCTTAACCTTACAAAATTTTTTTTTTTTTTTTTTTGGGGAAACCCCTTTTTCTTCCAAAAAAAAAAATTTTTTTTTTTTTTCCCCCCCAAACCCCTTTTTTTAAAAAAGGGGAAAACCCCTTTTTTTTTTTTTTAAAAATTTTTTTAAAATTTTTTTTTTTTTTTTTTTTTGGCTTTTTCCCGGGCCCAAACAAAAAAAAGGGGGTTTTGGGGGGGGAAAAAAAAAGGGGAAATTTGGCCCCCCAAAAAAAAAAACCTTTTTAATTGGGGGGAATTTTTTTTTGGGGGGGGTTTTTTTTGGGGTTTTTCCCCCCCCCCCCCCAAAAAAAAAAAAAACCCCCCAAACCCAAAATTTTGGGGGGGGTTTAAAAACCCCCCGGGGGCCCGGATCGTCGCGATCGAATATCATATCACCCTCTCCGGTGTTGTTTAGAAATTGACCGCATAATCTTCTTCATTCTGATTATCATCGGCCCGTATCATATCGAACATGGTCTGTTCTCCTCTTTTCGGTATTGTGCCATAGCTTTTATTTAACTAATTCAAGAGAAATATAAAACAATTTAGTATTCAAATTACATCGCCTCAATAATAGATATAATCTCAATACTTGCTAGAATAATAGATATAATCTCAATACATCGCTCTCGAATAATATATAATATTGAATAGTACATCACCGCTAGCTAATTAAAGATCGAAACTACTAGAAGAATCTAGGACACTGCGGTTCCTGCGTCATGGGCGGTGGACACCCAAAGAGAAGGAATCCTCACAGGATCATAGCTGAAGTGAGATCCTCAAGATACTGCCGTATTGGACAACCTGCCACCCTCTAACACAACCATGTAGCAATGGACGTGCTCGCCTCCTCCTCGACACGGCGACGACCTCCTCCGGGGCGGGTCCCACCGCACCGAAACTGGCCCACGCGAACGCCACCAAACGAGATCAGGGTCGACGACGGGACCCGGGCCGGGTTCCTCATCAAGCGGCACGCCTCGGCAGCACCTCCAATGCCAGCCAGCGGAGCCCAGTCCGGATATGGGCGGCTGGCGCGTCAGACGGGTCGACGGCGAGGATGCGGGCGGGCATCGCGAGAACAAATACTAGCTATATGCCCAAAAAATAATATTTTTTAATGATTGGATTTTGATAACTAAAATTTCTAACATTTCTACTATTTCAAAAATCTATATACTATTTCATACTAATTAAGCATCTAACACTAAAAACAGAAAAACAATTTCTATACATCCATTAAAAACAGAAAACAACATTATATAAAAAATTCCATACTAATTAAACACTAATTATATCCATCTAACATGCATTCATACATATATACTAGTGAAAAACAATAATCTAAAAATCTAAACTAATTAACATACAAAATACGATATACTAATATATACATGCATTCATACATATATACGTGTATGTGTGTGTGTGTTCATCATGCTTGTGTGTGTGTGTATGGGCTCGAGGAGGCGGCGCCCATGGTGGCCTGAGGAGAGAGGGTTAGAGGGGAGAGCTCACAGCTGGGCGACGGCGACGGCGAGGCGACGCGGGCAGCGACGGTCAGGGCGTGACGCGAGGGGCGCGACGCAGGGACGGCGGCGACAGGACGGGCGGCGAGAGACGAGGGCGGCGACGGACGGCGGCGAGCGGCGACGGACGGGCGGCGACGGGACGGGCGAGGAGGCGGCGACGCGACGGGTCGGTGACGGCGCGATCGATCGGCGGCGGTTCAATGGGAAACAGAGGAAGAAACAGAGGAGAATGAAATTTTTCAAGTGTTGATATATAGAAGGCACCTTTAGTACGGTTGGAGCCACCAACCGGTACTAAAGGTCTGTTTTGGCCAGCCCAAGCGGTGGAAGCGACCCCTTTAGTACCGGGTGGTGGCAGTACGGTTTGTGCCACGACCGGTACTAAAGGGGTGGCAGCAGGTGCGGTGGCAAGTTTAGTCCCACTCGCTAGCGAGGCGACCACACTGGTTTATAAACCTCGGCGGTCGCTCTCTCGAGCTCCTCTCCAAAGCAGGCCTCATGGGCCTACGTGTTCTTTGTTGCTCTGTGGCCCACTTGGCCTTTTGGGCCTGCATCCTGGCCCAACAACAGGTTGGGTTTCTAGTCGTATGCAGGCCGCTACGGCCTAGTAGGCGGGCTTTTTTTGCTTTATTTATTTTTGTGTTGTTTTTTTGTGTATTTAGAGTTTCTTTGTGAATATTTTTGCTTTAGGTACAAAAAATTACAAACTTTCTGTTAGTGCCCGTAGTTTTCAAATTTGAATAGTTTAAATTTTGAATTATTTGAAATTAGTGTGAATCACTAGTTTGTGAATAATTTAACTTTAAAAATCAGTAAAGGCATGAAAGAATTTGTTTGCACATAAAATTTCTTCGCGTTTCAAATGCCAAAACACATAACTACCCTAACTATTACAGAGATTCCCCTCGGTGTGAAACCGAGAAGAAAGTGATGATAGTGAAGCCGATCACATCCCAAATCTTTGGGTGTGAAACTTTTTCTTCAGCGTGTGTCCCTTTGCGCCGTAACCATGGAAAATCTTCATCATTTAACGGGATGCTCGGGTCAATATTCACTGTGAATGGAGAAATTTCATCAAACTTTTCATAATCTTCGACTTGTCTCTTGTCATCCACTCCCACGATGTTTCTCTTCCCAGAAAGAACTATGTGCGCTTTGGCTCATCGTACGATGCATTAAGCTTCCTTATCTTTTCTTTTCTTGGCTTGGTAGACATGTCCTTCACATAGAAAACCTGTGCCACATCATTGGCTAGGGCGAATGGTTGTCGCATCCAAGATTGTTGAGATCCTTGTTGTCATTCCGTCTGCGGGTCTTCCGTTACCCTCCTCGTTTCATATTGACCCATTTGCACCGAAACAAAGGGACCTTTAAACCACGTCGATAGTCAAGTTCCCATATGTCCTGTATATAACCATAATATGTTTCCTTTCTCGTCTTGGTTTCTGCATCAAAACGGACACCACTGTTTTGGTTGGTGCTCTTCTTATCTTGGGCGATCGTGTAAAATGTATTACCATTTATCTCGTATCCTTTGAAAGTCATTATATTCGAAGATAGTAACTGGGACAACAAGTACATGTCATCTTCAATAGAGGTGTCATGCATGATGCGTGTCGCAACCAGTGGCGAAACTCCTGGTTTGTTCATGTGTAATCCAGTCATCAGCCGCTCCGGTGTTTGGGCGTAGCAAATTCTTGTGTTCATCCATATCACGGAGCCACCAAGGCGAATTCTGTAGAACTGTGTAGTGTGCTTGGTGAGAGAATGTCCGTCCATGCATATTATTTGTTCCCCTCCTAGCGTGCCTCTTCCATCCAGTCTGCCCTTATGCATGATTCAGAACACCAATCTGCTTAAGGTCAGGAATAAAGTCAATACAAAACTCAATGACCTCCTCATTTTGATGGCCCTTGGAGATGCTTCCTTCGGCCTACACGGTTATGAACATATTTCTTTAAGACTCCATGAACCTCTCAAAGGGAACATATTGTGTAGAAATACAGGACCCAAAGCGTTAATCTCTTCGATAGGTGAACTAGGGCGTGCGTCATGATGTTGAAGAAGGATGGTGGGAACACCAACTCAAGCTGACAATACATTGCACCAAATCATTCGTAACCTTGGTATGATTTCTGGATCGATTACCTTCGAGAGATTGCATTGAGAAATGCACATAGCTTCACAATGGCTAATCGAGCGTTTTCGGTAGAAGCCCCTCAATGCAACCGGAAGCGATTGCGTCATAATCACGTGGCAGTCATGAGACTTTAGGTTCGGAACTTTTCTCTGCCATGTTTATTATTCCCTTTATATT
>CM038682.1:16670000-16952500 GCA_021605205.1 Aegilops longissima
CCCTTGAGAGGTTCATGGAGTCCTAAAGAAATATGTTCAGAATCCGTAGGCCGAAGGAAGCATCTCCATGGGCCATCAAACAGAGGATGTCATCGGTTTTGTGTTGACTTCATTCCTGGCCTTAATAAGATAGGTCTCCCTAAATCGCGGTATGAGGGGAGACTGACCGAAAAGGCACGCTTGGAAGAGACTCAATAATATGCAGGACGGATATTCTTGGTCTCAAGCACACACACAGTTCTACAGAACTCTACCTTGGTGACCCCGATGTCGATGAACACAAGAACAGTCTGGCCCAAACACCCGGAGCAAAGGCGACGATCGGATTACATGTGAACACATCCGGACTTTCAGCAGTTGGTTGGAAACACGCT
Source organism: Aegilops longissima (assembly GCA_021605205.1). Taxonomy (NCBI): domain Eukaryota; kingdom Viridiplantae; phylum Streptophyta; class Magnoliopsida; order Poales; family Poaceae; genus Aegilops; species Aegilops longissima. Next base: position 16,670,375 of record CM038682.1, read on the forward strand.
CGAGGTGACATCACTGTTTGTGATGAGTTGTACTTGTTGTCCAGGGACCATCTTCGACTGTAATGATTTGGAAAGGATACAGATAAATGGGAATACATTTTACACGATGACCAAGATGAAAAGAGCACTAACCAAAACAGCGTGTCCGCTGATGCAGCAACCGACAAGGAAATGACACATATTATGGTTACATAGTAGACATATGGGAACTTGACTACGGAGTAGATTTTAAGGTCCCTTTGTTTAAGTGCAAGTGGGTCAATCTGTCAGAGGCGGGTAGACCCATAGTACGGAATGACAACAAAGGATCTGAAAATCTTGGGTACACCGACGAACCGCTCGTTCTAGCCAATGATGTGGCACAGGTTATCTATGTGAAGGACATGTCTACCGACCGAGGAAAAGAAAAGATAAGGAAGTTAATACATCATACAATGAGCCAAAGCGCCACATAGTTCTTTTCAGAAAAGGGACATCCCGGGAGTGGAGGGCAAGATGACATGTCTCAAGAGTATGAAAAGTTTCATGAAATTTCCTTCAAAGTCAAGGCTGACCCAAGCATCCTGATAAACGATGAAGATTATCCATGGTTACGGCGCAATAAGCAAACGACACAAGCGAAGAAAAAGTGAAGACTTTCTCCCGCAACTATTATGATGATACCATGCCAACTTTGTAACACACAGTATGATACCATTGTCCGCTTTGTTCATGAACATGCTATGCCAACTTTTTAAGAGTTCATTTGAAAACTATGAATTTGAAAACCTCGCAACCAAGGGCGCCACACCGGTTTATAAGCCCGCCCTCTACGCCTTTGTTGAGCTCACAAACTTGTGATTCACACAAATTTCAAAGAATTCAAATTTTATAAAACTAATGTCACAAACAGAAAGTTTATAATTGTTCTAAAACAAATGGCACTAACAGAAAGTTTATAATTTTGCTGACCTAAAAGCAAAAAGAATTAAAAATAATGCAAAAACCAAAAGAAAATAAATAATGCAGAAAACAAAACAAAAAACTTGAAAAAATAATAATAATAGAAACAATAAGAATTTTGTTGTAAGTAGAAACAAAATAAAATAAATAAAGCAACAAAGAAAACAAAAAAGTATTTTCAAATTTTAAAACTAATGGCACTAATAGAAAGTTTATATTTTTTCTAAAACTAAAAGCACTAAGAGAAAGTTTATAATTTTGCTGACCTAAAAGCAAAAAGAATTAAAAATAAAGCAAAAACCAAAAGAAAATAAATAATGCAGAAAGCAAAACAAAAAACTTGAAAAAATAAAATAGCAACAATAAGTATTTTGTTGTATGTAGAAACAAAATAAAATAAATAAAGCAACAAAGAAAACAAAAAAGTGTTTTCAAATTTTAAAACTAATGGCACTAATAGAAAGTTTATATTTTTCTAAAACTAAAAGCAAAAAGAAATAAAATATAAAGCAAAAAAGTGCCACCTACGGGCCCCCACGGCCTGAATACGACTAGAAACCCTATGGGCAGGATTCAGCCCTGAAGGCCCAACAGGCCCACAGCAAAGATGGCAGAGTTAGCCCGAAGCCTGCTTTAGAGAGGAGCTCGAGAGGGAGCCGCACGCACCTTATAAACTTGGCGGCTCCTCTCAACTAGCGAGGTGGGACTAAACATTTGGCGGGCAGCACAGGTTTTGGTCCGGGGCACCAACCGACTAGGTTTCCTTTGGGGCCCAAACCAAAGAAAGGGGGGGAAAAAAAAAATTTTTTAAAGGGGGGAAAATTTTTTAAAAAAAGGGCCCAAAAGGGGGGTTTTGGAAAGGAACCAATTTAAAAAAAAGGAAAAAAAAACGGGGCCCCCATTCCCCCTTTGGAAAGGGAAAAAGGGAAAACAAAAAAAAGGGACCCAAACCAACCCCGGGGAAAAAATGGGCCCAAAAAATTTTTTAAAATTTTTTCCCTTTTTAAAAAAAAAGGAAAAAAAAAAAAATTTTTTTTTTTTTAAAAAAAAAAAATTTTAATTTCTGGGGAAAAAAAAAAAAAAAAAATTTTTTTTTAAAAAAAAATTTTTTTTTGGGGGAATAAAAATTTTGGGAAAAAAAATTTTTTTTTATTAAAATTTTTATTTTGAATTGGGAAAAAAAAACCCCAAATTAAAAAAACCCCCATTTTTTTTTTTGGGGTTTTTTTTTTTTTTTAAACCCTTTTTGGGAAATTTTTAAAAACCCTTTTTTCCCAAAACCCCAAAAATTTTTTTTTTTCCCGGGTTTAAAATTTTTTTAAAAAAGGGGTTTTCCCGGGGGGGCCCCCCCCGGGTTTTTTTTTTAAAAAAAAAAAAAAATTGGGGAAAGGGAAAATTTTTTTGGGGAAAGGTTTCCCCCCAAAAAAAAATTTAACCCCGGGAAAAATTTTTGGGAAAGGGAAAATTTTTTTGGGGGAAAATTGGGGCCAAATTTGGGCCCATCCCCGGGGGGGGGGGCCCCCCCTTTTTTTTAAGGAAGAAGGAAGAAGAAGAAGAAAAGAATGAGAGGAAAAGAAGAAAAGAAGAGGAGAAGAAGAAAGGAATAGAGGAGAAGAAGAAAAATAGAATTTTTTTCTATTTTTCTTCTTCTCCTCTATTCTTTTCTTCTTCTCTTTTTTTTCTTCTTTTTTTTCTTCTTCTTCTTCCTTCTTCCTTCTTCCTCTTTTCTTCCTTTTCCTTATTTTCCTTTCTCGAGGGATAAGAAGAAAAAGAAGAGGAGAAGAAGAAAGAAAGGAATAGAGGAGAAAGAAGAAACTTTGACACGAGGGGGTACCCATACCCCCTCCCCGATAACATTATTTTCCCATGTATATGTATGTTGCGTCGTTGTCGATATAAGGAGGGTGTCGAGGATCGCCGAGGGGTCGAGGGTCGGGAACTAGGGTAGAGGGTCGAGGGTCGTTAAGGGGTCAAGGGTCGAGGGTTCCTATAGTGTCAAAGTATTGAAGAAATCCATGGCTTCATCATTAGCCGGAGTAACCATGGCATGATGGTGTGAAGTCCTCAAAGTTGTTACGGAATGGAGTCCCGGATAGGATAATTTGCCTTTTGCTGAACTGTGTACCAAAAAGCGAATTATCCTATCTGAACTCCGCTCCAAAACAACTTTGGAGAGCTTGCACCATCATGCACCTGTTACTTTCTAATGATGAAGACATGGTTTTGTTGAATCCTTTGACACTAGGCAACCTCCCGACCCTCGGCGATCTTCGACCCTTGACCTCGACCGCTCGGCGATCCACGACCCTCTACCCTATCATGGGCGCCGATGCCCACGCCACTTGTGGGACATAGATGTACTGTTCAACGCTGACCCCTCCCGATAGCTTCAACACGTGGGGGGTCGATACGCACCCTCTCCTAGCTTGAAGCGTTCTCAAGGCCACCCCCTAACCCTTGAAGCGTTGTCGAGGCCACCCCAAACCCTAGAGAAGCAGCGTCGAGGCCACTAATATGATTCCTTATTGTGATTAGCTAGCTAGTTCTACGTTGGCACTAATATATCCATATCTGTCATGTTTGAATAATAATTGCCATGTTGTAAATATTTGTAGAAACTATGGACACCCCCCGAGACGAAGCACAAGAAGCGTTGTTGAGGGACATAATTGCACACGGAAGTGATGCCGTCTCCTCGATGATGTTTCTCAACGACAACGATGGTCTGGAAGGAGAGGGTGAAGAAGCAGCTGGCTATGATTTACATGGCTCCGATGACCCAATGCCGGTGCAAGAAGGAGAGGGTGAAGAAGTAGACCGTGAGGACGGCTCCGGTGATCACCAAACCGAGTCAGGCCAGGTATATATATTAGTTAAGCCTGTGCTGACTAGCTCTCGTCTTTGTTTTGGTATATATGTACACATATTAATTAACTCTCGTGTTTGTTCTTTTTTCTAGCCCTCTGGATCAAGCACAACTTCGGTAAAGAGACGAGGCCCGAAGAAAAAGTTGAGCTCGGATGAAAAGTTTGAGATCATACAAATCGCGCGCGACGGCCAACCGATTGAACCCTACCGGACAAAGAAGGCATTTGTTGCTCGGTCAAGGGGTTCTGGTTAGGGACAAGATCCCGATCAGCATCCACCAATGGTATAAGCCTAAGAACGAAGACCCTGAGGTGTCTTGTGTCAATGATATGCAGAAAAATGATCTTTGGACTGAGCTGAAGTCAAATTTTACCCTACCGCCAGAGGATGATCCGGAGAAGCCAGTAATAGAGCCATTAATCAAGTCTTTTGCTCTTAAGAAGATGGCAGAACTATTCAGGAATTGGAAGAAAGACCTCAATCGTATGTCGAAAAAATGAGACACCAGAATTCACGGGCAAATATGAGAAGATCAGAGATGACTGGCCTGCATTTGTGGCCTACAAGACATCGGAAAAGAGTAAAAAGATGTCAGCGACAAACAAGAGAAATGATGCGAAGAAGAAGCTTCACCATCGCACGGGGTCAGGTGGCTACCTCATAGCCCGGCCTAAGTGGGCCAAGGCTGAGAATGATCTGCTTGATAAAGGGATCGAACCGAGACAATGAACTGGCCAGACCGTTGCCGGACTTGGTTCTTCGGGGCCGGCGGATCCTTGGACCCTATAACGGGGAAGTGCATTTGGACGGACGAACAATTGGACATACCAGTCAAGAGGCTTAAGCATTATATCGAAGCAGCGCAACAAGGGAAGTTCATTCCAGACAGGGAGAAGGACGAGCTCACAATGGCCCTCGGGAATCCACGAGCACCACAGACGGACACGAGGCACGCCAGGCTCCCTTTCGTGGAAGGCTGGATTTCCGGACGCAGGGGGTTACAAAACCCATGAGAGGAGGAAGAAACTGGAGCAGAGCCTAATGCAGGCGCTGCACGAAAGGGTAATGGGGCTAGAGGAACGAGAAGAGGGCGAGAAGCAGCAGATCACAACAAACGACCTGCCGAAGCTTCCCCCGAAGCTACCCCGCCATCTCAGCGGAGAAGCAGCGTGGCTTCCACCGAGCTGCTTCAGCTAGAGCAGCATGCCTTGACGGCTCCTGCCAGCTATCCCGTGGATGCTATCACGGATGCTGAAAGTTGCCACCTTATGGCGCAATGGAGCAATTTGAAGGTCAAGGCGGCTGTTGGCTCTGTTTATCCTACTAAACCCGACTCAACTTTTCACTGCCGGCCGATTCCAGAAGGATATGCTAAGGTGATGGTCGATGAAATAACGGAGGATTTGAGGACCTCGGCTTGACCACCCTACCGGTGAAGGGAGTATCGGCTGGGTTCTGCTCTGAAGACTCCATGCCTATGGCGGAAGGATCTCATCAACCTTCCGAACTGGACGCCTCCGCCTCCTCCTCCTCCTCCGGCGAGTCAGGGCACTCCGCCTCCTCCACCGCCTCCTCCTCCGGCGAGTGACGATCAGGGCACTCGGCCGGCTCCTTCTCCGGCGCGTGGCGGCACTCCGTCTCCTTCTCCGCCTGCACCGGCGCGTCCGGCAGCCAGCCTCCTCCTTCTCCGCCTCGTCGGCAAGGGCGGAAGAGACCCGCCGCCGCTCCGGCTGCTCCGCGTCGTAGTCCTTCTCCTCCACCTCGTAAGCAAGGAAAGAAGACATCCACTCCGTCTGCTCTGCGGCGTCTAGCAGTACAGCCAAAGGCGGAGGAGATACTGATTCGGTCCTTCTCTGAAGACTCGGAGAAGTTACCGTCGAGAGGAGCGAGGAGGAAAACGCGAAGATCGCGCAGACCGAAGTGGATGACTGGTTTCAAGGGTTGAAAGCAAAGAGACATCCACCTCCGGAGGAGAAGGTAGATCCGGTCAAAGCGAAGCGCACTCGCTGCTCGACAAAACCACCCAAGTCTCCGCCAAAGGCAACTATGAGCGCATTATTGGAAAGGCATTTGCGAAGCGGAGAGATCGGGAAGTACTGTCAGTGATCAAAGGATGAAAGAACGACGAGCTGGGAAACAAATTGCCCAGCTCGGCGAACAAGCGAAGCAATCGTGCCCCCCGCTCAAGGTGCCTGCTAGCGACGTCGTCGATCCGAGGATGGTGCCCGGTTATGGCAATCCTGAAGATTACCTGCCCGACGATGTACAATTTGATTTCTTGGAGGTGTAGATACAAAGATACGAGTACGGGAAGCCTCTCGTCAAAGATGAAAGCTCTCTAACAACGATGATGCGAAGATTGCATGATTGGTACATGAAAACCTGCAAAGAGTCTGAGGGGAGGAATACTTTGTATGTGAGAGTTAAAAAGGAGCATGACCTCCTTGGAATTGAACTGTTGCCTATTCCATTTGAGGAGTTCTATCAGTTTTTCAATCAATTGGCCCTCGATAAAGCAACGGTCACCTGCTACTGTCTGTAAGTAGTACTACTTCTGTCATTAAGTATCTCTATATGACTCAGCTCTTTCATTGCATGTATTTATAAATATCCTCACTATATTATGCAGATTGAAGATCGCAGAAATGAGGAAAAAACAAGTGGGTGATATTGGGTTCATTAACACATATCTCATAGATGCAAATGAGGTTAAATATCGTGCATTGAAACCGAGGCCAACTTGCTACGATCGTTGGAAATAAATGAACACAAAAATACAATACTCTTTCCTTACAACTACACGTGAGTGTTACTGTCTTGTGGCATATTCGGTTTCCCTTATTTAGTCCAGGTTATAGAAATGTAATATTGATGAGTTATGCATGCGTGCGCATGGTCCACTATATTCTCCTAGAGATTAAGCTTGAGCAGGGAGTAGTAACTGTCTTAGACTCGAGACGAAAAGATTCCAAGGAGTATGCGGAAATGACTGAAATGCTCGAGAAGTAAGTTAAATCGATCATTATCCACCATATCAGCAACTTTGTTCATTTCTGATATCAAGTAATTGTTTTCTTTGTATGGCAGGGCTTGGGGAAAATTCACCAAAAAAGCTCCGGGACTACCGAAGAAGCTGCAATTTAGACACCCGAAAGTAAGTATTATATAGTAGCATATTCCACGCGCATCTCCTAGTGATTCAAGCGCTACTAGTTTCATCAATACCATTTAGCATGTGCTTGCTAATTATCAGTTTGATTGACCTCTGTTTCTTGTAAAGTGGTTGTGGCAGGAACAAGGGAATGATTTCTGTGGATACTACGTTTGCGAGTCCATCCGCCACACGACCTGTGAGAGGGGCTACTCCGACAAACAATTTGAAGTGCGTAAATAAAAATATTCACAATTTTATTTTATTACCATCATTTGTTTTGAGTTTCATTCATTATATATATATATATATATATATATATATATATATATATATATGTGTGTGTGTGTGTGTGTGTGTGTGTGTGTGTGTGTGTGTGTGTGTGTGTGTGTGTGTGTGTGTGTGTGTGTGTGTGTGTGTGTGTGTGTGTGTGTGTGACCCTTTCTTAAAATTAGATGTTTCGGAAGCGGGATGAACTCCTAGCACCAGATCGCATGCGAGCAATTCAAGAGGAATTGGCGGCATTCTTTCTTGACTATGTGATCGCTGAAGACGGGGAATACTATGTGGACCACGCGTCCGTATTGTAAACGATAATTATTGTATATATGTAGCCGGTAGTGTCGGATAGATATACGAGAACTTGTTGTTTGACCTATCTCTCGGAGAAGGAGAGGTGGTCGATATCACTTCTCTCTGTATGCATATATATGTTCATGACGATCTTCTGTTTGCTTAATTACTAGCTAGCTAGCATGTCTAGTTAGTCCTCTCTATACGTATGTATAGTACGTAGCGTCGACCAAGCACAGACAAAAGAAATGACACTTTTCTCTATTAATTAGCTAGCTATAGCACAATATATGAAACACCTAAATTAACCCCCAAAACCCCCAAACCCCCCTTTTGAAAAAAAACAAAAACCAGAGCCAAAGAAATGCTGACGCGTGGATGCCTATTGGTCCCGGTTGGTGCCACCAACCGGGACCAAAGGCCCTTCTGCCTGGGCTCAGCGGACAGGCCACATGGAGGCCCATCTGTCCCGGTTCTGGATAAAGCCGGGACTAAAGGGTGAGGGTATTAGTACCGACACTTTACCGGGACTAAAGGCCCTCACCAACCGGGACTATAGGCCCTTTTTCTACTAGTGCCGGTGTCACATGCACTTTTCTTTCTACCGATCTTGCACTTTCTCCGGAAAAAACCATTTCTCTCTGTCGTGGAAAGGACCTCAAAATTACATTGAAAACGAGCAATGATACAAAGCACCCCAAAATATAAGCCGCGGTTTGACTTTTGTCGTATTCGTTGCACAACTTTAACTATGATTTTCATGTATTGTATGTCCCTAAAATTAATATACATACATATGAAGTAAAATTGTTTTGCAAGAAAAATATGACGATGCCATTTATACAAGTTCAATCAATATACTTTGATATATATTAGTGGTCAAAGTCATGCATCAAAAAACGTAAAAAGTCAATCACATCTTATATTTTGAGAAGGAGGGAGTATATAAAGCAAAGGCATCATTCATCATGCCAGCGACAACACAACTCGAAAGTCCATGAAGTGCTCTTGTAAGATTTAACTACCTACCGCCAGGATCTCTGACGGTAGGGTTTAACTGTGCCGTGAAGTCCGTCTAACGTGGAAAATACCCTCTTTGGCGGTAGCCTATTATACCTTACCGTCGAGGTCCTTGACAGTAGAGTCTAAAAAACTATGTTACACTGCAAAAGCCTGCGCTGTCCTGGGCTGCTCATCTAAACAGAAAGTGGGCTGCTTAAAAAATACTAAAAACAGCGGTGCATATGGGCTGCTGTGTGCAAGCATGAGAGGAATGGATAGATGAAAATGATGCATGCATGGAGCGATGTGAATGCATCGGCACTGTGTACATACATGAGATGGATTGATGGACATGCATGAGATGGCTGGATGTGCTGCATGCATGGACGTCGTGCATGCATGAGAGAACGATTCACACATACATAGGAGCAGCCTACCGTCATCCTCATTGATGGTAGATTACACAACCTACCGTCAAGAGCTTCAGCGGTAGGGTATTTTTTATGTCAAACGGAGGTGATGGCGCAGTCAAGTCCTATCGCCAGGGATTTCGACGGTAGGCAGTTATATCCTATTGTTATCAACCCCGGCAGTAGGAAAAGGACAGATCCCGAATTTTTTTGAAACCATATGGTCATATCTGGCTAAAGTTTACGAAAAGGATGAAAACACAAAATTTGGCCTCGGCCAGCATCACACCACCGCACCAACCCCTGCACACCAACAGCCAGAACAAGAGCCACCTTGCCGGGACCAAGTGACAAAATCTCACCTAGCCGGTTGTCGCCTCCGCTGCGAAGGACGCCTAGGAAAACCAACACACGTCGAATCAACGGATACGGGAGAAGACAACACTGAAGCTTTTCGACACCGCCACAAGTAGCATCGCCGAGATGGGGAACAAGTTCTAGCACCATTATTCCACGGAGCCGTCGGGAAGCTAACTCTACTATCTACACACCTCCCGCACATATCGAAGGTCCCTCCACTCTCCCGCTGCCGCAACAACGACCGGAGAGATAGGGGACCGGCGATCCTTCCGTCACACAAGTATCCTCCAGAACCCTAGTAGTTTCTGTTAGAGATATATTTGGGTTACATGTATTTGGTAATCTAAATTGTTTAATCCGCATCCTACCTCATCTCTAGGAGAGGCGTCTTGCCCTTCAAGTCTTGTACTCAGTATCTACTCGTTCTCAAGGATCAATAATACATCCATCATATTCCGCCAATCTCCCTCTCTATCCTTTATAACATGATATCAGCCTAACAGAACCAACCCTAGCCGCTGCCCGCCGCTTCCGCCACGCGCACCGCCCTTGGGTGCTCCGCCTCCATGAGCGCCACCGGGGACCGCGCCACCCATACCTAGGATTTGTCTGCCGGTCGTGTTGACCGGCTACCCAAGAGAGTCTTTTTTCTCGAGCCCTTGCTCAGAGTTTTTCTTTCTCATGCCGGTCATCTTGATCAGCGTTTTTTTTGGTTTCGCTCTAAGATCGGTTTGCGCCACCCGCCGCCGTCGCCGACCCCCGCGCGCCTCTACTCCAACACCAGCGCGACCAACTGGCCTCTCCTCCGACACAACGGCTACGCGCGCCGAGGCGGCCCATCGCGGCCAGCCGCCATCCGTGCGTCGGCCTACCCGTCGCTGCCCTGCTCCGACCTAGACCTCTCCAATACAATGCTCCTCCGTCGTGTCTGTACGGCTGTCCTGCCCACTGCCTCGCCGGCTGCGTCAGGGCGACTGCCTCGAGCTAGGGAGCCGCTGCTGCGTTGGTCACTCGGGCCTCGCTGCCCGGGCGCCGACGCTACGTTGGTGGCTTGGGCGTCGGGCGCTAAGCGCTCGTTCACACGTCTTTCCCCGCCGACCATCTTAGACCTCTCGCGCGGTCGGGTTGATCACGGGCCCGGCGCCGTGATCTGCCTCATCTACGTCGTGCGACGGATCTGGCCTGGCGGTTGCGCGCGCCTCCGCAGGTCCCATAAAGACTTTCCCGAATACAGCGTGCCCCTCCACCAATCCAGCAATGGGCCGCCGCTCGGTCGCCCCGTCAGGCCATAGCACCGCCATCCCGTGGTTCTCTCCGCGGCTGCACCAACTCGCGAGCCGCCGCTGCGTCATGGCACACGGTCCCGGCCGTCGCCCGAGGCCGTCCTCCTGGCTGCAACGTCTCGGGCGCCACTGCTTCGCCCCTTTGGGCCGTAGCGTCCTGACACGTGGTCCATGCCGCCGCCCAGAGGTCTTCCTGTCGTCGCCCGACCCGCCTGCTGTCGCTTCGTCACCCGTTCGGGTCGTAGCGCCGCGGCCCGCAGTCCATTCCTGAAGGAAATATGCCCTAGAGGCAATAATAATGTTATTATTTATTTCCTTATATCATGATAAATGTTTATTATTCATGCTAGAATTGTATTAACCGGAAACATAATACATGTGTGAATACATAAACCTACAGAGTGTCACTAGTATGCCTCTACTTGACTAGCTCGTTAATCAAAGATGGTTATGTTTCCTAACCATGAACAAGGAGTTGTTATTTGATTAACGGGATCACATCATTGGTTGAATGATCTGATTGACAAGACCCATTCCATTAGCATAGCACCTGATCGTATAGTTTGTTGCTAGTGCTTTTCTTCATGACTTATACATGTTCCTATGACTATGAGATTATGCAACTCCGCTTGCCCGAGGAACACTTTGGGTGCTACCAAACGTCACAACGTAATCGGGTGATTATAAAGGTACATTACAGGTGTCTCCGAAGGTACATGTTGGGTTGGCATATTTGAGATTAGGATTTGTCACTCCGATTGTCGGAGAGGTATCTCTGGGCCCTCTCGGTAATGCACATCACATAAGCCTTGCAAGCATTGCAACTAAATGTGTTAGTTGTGAGATGATGTATTACGGAACGAGAAAAGAGACTTGCCAAGAACGAGATTGAACTAGGTATTGGATACCGACGATCGAATCTCGGGCAAGTAACATACCGATGACAAAGGAACAACGATGTTGTTATGCGGTCTGACCGATAAAGATCTTCGTAGAATATGTAGGAGCCAATATGGGCATCCAGGTCCCGCTATTGGTTATTGACCAGAGAGGTGTCTCGGTCATGTCTACATAGTTCTCGAACCCGTAGGGTCCGCACGCTTAACGCTTCGATGATGCTTATTATGAGTTTATATGATATTGATGTACGAAGGTTGTTCGAGTCCCGGATGAGATCACGGACATGACGAGGAGTCTCGAAATGGTCGAGACATAAAGATTGATATATTGGAAGCCTATGTTTGACTCGGAATCACTCCGGGTGAAATTGGGAATTTTACCGAGTACCGGGGTTACGGAACCTCCCGGGGTCAATGGGCCTTGATGGGCCTTAGTGGGAAAGAAAAGGGGCCATAGTGCTGGCAGACCTTCCCCCTTCCCTAGTCCTATTAGGACTAGGAGAAGGCGCCCTCTCTCTCCCTTCCCACTTGGGGAAACCTAGTTGGACTAGGATTTGGGGGAATCCTACTCCTAGTAGGAGTAGGACACCCTGGCGCACCTCTCCTTGGCCGCCAGCCCCTCCCTTCCCTCCTTTATATACAGGGCAGGGGCACCCCATGACACACAAGTTGATCATTGAGATCGTTCCTTAGCCGTGTGCGTGCCCCTTCCACCAAACTACACCTCGAATATACCGTTGCGGAGCTTAGGCGAAGCCCTGCGCCGGTGGAACATCATCATCGCCACCACGCCGTCGTCTTGACGAAACTCTCCCTCAACACTCGGCTGGATCGGAGTTCGAGGGACGCCATCGAGCTGAACGTGTGCAGAACTCGGAGGTGCCGTCGCTCGGTACTTGGATCGGTTGGATCGGGAAGAAGTACGACTACTTCCTCTACGTTGCGTCAACGCTTCCGTTGCTGGTCTACGAGGGTACATAGACAACACTCTCATCTCGTTGCTATGCATCACCATGATCTTGCGTGATCGTAGGAAAATTTTGAAATTACTACGTTCCCCAACAGTGGCATCCGAGCCTAGGTTTTTATGGTTTGATCATATGCACGAGTAGAACACAAGTGAGTTGTGGACGATACAAGTCATACTGCCTACCAGCATGTCATACTTTGGTTCAGCGGTATTGTTGGACAGACGATCCAGACCAACCTTACCCGTATTTTCTGAGACCGGTTCCCTCGACGTGCTTTGCACATAGATGGCTTGTGGAAGACTGTCTCTCCAACTTTAGTTGAACCGAGTGTGGCTACGCCCGGTCCTTGAGAAGGTTAAAACGGAGTCTATTTGACGAAGTATCGTTGTGGTTTTGATGCGTAGGTGAGATTGGTTCTTGCTTAAAGCCCGTAGCAGCCACGTAAAATTTGCAACAACAAAGTAGAGGACGCCTAACTTGTTTTTGCAGGGCATGTTGTGATGTGATATGGTCAAGACATGATGCTGAATTTTATTGTATGAGATGATCATGTTTTGTAACCGGTTATCGGCAATCGGCAGGAGCCATATGGTTGTCGCTTATTGTATGCAATGCAATCGCTTCTGTAATGCTTTACTTTATCACTAAGCGGTAGCGATAGTCGAGAAGCATAAGATTGGCGAGACGACAACGATGCTACGATGGAGATCAAGGTGTCGCGCGGTGACGATGGTGATCATGACGGTGCTTGGAGATGGAGATCACAAGCACAAGATGATGATGGCCATATCATATCACTTATATTGATTGCATGTGATGTTAATCCTTTATGCATCTTATTTTGCTTTGATTGACGGTAGCATTATAAGATGATCCCTTACTAAATTATCAAGAAGTGTTCTCCTGAGTATGCACCGCTATGAAAGTTCTTCGTGCTGAGACACCACGTGATGATCGGGTGTGATAGGCTCTACGTTCAAATACAACGGTGCAAAACATTTGCACACGCAGAATACTCAGGTTATACTTGACGAGCTATGCATATAAGATATGACCTCGAACACGGAGACCGAAGGTCGAGCGTGAATCATATAGTAGATATGATCAACATATTGATGTTCACCATTGAAACTACTCCATCACACGTGATGATCGGTCATGGTGTAGTTGATATGGATCACGCAATCACTTAGAGAATTGGAGGGATATTTTTCTAAGTGGGAGTTCTTAAGTAATATGATTAATTGAACTTAAATTTATCATGAACTTAGTACCTGATAGTATCTTGCTTGTCTATGATGTGTAGATAGATGGCTCGTGCTGTTGTTCCGTTGAATTTTAATGCGTTCCTTGAGAAAGCGAAGTTGAAAGATGATGGCAGCAATTACACGGACTGGGTCCGTAACTTGAGGATTATCCTTATTGCTGCACAGAAGAATTACGTCCTGGAAGCACCGTTAGGTGCCAGGCCTGGTGCAAGGGCTGCGCCAGAAGTTGTGAACGTCTGGCAAAGCAAAGCTGATGACTACTCTATAGTTCAGTGTGCCATGCTTTACGGCTTAGAACCGGGACTTCAACGTCGTTTTGAACACCATGGAGCATATGAGATGTTCCAGGAGTTGAAGTTAATATTCCAAGCGAATGCCCGGATTGAGAGATATGAAGTCTCCAATAAGTTCTATAGCTGTAAGATGGAGGAGAACGGTTCTGTCAGTGAGCATATACTCAGAATGTCTGGATATAACAATCACTTGATTCAACTGGGAGTTAATCTTCCGGATGATTGCGTAATTGACAGAATTCTCCAATCACTGCCACCAAGCTACAAGAGCTTCGTGATGAACTATAATATGCAAGGGATGACCAAAACAATGCCCGAGCTCTTCGCGATGCTGAAAGCCTGGAGGTAGAAATCAAAAAGGAGCATCAAGTGTTGATGGTTAACAAAACCACTAGTTTCAAGAAAAAGGGCAAAGGAAAGAAAAAGGGAAACTTCAAAAAGAGCGGCAAGCAAGTTGCTAATCAAGAGAAGAAACCCAAGTCTGGTCCTAAGCCTGAAACTGAGTGCTTCTATTGCAAGCAGGCTGGTCACTGGAAGCGGAACTGCCCCAAGTATTTGGCGGATAAGAAGGATGGCAAGGTTAACACAGGTATATGTGATATACATGTTATTGATGTGTACCTTACTAATACTCGCAGTAGCACCTGGTATTTGATACTGGTTCTTGCTAATATTTGCAACTCAAACAGGGCTACGGATTGCGAAGATTGGCTAAGGACGAGGTGACAATGCGGCGTGGGAAATGGTTCCAAAGTCGATGTGATCGCAGTCGGCACGCTACCTCTACATCTACCTTCGGGATTAGTATTAGACCTAAATAATTGTTATTTAGTACCAGCGTTGAGCATGAACATTATATCTGGATCTTGTTTGATGCGAGACGGTTATTCATTTAAATCAGAGAATAATGGTTGTTCTATTTATATGAATAATATCTTTTATGGTCATGCACCATTGAAGAATGGTTTGTTTTTACTTAATCTTGATAGTAGTGATACACATATTCATAATGTTGAAACCAAAAGATGCAGAGTTGATAATGATGGTGCAACTTATTTGTGGCACTGCCGTTTAGGTCATATCGGTGTAAAGCGCATGAAGAAACTCCATACTGATGGACTTTTGGAGTCACTTGATTATGAATCACTTGGCACTTGCGAACCGTGCCTTATGGGCAAGATGACTAAAACACCGTTCTCCGGAACTATGGAGAGAGCAACAGATTTATTGGAAATCATACATACTGATGTATGTGGTCCAATGAATGTTGAGGCTCGTGGCGGATATCGTTATTTTCTCACCTTCACAGATGATTTGAGCAGATATGGGTATATCTACTTAATGAAACACAAGTCTGAAACATTTGAAAAGTTCAAAGAATTTCAGAGTGAAGTGGAAAATCATCGTAACAAGAAAATAAAGTTTCTACGATCTGATCGTGGAGGAGAATATTTGAGTTACGAGTTTGGCCTACATTTGAAACAATGCGGAATAGTTTCGCAACTTACGCCACCTGGAACACCACAACGTAATGGTGTGTCCGAACGTCGTAATCGTACTTTATTAGATATGGTGCGATCTATGATGTCTCTTACTGATTTACCGCTATCGTTTTGGGGTTATGCTTTAGAGACGGCTACATTCACTTTAAATAGGGCACCATCTAAATCCGTTGAGACGGCGCCTTATGAACTGTGGTTTGGCAAGAAACCAAAGTTGTCGCTTCTGAAAGTTTGGGGCTGCGATGCTTATGTGAAAAAGCTTCAACCTGATAAGCTCGAACCCAAATCGAAATGTGTCTTCATAGGATACCCAAAGGAGACAGTTGGGTACACCTTCTATCACAGATCCGAAGGCAAGATTTTTGTTGCTAAATTCGAAACTTTTTGGAGAAAGAGTTTCTCACGAAAGAAGTGAGTGGGAGGAAAGTAGAACTTGATGAGATAACTGTATCTACTCCCTTATTGAGAAGTAGTACATCACGAAAACAGTTTCGTGACACCTACACCAAATAGGAGGAAGCTAATGATGATGATCATGAAACTTCAGATCAAGTTTCTACAGAACTTCAGAGATCAACCAGAGCAAGATCCGCACTGAGTGGTACGGTAATCCTATTTTGGAAGTCATGTTACTTGGAACATGATGAACCTCTGAACTATGAAGAAGCGATGGTGAGCCCAGATTCCACAAAATGGCTTGAGGCCATGAAATCTGAGATGGGATCCATGTATGAGAACAAAGTGTGGACTTTGGTTGACTTGCCCGATGATCGGCAAGCAATTGAGAATAAATGGATCTTCAAGAAGAAGACTGACGCTGATGGTAATGTTATCGTCTATAAAGCTCGACTTGTTGCAAAAGGTTTTCGACAAGTTCAAGGGATTGACTACGATGAGACCTTCTCACCCGTAGCGATGCTTAAGTCCGTCCGAATCATGTTAGCAATTGCCGCATTTTATGATTATGAAATTTGGCAAATGGATGTTAAAACTGCATTCCTGAATGGATTTCTGGAAGAAGAGTTGTATATGATGCAACCAGAAGGTTTTGTCGATCCAAAGGGAGCTAACAAAGTGTGCAAGCTCCAGCGATCCATTTATGGACTGGTGCAAGCCTCTCGGAGTTGGAATAAACGTTTTGATAGTGTGATCAAAGCATTTGGTTTTATACAGACTTTTGGAGAAGCCTGTATTTACAAGAAAGTGAGTGGGAGCTCTGTAGCATTTCTGATATTATATGTGGATGACATATTATTGATCGGAAATGATATAGAATTTCTGGATAGCATAAAGGGATACTTGAATAAGAGTTTTTCGATGAAAGACCTCGGTGAAGCTGCTTACATATTGGGCATTAAGATCTATAGAGATATATCAAGACGCTTAATAGGACTTTCACAAAGCACATACCTTGATAAAGTTTTGAAAAAGTTCAAAATGGATCAGGCAAAGAAAGGGTTCTTGCCGGTATTACAAGGTGTGAAGTTGAGTAAGACTCAATGCCCGACCACCGCAGAAGATAGAGAGAAAATGAAAGATGTTCCCTATGCTTCAGCCATAGGCTCTATCATGTATGCAATGCTGTGTACCAGACCTGATGTGTGCCTTGCTGTAAGTTTAGCAGGCAGGTACCAAAGTAATCCAGGAGTGGATCACTGGACAGCGGTCAAGAACATCCTTAAGTACTTGAGAAGAACTAAGGATATGTTTCTCATTTATGGCGGTGACAAAGAGCTCGTCAGAACGGTTACGCCGACGCAAGCTTTGACACTGATCCGGACGATTCTAAATCACAAACCGGATCGTATTTACATTAAACGGTGGAGCTGTCGGTTGGTGCAGTTCCAAACAAAGCGTCGCTATGGATCTACATGTGAAGTTGAGTACATAGCTGCTTCGAAGCAGCTAATGAAGGAGTCTGGATGAAGGAGTTCATAACCGATCTAGGTGTTGTACCTAGTGTATCGGGTCCAATGAAAATCTTTTGTGACAATACTGGTGCAATTGCCTTGGCAAAGGAATCCAGATTTCACAAGAGAACCAAGCACATCAAAAGACGCTTCAACTCCATCCGGGATTTGGTCCAGGTGGGAGACATAGAGATATGCAAGATACATACGGATCTGAATGTTGCAGACCGTTGACTAAGCCTCTTCCACGAGCAAAACATGATCAGCACCAAGACTCCATGGGTGTTAGAATCATTCTTGTGTAATCTAGATTATTGACTCTAGTGCAAGTGGGAGACTGAAGGAAATATGCCCTAGAGGCAATAATAATGTTATTATTTATTTCCTTATATCATGATAAATGTTTATTATTCATGCTAGAATTGTATTAACCGGAAACATAATACATGTGTGAATACATAAACCTACAGAGTGTCACTAGTATGCCTCTACTTGACTAGCTCGTTAATCAAAGATGGTTATGTTTCCTAACCATGAACAAGGAGTTGTTATTTGATTAACGGGATCACATCATTGGTTGAATGATCTGATTGACAAGACCCATTCCATTAGCATAGCACCTGATCGTATAGTTTGTTGCTAGTGCTTTTCTTCATGACTTATACATGTTCCTATGACTATGAGATTATGCAACTCCCGTTTGCCCGAGGAACACTTTGGGTGCTACCAAACGCCACAACGAATCGGGTGATTATAAAGGTACATTACAGGTGTCTCCGAAGGTACATGTTGGGTTGGCATATTTCGAGATTAGGATTTGTCACTCCGATTGTCGGAGAGGTATCTCTGGGCCCTCTCGGTAATGCACATCACATAAGCCTTGCAAGCATTGCAACTAAATGTGTTAGTTGTGAGATGATGTATTACGGAACGAGAAAAGAGACTTGCCAGTAACGAGATTGAACTAGGTATTGGATACCGACGATCGAATCTCGGGCAAGTAACATACCGATGACAAAGGAACAACGTATGTTGTTATGCGGTCGACCGATAAAGATCTTCGTAGAATATGTAGGAGCCAATATGGGCATCCAGGTCCCGCTATTGGTTATTGACCAGAGAGGTGTCTCGGTCATGTCTACATAGTTCTCGAACCCGTAGGGTCCGCACGCTTAACGCTTCGATGATGTTATTATGAGTTTATATGATATTGATGTACCAAGGTTGTTCGAGTCCCGGATGAGATCACGGACATGACGAGGAGTCTCGAAATGGTCGAGACATAAAGATTGATATATTGGAAGCCTATGTTTGGACTCGGAATCACTCCGGGTGAAATTGGGAATTTTACGAGTACCGGGGTTACCGGAACCTCCGGGGGTCAATGGGCCTTGATGGGCCTTAGTGGGAAAGAGAAAGGGGCCATAGTGCTGGCAGACCTTCCCCCTTCCCTAGTCCTATTAGGACTAGGAGAAGGGCGCCTCTCTCTCCCCTTCCCACTTGGGGAAACCTAGTTGGACTAGGATTTGGGGGAATCCTACTCCTAGTAGGAGTAGGACACCCTGGCGCACCTCTCCTTGGCCGCCAGCCCCTCCCTTCCCTCCTTTATATAAGGGCAGGGGCACCCCATGACACACAAGTTGATCATTGAGATCGTTCCTTAGCCGTGTGCGGTGCCCCTTCCACCAAACTACACCTCGAATATACCGCTTGCGGAGCTTAGGCGAAGCCCTGCGCCGGTGGAACATCATCATCGTCCACCACGCCGTCGTCGATTGTGAAACTCTCCTCAACACTCGGCTGGATCGGAGTTCGAGGGACGTCATCGAGCTGAACGTGTGCAGAACTCGGAGGTGCCGTACGTTCGGTACTTGGATCGGTTGGATCGGGAAGAAGTACGACTACTTCCTCTACGTTGCGTCAACGCTTCCGTTGCTGGTCTACGAGGGTACGTAGACAACACTCTCATCTCGTTGCTATGCATCACCATGATCTTGCGTGATCGTAGGAAAATTTTGAAATTACTACGTTCCCCAACAATTCCGCCGTCACCGCGTGTTGACTTCTCGTGGTATCCGCCGTGCCGCCTCCCTTGGCGCGGGAACGCCACCGTCTGTGTCGGTCTTCGTCACGCTATCGGGTTTCTCGCCTACTTCGAGCACCGCCGCGTTCCTCGGCGCCGCTACTAGTCGCTCACCCACGCCGTGCCGCCAGTCCACCCCCTTCATCTTCATCCAATGTCAACCCATCGCCAGCGTCGCCGTCAGCTTCCCCGACTACTTCGTCTACTCCCACCTTTGGTGCCATCGGCCCCACACCGATTGGCTCCACAACCGTTGTCGAGTCTCCTTCTCTGCTGGCCCCTCCGACTCCTCGACATGGCGTACAACTCGTGCAGGTCCCTCGTCTGTGCATATGCCCGATGCTGGCAACACCGATGCGTGACTTCGTCCATGTCCCGGGCCTGGCAAGCCTGGTGTGACGCTTCGTCAACTTTTTCTTCGTCCGTCTACACATGCCCGGTGCTGGAAACACCTACGTGTGCCTTCGTCTATGACGTGTCCCCGGGTTTGGCAAACCCGGCGCGATGCCTCGCCAACACGATCCTCCTTCCGGTGCAAACTACCTCGAAACCATTGCGCCCACGACTAACTCAGTGCTTTCTTGCACCCACGCCTTCACGGCGACTTCCTCGACACCGGCCACCCCGAGATGGCATCGCCACGGCGTTCTCCACACGGCAATCTCGACCACGGCTACACCCCCTACGCTCTCGCTACATCGACATCGGCACGAAGGGCTATCACCTCGCTTGAGCAACTCGTCGACTTCCTCTACAGTCAACGCGCCCGCTACGCGACAGCGTCCACGACGCTCCCGCTATGACTGCGGGGGATGTCAGCCTGTCGGCTGCTATTCTCTCCAGTCTGACCGTCCGCGACGCTCATGTTGTTCACAACGCTATCGCCACGACTACGGGGGGTGTTAGAGATATATTTGGGTTATATTTACTAGTCGTCAACCCGTGCAACTGCACGGCTAGAATTTTTATATATTTAACTGCACAGGAAAGTTAAAATAGTGTTCATTGATATTTTGTAAGTATTGTTATGCCTGAAACCTTGTAAAAAATGGAAATTACATTATTTATATTTATATTTTACTATTTTACTACCTATTTTCACAACACATAAAATATAATAAGTTTTGTTCCACAACCAAAATTGGTGACACCATATATATTTATCGGTTCCTAATTTTAGCAATTACCAAATACATATGAGTGTGCATTTTATTTTTTTTCAAATTGACTCATCCATGAGGCTAATTTGTACATTTTTTTCAAATTGACTTATCCGTCAGACATCCCAAATAAGCCCCTGGGAAAGTGGTGATACTATTATTCTTTATGTGATGACTGCTAGATAGCTGGTGTCTTAGCCCATGATATATAGCTTTATCCAGCTTGATCTGGCCGATGCCTATGTGCATCTTTCCTTTTGGCAACTATTAAAAATATATTATTAAGTGCTCTTACATTATTGTGGACTCATCCCTCGAAAACACTGGGTCTTCTTATGGAATTTGTTTTATAACATAATCTAGGATTTGTTTCTTAATATATTTGTGACATAGATTTTGAATTTTTATGACTCTTTTTTTTCTGTTTTCAAAAAAACTATGTGTTGGCCAAAATGAATTTGAGAGTATACATGTATCTGTAACTGGTGGACGGGATTTTTTTTATCCATGATTATTCCCCCTTTTTTCTACCGCATGATTATATCCCTTGTGGTTGTGTGCGGCGTGATTTCTGGCCAGAAAATTTGTTTTATGTACATATGTGAATACACGACACGTTAAAATATTTTACATTGAATTTTCACGAAGAGGATGATATTTGTCTATGACATTGAGACGTGATATATATTCTTCTAACTGCTCACTGTATGCATGGGTAAACTCCGCTAGTATGTTTCTGGAAAGAAATACTTGAGTTTGTTAGGTCATTTTAGTTTGGACTTTTTCTCTTTTTCTTTTTACAATCTGGACAAATAATGTAGGTCTAATGGTTATTTTGTTTTTGAGGATCAACTTAGAAGCAGGTATGGTGGATTCAATTAAAAAACTATGCATGTTTTTTTTCTTTGAACAACATTCGAATGACCCTACACGTTTCCTTGCCATACTTTTTTTGTATACGTGACTTTTTGTAATGGACACATATCTTCGAAGGAAACGTGGCACATATGAACTCTCTAACTTGCATGCAGATACCTGCTAGAGTGGACGTTTTTTTAACTTATCATATTGGGATTTTTTGGGGATACTGGACTTATACCACGTACGATTTGTAGCATCTGCCAAAGGAAACATCGTAGCATAGGTGGACTCCTTTTTTTTTTTTGAGATTCGGACTCCTTGTTTTTTGATGTGTACGTATCCCCTTTTCTTTTGAGCGTACAGATAATTGCTAGAGCGCTCGTTATGGTTCTTTTTTTAAACTTATATATCACGTTGGCCTTAACACGTCGTTATGAAGATCCAACGGCTTCAGTTTGTTCCTAAATCAAATCAATGGCTAAATATTGTTACCTTCTAGGATTAACGTGAGAGCTCTAATGGTGCCTCCAATTAGTAAATATAAGATTTGGTAGTCTTGCCCTTCAAATCATGTACTCAGTATACTTGCCCATGAGGCTGAATAATACATCTATCATATTCCGCCAATCTCCCTTTCTATCCCTTCTAACAGTTTGGTTCTTCTTCATGCCATCCTATAGACTTCTAAAGTTCCATGAGGCTGACGTGCAGCCTAGACTGGGACGGGCTCTCATGTTGGACTGCACGTCGGTCTCTCCCAACGAGGCTGCACGATGCGGGAGTTGGATTGGACGACCTCCAATCGGGACTGAACGTGCGCGTCTGCACGGCGGTTTTTATTCCGATTTGACAAATAAGTACACGATCTAGGTTGGGTCAGGCTGCTTGATTAATTCCATGCAAGGCTAGCTAGCTTTTGATCGATCGGAAACACACATGTATACTACAGCCAAGTGGCATCACCGATTTGCTCGCTCAGCTTCGCTGATTCTTTTGTCCTTAGCAAAACGCACCAGTGCCAACATGTTACATGCGGGATGAAAATTTAGAGTACGGCTTTTGTTTTATCATCTTCGATTTCTTTTTGTTCCCTCCATTGAGTACACTTAATTTTTCTGTACATACTTCACGTTTCCAGAATGCAAGCAAAATCATTGTTCTTCGTGAACTCCTATATAAGTATAACTATGTATAATACTAGCCTGAGATTCGGCTTGGTGACTAGTACTCCCTCCGTTCCGATTTACTTGTCATGGTTTTAGTTATTTAAACTAAAACCACGGCGAGTAAATCAAACGGAGGGAGTAGTATACAAGACTGAAATGAGTGTAAACATGTAGCCCAAGCTTCTTTGAGGCTCTCTCTAAAATGTCAATTATCATCCTGATTTGGTCAATCCAATTCAACAAGAGTCATGGGTGTTTGTGACTGTAAGATCCCAGCTAGCTCTATTATCAATAAAACCGAGAGGGGCGGAGGGGCCTAGTTAGGCAAGCATGATAGACCCTCTAATCGGTAAAATGACAGCAACAAACGAACCAGTAACTGGATGTGAATTAACATATATACCAGATATCCTTGCGGACTCCGACCAGGAGGCCCATCTCGGCGGCGGCGGCAGAGGCGGCCACGCTAATGGCGCCACCCAGCATCGACCTTGCCATGCTCAACACTGTTTCCACCATGATCTCCGACCGGTTGTGATGATAACAGTAATAAGCTCCTCACAATGGGGTCTGTGCTGAGAGCTAAGGAATTTGTATCATGCACTTTGTAGCGAACAACCTGTGATCACCGCACTGTTTTCCCTTAAACAGACGTGCGGTCCACTCTAACCACGATCATGCCTTGCATGATATGACCACCCAAATGACAACAGGCCGTTCATATAAACTTGTGAATCAATTTTTTTTAAATGGAATCAATCAGTACGAAACTCTATGATTTTAAGCAGTCAATGACTCTAATCGATGGGCCTCACTTTTTTATTTATTTCGGCTGCCTTTCAATTATGAACAGCCAATTTCCCTAAGAATAGCTACAATCATTTGGGCGGTCACTGCCATTTTATCGACTTACTATGTTTTAGTTGGTTAAGGTTGATCACAATGGGAAATATCATATTCTATTATCACGCATATGTACTAATATATGATACTACATCCATAATGAATAATATCATAGCTTATTATCATATTAGCATCATTTATTGTCATGCATTATACTAGTATATAATTTAATATGATAATGTATCATATCATGATACTCAATCCTCTGTCTCTCTTTATTTAATTATGTGTGACCCCAACAAAACTGTTTAGTTGCCATGCATTATACTATCTGTGATACTCTCATTCTCACCAGCTTAAGAGAATCTTCAGCCCTTTCTCCATAATTCTTCAATTCTAGGCAAAAGATCATTTAGGGAATTAACTCAGCTAGCCCTTTCCCTATATGTATAATAATCCTTTCAGTATTTGAGGAGTTATGCGTCAAATTTGATCCTGCAGCCTAAATTTGCTCTCAAAACATCAATTCTCGGTAAATTCCGGCCCCTTTCATGACACTCACTCTCTTCGGAGGACTCCGGCATCCATGGTCGTAGTCGTCATGTGCATCGCATGAGCGCCACAAGATGTCGTGACATGCCCCGTGGTGGTGCTGGTCGAGAGCATGAGAACAACAACCGTCGCACAGGATGGACGCAGGAAAAAATTATGGAAGCCCTGATATAAACAGGGGTGCGTGTAAATAATGTGTTCACAAGCTTGAATAGATTGTTAGAACCGGAATGTGGCTTGCTCTATTGACCATTTTGAACTATAACCTCGTCAACAGCTGACACCATTTGGGTCGGAGTCACCTCCTGAAATCCAAGCTTGTGGTAGCAGATTACAATTGCAACTCCGACCAGTCACCTGGTCGGCTATGGTGACGCCGTTGCATAGGTTAAAGGCAGCGCCAATATAGGTTGCTCCCTGTCTACAAAATGTCGGACAACAAAAATGGAGAATTTCCAAAGTAGGGATGTTTTTTCGATAAAGAGAATATATTAATATCGGGAAGATACCAATCACACTCAGCCTCTGGAACAACACAATACCCTAATTGCATTACACATGCACACAGCCAAAAAAAGAAAAGTCCTGCTACAGAGTTCTAGTCCTGCAGCAGCAGTACACCCACCACCAAAACAACACATGAAGTCCAAGTTCTCCAAAAGTGACGCCTCAAAGAAGAAAACAGTGCACAAGCACCTTCGTCACCCGATCGTAGATCTTGGGTTTTCACCGCTGAAGCTAGTCCCCGCTCTCAAAACAATATGTTCAACAAAGCCATTGCCAGACACAACCAATTAGGCCAAACCTTGGATTTACACCCTGAGAGGTAAGACTTTGAACTGCACATGTGCTTTCGCCCCCACTTACATACCGCTGCTATGAAATCCGTAAGTGCAAGCAAGTTCCTCATCACCACAAAAGGCTCCAATGACCATTACCAGTCCTCTGATCTCGGCTTCCATGACATTCTCCGCCTCTGACTTCACCATGGAACTAAACATATCACATGATGGCAACAGATAGCAGAGCTTCTTATTGCTCCATCGTTACCGGAGAACCCATGGGCACGACAGAATCCCAACCGATCCAGCAATCTCGAGGAATAACGCGCCCATGGGAGTTCGCCGGCAGAGCCTTCCGGAACCCGACACTCCGACCAGATCAAGGAGGACAGGCATCAGGAACATCTTCATCTTGTCACTTGAGGAACCCTAGGACCGCCCCCTTAATTCAGGTCGAGCCCGCAGCCCCCAGCCGCCGGCCGGCACCCTGGATCATATCGGAGCCAGATGCGAGGGTGTATTATACTATCTGTGACCCCAACAAAACTGTTTAGTTGCCATGCATTATACTATCTGTGATACTCTCATTCTCACCAGCTTAAGAGAATCTTTAGCCCTTTCTCCATAATTCTTCAATTCTAGGCAAAAGATCATTTAGGGAATTAACTCAGCTAGCCCTTTCCCTATATGTATAATACTCCTTTCAATATTTGAGGAGTTATGCGTCAAATTTGATCCTGCAGCCTAAATTTGCTCTCAAAACATCAATTCTCGGTAAATTCCGGCCCCTTTCATGACACTCACTCTCTTCGGAGGACTCCGGCATCCATGGTCGTAGTCGTCATGTGCATCGCATGAGCGCCACAAGATGTCGTGACATGCCCCATGGTGGTGCTGGTCGAGAGCACGAGAACAACAACCGTCGCACAGGGTGGACGCAGGAAAAAATTATGGAAGCCCTGATATAAACAGGGGTGCGTGTAAATAATGTGTTCACAAGCTTGAATAGATTGTTAGAACTGGAATGTGGCTTGCTCTACTGACCATTTTGAACTATAACCTCGTCAACAGCTGACACCATTTGGGTCGGAGTCACCTCCTGAAATCCAAGCTTGTGGTAGCAGATTACAATTGCAACTCCGACCAGTCACCTGGTCGGCTATGGCGACGCCGTTGCATTGGTTAAAGCCAGCGCCAATATAGGTTGCTCCCTGTCTACAAAATGTCCGACAACAGAAATGGAGAATTTCCAAAGTAGGAATGTTTTTTCGATAAAGAGAATATATTAATATCGGGAAGATACCAATCACACCCAGCCTCTGGAACAACACAATACCCTAATTGCATTAGACATGCACACATCCAAAAAAAGAAAAGTCCCGCTACAAAGTTCTAGTCCTGCAGCAGCAGTACACCCACCACCAAAACAACACATGAAGTCCAAGTTCTCCAAAAGTGACGCCTCAAAGAAGAAAACAGTGCACAAGCACCTTCGTCACCCGATCATAGATCTTGGGTTTTCACACTGAAGCTAGTCCCCGCTCTCAAAACAATACGTTCAACAAAGCCATTGCCAGACACAACCAATTAGGCCAAACCTTGGATTTACACCCTGAGAGGTAAGACTTTGAACTGCACATGTGCTTTCGCCCCCACTTACATACCGCTGCTATGAAATCCGTAAGTGCAAGCAAGTTCCTCATCACCACAAAAGGCTCAAATGACTATTACTAGTCCTCTGATCTCGGCTTCCATGACATTCTCCGCCTCTGACTTCACCATGAAACTAAACATATCACATGATGGCAACAGATAGCAGAGCTTCTTATTGCTCCATCCTTACCGGAGAACCCATGGGCACGATCGAATCCCAACCGAACCAGCAATCTCGAGGAATAACGCGCCCATGGGAGTTCGCCGGCAGAGCCTTCCTGAACCCGACACTCCGACCAGATCAAGGAGGACAGGCATCAGGAACATCTTCATCTTGTCACTTGAGGAACCCTAGGACCGCCCCCTTAATTCAGGTCGAGCCCGCAGCCCCCAGCCGCCGGCCGGCACCCTGGATCAGATCGGAGCCAGATGCGAGGGTGCTTCGGGGTGGCACAGGGATGCGCCAATTTGGATCAGATCAGGAGCATCACGGGCGCCAGGAAAGGGTGCTTCGCCGGTAGCCAACGGCGCTCCGCCACGCCATGGAGGAGCAGGCCACGCACCGCCTGGGCCATGCATGGACAAGCACCAGCGCCATGGACGACTGGTGCCTCAGCCTTGAATCTGAGGTGAAAATGCTGCGCCGTGAGAGAGAGCTCGCCCCGCCGCCACCGTCCGCGGCACGCGCTTAGCCCGGCCGACTCCTCCAGTGACGGTGAGGGGGGAATGGAGGGGTGGGGCTTGCGGTGGCCGGCAACTGGGTCTCCCCCGTGTCGCTCTCACGAGCGACACGTGGGTCAGGGCGTTTACTTTTGGTGCGTAACGGGTTGTGGCCAGTGGCGGAGCTTCAGCAAGGCTCAAAGGGTCGTGGCCCGCCGATAGCTGGAGCAATTTTTGTTATAAAGACTAGCCCACAACACTGACCTACATGCAGAGCAGGAACGCACCAGCTTGGTTGTTCCTTGATAAGAGCACTCAGTGGAGGAGCTCAGGGTCCGGCAGCGCACATTAGTCGTCGGCTGCCATGACGCCCGCCACCATGGTCGAATGCCATGGCTTATTTTGTGCTCCCTGGCCCACTCAACTTTTATTTTGTAGCTCCGCCACTGGTTGTCGCGTTGGGAACTGTGGTCAGTATACTTTACTTTACTCCAAAGTAGGGATGTTAGTATACTAAAATCAGACTACATGATTACAAAATGCAGAAAAAATAATATCTCCAGCGGAATATGGAAACCGCAGTCATATATTCATGGCTTGGAAGATGTAGCAGCCATAGCATGAATATACGAGTGAAATTCAATTTGCCAAACTTGCTCAGTAGCTTTTCATCCAGGCCCATACATACCCCCCTTACAAAGCAGAGTACAAATACAGGGGCAGCAACAAACAGAGAAGGTGAAAGCCAACCATATCGATCATAGGCATCCGATCCTCCCTCCTCGAGCCGCCGCGACCCCTCTCCTCGATCCCTTCCCTCCTGACCTCCTCCCCCAGATCCGACCTAGAGTTTCGAGCCGCCGTTGCCCCTCTCGACGCCGCTACTGGAGCTCCACAGGAAAAGCCCCGGACGGGGATGATGGCGGCGGTGGAGCCTTCCTACGCCACAGCTCTGGGATGCGGTTGCGTTGGAGATCCATGCGGGTGTCTTGGAAGTGTTCGTCGTCCGGCATCGCCGGCGCAGCGGTGAGGGCCCCTCCACCGTCGATGGCTCACCCATGCGGGTTGGCAATTGCGGGCTGTGGTGCGGCTTCGGTCGTACGGTTTCCTGGCGGCAGACGTCACCTCATGGGCGTACTGGATGACGGAGGAGGTCGATCTGGTGGTCAAGCTGGGGATGGCGCGAATTTCCCAGCGAAAGCTTGGTTTGGACTTAGCAAGGATCATCGACAGTGGCGCCCGCGAGCGTCATTACCTCGTTGGAGGCGTTTTGGGGCAATTCGTGTTTCCCGTGTGCCCAGAGGAAACCCTATATTCGGGTATTCTGGATCGTATGATGGCGAGGTTCCTATGTCTTTACCCCCTTGGGGGCATCATCTTTGGGGTTGTACACTGGCTGGGGGGATAAGTATTTGGCTTGGTGCCTGGGCGCAGACCTATGTATGTTTCTCGTGTGGTGACCAAGGTAGAGCGGCGTGCCATCTATAGTATTGGTGACAGTGAGTCTTGGTGGCAAGGTGCAACTGGGGTCGATGCTGGATATCGTTTGATGGACGCACGTAGGAGGCATGCACTATTTGGTGTCGTGGTGGCGTCGACGGTAGAAGAGTCCGGCAAGATCAACGCATTGATTGCCCTTGAAGATGAGACTACGGAAGAAGGCGACGACAAATTCTACAGTGCGCGCATGTGGTGCATGTTAAGGGTCTGCTAGACGTTGTTGTGTGTGGCGCGTGGTGAGGGCACATCATCAATCTTGTAGTTAGGGAGACCGTCTTCGTCACAAAGGTAGCTTTGGATTGACCTATGTGTTTACTTTATAAGACCTTGTCTAGTACTACAATAAAGATGGTTATATGCATCGCACAATGCACAGACAGAGAGCTAGCCTATATCGTCCTTGTAGGCGAGATATAGCTTTGGTGCTCTCCTATAGCGACCCGGCTTCCTCTCTCAACCTGACTCACCCCTTTAGCCCGGTGGGTGACCCATTGATTCCGGCGACCAATACAGCAGCGTGAAACGAGGTAATAGTCCCCGCCCGTGAGGTGAAAATTGGTGGCGATCTCGGGGTTGAGGAGACAAAGAAGCAAAAAATTAATCTAGTTTTTAGAATGTGAAATTCCTCTTCTCCGTTTTCCAATTTCTCTAGCTACGTAGGCACTTTGAAGTAGACCTAGTGTCCGCAAAATTGTACCACCCCCTCCCATGCAGCTGTGATTATCTCCATGTTGCCGCTACCTTTCCTCCTCCAAAACACGTGAACTACACCTATCCATACGCCCCATATAATTTTTCAAGATGATGTGTTTCCAAATGGCCCCCATACATACACTGGTGGAAAAAAGGCCTTTGGTCGCGGTTCGCAACTGCCATTAGTCGCGGTTGCGCAACCGCGACCAAATAAGCGCGACTAAAGCCCCCCACCTTTAGTCGCGGCTACTTAAGAACCGCGACTAACGGCCCGTCCACGTGGGCGCCAGGCGACCGTCAGGCGGAGGACCTTTAGTCGCGGTTCTTCTGGCCAACCATGACTAAAGGCGCCACAGGTTTAGGGTTTTAGCCCCCCTAAACCTGTTTTCTGTTTAATTTGTATTGTTTTATTTCTTTTGTGCTTTATTTTAATTTTGAAGGAGTTTCATATATTCTACGGTACTACATACATGCATATGAATGTACAATTTCAAATAAATTTGAAATTAGAACCAAAAAGAATTCAAGAGGAATATACAATATATATTCAATATCATCGGATGACCATATACAATTTTGAACAAGTTTCCATACATGATTTAATCCATATAAAGTTCTACGTCCTCGTAATAGTGTTCTCCTTTAGGATGAAGGACTTCCCTGCCGAACCATCCAGCTAGTTCCTCTTGAAGTGGTCGGAAGCGAGCTTCTGGACTAAGCGTCCACCGGAGGTTATTCCTCTGAGCATTGGTATC
The DNA here is from genome assembly GCA_021605205.1 of Aegilops longissima. Taxonomy (NCBI): domain Eukaryota; kingdom Viridiplantae; phylum Streptophyta; class Magnoliopsida; order Poales; family Poaceae; genus Aegilops; species Aegilops longissima. The sequence continues at coordinate 16,700,515 of CM038682.1, forward strand.
ACTCGGAACCCGCTCAGAGGTGTATCTCCGGATCATCTCACAGACATAGTATCCACATAGATTGGTCTCCGGTGGCTGAATATCCCCAGCATTCTTAGCCTTTGACCTTTTGAATTCTAGCTCTTTTTTGAATTCACCGACCTTTGTATCTACGAACCGTCTCCAAACCCTACGAGGCAAAGAAAATTAAATGAACAAGAGAGTTATTAGTTACTTGATATTAGGAAATGAGCGAAATAGGCCGATCGATATAGGCGCAAATGAATGAAAATAATTACTTCTGCAGCATTCTTCTCATGCCGCCCCAAAGCTTTGGATCCATATTCAGAGAGTCGTGGGCGAGACATTCTGAGGTGTTAACTTTAATTACTAGCAGAATCCAGTGGAACCTGCGGACACGATACATGCACAGTCGTCATGCATAACTCATCGATTAGCCGCCACATACCATGCATGGAGTAAACAAAGAGAATGTGCTCAAGACAGAAACACTCACTCAAAATGGTAAGGAAATAGAATATCACTTTTGAGTTCCTGCTTTGTAAGAAACGGCCACAGGTCTGCCTCCACGTCGGCGGGTGGCGCTCCAACACATGTCCATTAACGATGTGTGGGTCAATGAACCCAACATCATGGATGTTCCTTACTCTGCATTCCTTAATCTTCATTCTGCATGTATAATAGCGGACACAACAATATAGTTAGGACATATATATAGTGCAGGCAATATGAACGAGATGGGGTAGAAATTAATAAATCACTTACAGAACGTAGCAACTGATGATAGATTTGTCGAGATCGCGCAGATTGAAAAGCTGGAACAATTCACTCAGTTCAATTTGTACATAGTAATGTTTGAAGTGATGCTCATGTCTAACTTCCCAATAAATATATTCTTTGGCGTTTTTATTTTTTATGTAACCCTTGTACCATTTCAGCAGACCTTTCATTTGTGGAGGTAGATCCTTTTCCTGCGCAGGCTCGACGAGAGGCCCATTCTTGACATATGTAATTACTACCTCCTTCACTGGCGCCTCATCAAGGCCTAACAGTTCACGAAGAGTAATACCTAAGTTGGCGCTTGTTCTCGCACTCGTTACAGTCAATCCCTGTGTTGCCGCAGCTTGTATGATCTCGGGGTCATCCGGACAGAAGGCTTCCACTATAAGCGGGCAATCGATTGTTTACTTTGTTCCCGAGCTGGGCAACTTGTTTCCGCTTTTTTACTTCGGCCTTCTCCGCTCTTTGTTCTCCTTGAACATGAGTGCCTGCCTCAAGTTCACGTGCATAGTCGTTAGGCAGATTCTTGGCGGCTTGGGACGGTGTGCTCAAAATGACTTAGCCCACTTCTTTTGCTCATCGAAAATACTGGCTTGGGCTCGGGCTCTCTTTTCTTCTTGCAGTCCGCCTTCCATTTCTCCAAATCAGCAGCAGCGGCGCGTCGACTTCCTCGGCACTCGTTCCCAAGGCCTTGTGGGGAGAGGCTTGATGATGGCTCCGGTACCTTTGTGGTCTTAGGTACATAAGGGTCCGGGTTAATAATCCAGGACTGCTTCGCCTCTTTGCGGAGGTGGATTGGGGCGGCGTCGATCACCCGCCGAGACGAGGATGGGTGCGGCGGCTGATCACCCGCCGGACGTTGTGGATCTGGGGCGGCGTCGGCTGGCGTGGCGGAGGTGTAGGTGAACCGCCACCACCACCACCACCACCACCACCGCCACCGCCACCACCACCACCGTGAGGGGTGGACTTGTTGTCCTTGGCGCCTCGCTCGAAACTTGATAAACTTCTTTTGCCATAGAATGAAATGGCGCTTGACATCTCAAGTCTTTTCTCCCCTTCAGTGTAGCAATGTCAATCTCCAGGTCCTCAAACCCTTGGACTATGTCCTCCACCGTGACACGAGCATAGCCATCTTAAATGGGGTTGTTGTGGTGGAGTGCTCGAGTAAACATGGTAAAGCACTGCCGATGGCTACCTTCATGGACATGTTCCCGATAGGATAATACAGATGACATTCTTTCATCTCCTTTATATCGCCCACGGGTAGCGAGGAGGCTCCGTGCAGTAATTTCGACCACCGAGGCTCCGGTGCAGTAATTTCACCACCGAGGCTCCGGTGCAGTAATTTCGATCGTCGGTGCATCTGCACCAGCCGGTGGGGCCTCCGTGGAAGCCACGCTGCTTCTCCGCTGCTGGCTTCGAGATCCGCTGGATGATCTTCATGCTGCACCGAGCTGCATCTCTTTCGCTACTAGTACACTCATGGTTTTCTTCATCACATCCATTTCCGATGCCAACCGCGCCACAACATCTGCTTCGATCCATCTTTCTCTTACGGCTTCTGTAACCGTACGGGTCATCGTTCTGGGGGAACCCTATTTTCCACGGAATGTGCCCCATGCCTCGTACACGTCCTCCGTGTTCAGGATTCCCGAGGGCTTTTGTCAGCGCGTCGTTCTCTCTGTTGAACTTGATCTTCCCCTGTTGAGCATCCTTCATTGCGTCAATAAGGGCTTGGGTGGGTTTAATTAATTTGCCCCGGTAAACACACTCCCCTGTCTCCGGGTTCAGCGTTCCCCCATGCCCGTACCACCAGCTTTTGGCCCTTGGGTCCCATCCCTCCGTACCTGGACGGATTCCTCGCGCCCTCAGCTCGTTCTCCATCTTCTCCAACCTAGGCACCCAAATGCGATACCCTCCTGGCCCCATAACATGATTGTACTCCTTCTTAGCCGCATTTTCCTTATTTTTTTTCGATATTTGAATGAACTGCTCCGATTTCTTTTGCTTCACAAATTCTGGCCAATCATGTTTCAGTTTCTCATATTGTCCTTTGAAATCCGAGTCTTGTTCTGCTTGACAAAGTCACGGGCTAGATTTTGCTTGAATTTCCGGAATCGTCGGCCATCTTATGAAGAGCGAACTGTTTGACTAGCCTCCTCCTCTCCTTGTTTTCCTCAATCTTGTTACCCTCCTCATCGAATTTGTTGTATTCGGAGGTAGAGCGAAATGTTCCGTAAGCTTCTTGAAGCAATCTTTTTTGTTCTCTTATCGACAAAAGTGAAACCATCAATTCGTGCCTTCTTTGGCTCATTCCACTCCTGGACGGTGATCGAGACGTTGTCTCTAACAATGGCTCCGCATTGGCTGACAAACTTGGTGGCGTTCTTGCGGGGCTCCAGCGGCCTGCCGGTTGCACTGTCGACAACCTCGATGGTGCATGTTTCTCCTTGTTTCATCGTCTTGGTTGCGCCACGCTTTGACGACGTACTCGATTGTTTCGACGATCCGGCCGAGGGCTAAAATAAGAAAGAGAGTCGCGCGCGTTAGTACACACATATTTATTCAAATCAGTTAGTTTGTATCACCAGAGGCTCAATGTATATATATACCTCGGCGCCGGAGGTGGTTGCTACTTCCATTTGAAGATCGTCGTTTATCGACGTTTGTTCGGCATCATCTTGCTGACGGCGCCCTTCATCTTCACCGTCAAGGTTCAGATAAGAAGAGATATCATCTTCTTCTTCTCCGGTCGGCACATATAGAATATCGCCGTTTATGATGCCGAACATATGTGCTTCACCGTCCGGATCATAGTTGTCCATAATCGGGTCAGCTCTATCGTCCGCCATTATGTCAGTCCTGAAAACATGTAGTAAAAACAAATTAATTAAGTGAAGAAGGGGGGCGGTGGCGGTGGCGAAAGGGCGGTGGCAAATGGTGGGGGCGAGGAAGGGGTGGGAGAGGGTGTCGCGGTAGAGCGCGAGACGGGCGGCAGACAGCGGCGTCACGGAGAGGAGAAATTCAATTTGTCATGTCGCGAACCCAAAATGGGCCGGCCCAGGTGAGCTACGTCCTGTGAGACGCGTCGACTTTTTGATGCAAAGAGCGTCACACAGGGCTGGATATGGCCGAGCCTGGGTCTTAGCCGGGCTGCAGTTGCAGCCTCCGCGGCTGTACTGCTGCTAATGCACCGGCCCGTTGTAGCCGACGCCGAAACAGTGATTAGGATACGTTGGAATTTCCTATATGGCGCTGTCTCGTCAAACTGTCGGCGAACGCACCTCGACGACCAGAGCGAGCGATTTGGGTCGGCCCATCCGTAAATCCTTCACGTCCGGTTTTAGGAACCTTCCGAGGTTCCCAACCCTTTTTATTTTCATTTCTTTTCCTTTCTTTTCTGTTTCGTTTTCTTTTCTTTTTTTGTTTATTGTTCTTTTCTTTTCTTTTTAAAAAATGTTCTCCTTTTAAAAAATGTTCTATTTTTCAAAAATGTTCATATTTTCAAAAAATGTTCGATTTTCACAAATTTGTTCGTGTTTTCAAATTTTGTTCGGAGTTTCAGAAAATTGTTTGTGTTTTCAATTTTTTTGCGGTTGTTTCAAAAATGTTTCGATTTCAAGAAAAATTCACATATTCAAATTTTCTTCACTTTTTATAAAATTATTCGTGTTTTGAAATTTTGTTGGAGTTCCAAAAATGTTCGGTTTTCACAAAAATTTAGGAGTTTCAAAAATTTTCCCGTATTTAAATTTTGTTCATGGATCCAAAAATGTTTGTGCTTTTGAATTTTGTTGAAGTTTCAAAAATATTCATGTTTACATAATTTTAAAATGTTCCGAGGCGGCGTGGGCGTCGCCGACAGCTGCCAACCGTTCTGTGGGCGCTCGGCCGGGCCTCGCCAGCTGGTCCGCCCTTCCCGACGGGTTCGCCAAGGCGACCGAAGGCCGTGGCCTGGTCGTGGGCTGGGCGCCGCAGGAGGAGGTGGTGGCGCCTTGCGCCGCCGGGCGGGTTCGGGACGCACGGCGGGTGGAACTCGGCCTGGAGGCGCGTCGCGGGCGTGCCCATGCTCGCCGCCCTGCTTGGCGACCAGATGGGCAACGCGAGGTACGTGGAGCACGTGTGGTGCGCCGGGATCGCGCTGACGGCGGCGGCCTCGAGCGGGAGCGGTGGAGGCGGCCGTCCGGCGGCTGATGCGGGAGAGGAGGGGAGGAGATGAGGGGCGAGCACGCGAGCTCAGGACTGGCCGGAGGGGAGAGCGAGGCGGCAGTACCGAGGCCGCCGGCGGCGCGCTGCTGGTGGGCGAGGGCGACGGCGGCGGCGCGAGGGCGAGGGCGACGGCGGCGTCGGCGCGAGGGCGAGGGCGACGGCGGCGGCGCCGAGGGCGCGGCAGAGACGAACAGCGAGAAACGGCGGCGGCGTCGAGGAGCCTTGTATTTATAGCCCCCCCTTTAGTCGCGGTTGGCGGCGAGACCATGATTAAAGGTGCCCTTTAGTCGCGGGTCTCCTGCCCAACCGCGACTAAAGGGGTTTTATGGGTTTTTATGCTCACGCTTTCACCTTTAGTCGTGGTTGGTCTGGCCAAAATGTTTAACAACCATCACACATCAGGTTTTTTTCTCCAACAAACATTTGAAACAAAACATATTAGCATGTAGAACAGGGTTGAACATCTTTGGAACATGAAACACAAGGATGTAGCACCCCTACGTTTCCATTATTATTTTTCAAACCTATTCATGCATGTATCATGTATGATGTAGCATGTAACATCCAGGAAGTAGCATGTAGCAAGTGCACTTCACACTTGTAACATCTTATTAGCAAAGAGCAGTAAGATTTTTTTTACTAGCATTAGTTGACAACATCTCTGAATATTTTCAGAAAAATCAACAAAAGTAATTGACAACATTTTTGTCTCATACTCATCAATTGAAATCAAAGTTTTTGCAACATTTTTTGTGAGAGAAAGGGATCTAGTGGTTTGATTTTCATACCAGATCAATCTGATCCCGGCCATGTTGTGCTGCATCCTTGAAGACTATGTCAGGGTTGACATACCGCTGAATATTACCACCAGGTTCCTGCCACCAGAGGATTTCAGCCATGAACGACAGCGGAGCTTGAGCCCAAATCCAAGGCTGCAAGGAGGTCGCCATGGATGTACGACATGGCGGCAAGGAGCCCAAATCCAAGGTCATGGATGGATGGGGAGCCTCCTCGAGTTGAGTCGCTCGTGGGGAACAAATTTTCCAGTGGATTCCGCCACCGAATCCACCGCAGATCCGGCCGCTGTTGACATGGATCGGTAAAGGACGAGGGAGGAATGGACAATAGTTACAACACTCCAGCGTATTTTTGCTACAACGGTTCTTGGTGGAGATCGCTGCTCAATCAGACGGCCCTCCTATTTGCATGGATGGTCGGGGTCGACTGGCCCAACAGTTGGGCTGGCGTGCCGGCGCAGATCGGTCGACTATTATTTATCATGATATAGAGGCACTAGATTCGCAAGTACTTTTTGTGTTTTTTTCTAGACTCAAGTACTTAAGCTTCTGTAATCATGAAAATCAAAAGAAAGGGACCAGTAGTCAGGTTCCATTAACCAAATGCTTCACAAATATTAACCGGAATATGTTGATAGAGATGCACTGGATTCCATGCTGATTCTATCTTTGCGCAATCTGAAATATTGTACGAACAAACTAACGGTTGGATAACTGATTTTTATTTTTGTTGTAACTGCAAAAACGGATGACATCGTTGAATTGAACATACCAGAGGATTTTGATAACCGCCTGTCAAGAAAAGCAAAATTTTCTGAATCTGGTTTTGAGGAGCCATCACCTATGTCAACTATGTCAACATCTATTCCAGTTCTGAGTGTTTTGAATCATATATGCCCGAGTCAGATAATCAGATAGACCGTGATCCATTGCCATCACCTCCGTCCCCAACTATGTCGACATTATCTCTGGTTTTATATGATTATCTCCCATGAGGTATTTGTTTGATTTATCATGTGTACTTTCAAATTCAGTATATTCTTATATTATTTGACATTTTGCAGACTATCCATTAGTCGATCGTGATATATATGCAAATATAGCAATAGAATCATACCTACATGGTGTTCTTTTATTTAGTTCCTAGCGAAGAAGAAGGGATTACATCGATGGGTAATATGTGTTGAATAATTAGGCATCTTCCCGTTTAGTTTAATCCAGAAAAATAATGGATAAAACATGAATAGTAATATATTGATGAAACTAGAAACTAGCAACAATTCGTTGAGACTATTAATGCAATCAAAATCATAAGCAAAATGCATCATATCCATGTCAATTGCTATTAGCAATAAATCAAATGCTAGCCCTAACAAAGGAGGATAAGATGGCATACGGCGCAGAGAGCGTATAGGCAGATGTCCCGATCGTCATGTCGCTGAAGAGGTCATTGACGCCGGGAAGAAGTCGCTTGGGAAACTCTCGCATGATGTCGCTGTCGCAGCCACGATGAGCAAGACTTCAGCAATCGCGTAAGGACGCTCCCTAAAAACCTGATCGCCCCTCTCCCGCACCGGATCACAAGAGGCGGGGTTTCGGAGGCCTGCTGTCTCACTTCCCGATGCACGCCAGGAAGAGAGATGGGAAAGAGATAGGCGGCTCAATGCTTTGGAATGAGACAAAAGGTTGTTGTGCCTTTTTTTTAAACAACAGAGGAGCGACCTCTTATATACCTGAGAAGAGTTGAAACTGGGCCTTTCATTAGTAGAAGAGAAACCGGTGCAATAAACACCATTAAATAGACACACTAAAACCATTAAAGAGAGTAGAAATGAGCGCACTAAAACTCACACAAAGTGTTCAGTTTTTCTCCCATTTATGCGCCAATTGTTTCAACTTTCTTCTCGTGACAAAGCAGCGCATACACGTGGCATTGGTCAATTTTCCACACAACCTTGTCATGCATGGATGGGCCACATGAGCCTCCGGATTTACATTGAATTATTGGCAGAAAATATGAATTATTATGTGGGTTATGCCCAATAATTCCAACAATCCCCACCAGATCCCAGAGGCACATAAAATTTGCCTCACGGTTCCAAAACATTGTTTATATACCGTGTTTCGTGGAGACTGTTGTTGAACTTCCACCTAGAACTCCATGCTACACTTGTTCACAACTTGAACAGTGGATCACGCCTTGAACTGCAAGTTTTGTGCAAACAAGTTTCACGTAAAAGCCTTGACCGATACTAGACCGCTGAAAACTTTCCCGCTGGTAGGAGCATATACGCTATACTCGGGGCCTCTTCATGAGTTTATTATAGAACACCCAACTCTCACTAGTAGAAAAGGGTCTAATGTGAAACTCATTAATCCTGGTTTGATTGAACCGCACTAATGTGACCATTAGTGCCGGTTCCAACGCCGACGGGCGGCGCCATTAGTACCGGTTCGGGCGAATTTTATTACCGGTTCGTGCCACGAACCGGTACTAAAGAGGTGGTGGCCTTTAGTACGGGTTGGTGGCTCCAACCGGTACTAAAGGGGGGGTCTTTAGTACTGGTTGGAGCCACCAACCGGTACTAAAGGTGGTGGCCTTTAATACGGGTTGGTGGCTCCAACCGTATTAAAGACTCTTTAGTACCGTTGGAGCCACCAACCGGTATTAAAGGTGGTGCGCTGCCACCCGCAGTGCACAATGTTTAGTCCCACTCGCTAGTTGGGAGGAGCTCGGACCGTTTATAAGCCCCGCCGCTGCTACCGTGTCGAGCTCCTCTCTAAGTAGGCCTTTGTGGGCCTATTGCAAGTCTTCGCTTTATAGCCTATCACCGCACGGGCCTGCATCCTGCCCAACTAGAGATTGGGTTTCTAGTCGATGCAGGCCGTGCCGCCCAAGAGGCAGGCAGTTTTGCCTTATTTCAAAAAAACCTTACCAACCGGGACTAAAGGTCCCCTGCACCACGGCGTGCCTCGTGCCACCTGGTGGGCCTTTGGTCCCGGTTCGTGTTGAACCGGACTAAAGGGGGACCTTAGTCCCCACTCTTTAGTACCGGTTCCAAACCGTACTAAAGGTCCTTACGAACCGGTACTAAAAGTTGTTTTTCTACTAGTGTCTCACTGCATCACGACGCTTAATAGTCTAACTCATATAGGTGTGTTCTTTCTAGATGTTCAGAGGACAACATCTTTGCCTACCCAAGCCATTCGAACACATTAAGATAAATATCCGCCTACCATACAGATTATGAGAGAATTACATCATAACAGAGTGGATTTTTGTCATATAAATATTCTCCTCTCAGTTATCCAATAGCTTGTCTCGCCAATTCTTATTCACGGGATCTCCGATCACAAAGAATGGGTTACCACCATGAACAACTTATGTAGTGGGTCTCAATCCCATCTCCTTCGATGCATTGTCTATCACATTTCGTGATAAACCCTTTGTGAAGGATCTGCCAGATTCTTCGATGTCTTTATATAGTCCAACGCTATAACTCCGGAGTTTCTCATGAACTTGACAGATTTCAGTCTCCTTCTCACATGTCTTGATGACTTCTTATTATCCTTAGAACTGTTTACCTTGACGATCACTGTTTGATTGTCACAATTCATTAGAATAGCTGGTATTGGTTTTTCAACCACCGGCAAGTCCATCAAAAGTTCTCAAAGCCATTCTTCTTCAACTATTACCGTGTCTAATGTTGTGAGTTCTGCTTCCATTGTTGACCTTGTTAAGATGGTTTGCTTGCAAGACTTCCAGGAAACAGCAGCACCACCAAGTGTAAACACATAACCACTTGTCGCTTAAGCTCATCAACATCGATATCCAATTTGCATCACTATAACCTTCAAGTACTCTTGGATACCCAGATAGTGAAGCCCATAACCCGCAGTACCTTTCAGATAGCGATTATTCTCTCAAGTGCATGCCAATGAACATCTCCGGATTTGAAACAAACCGCTTAGTTTACTCACGTAAAACGAGATGCCAGGCCTCGTAGCACTAGCTAAATACATAAGCGAGCCAATGATTTGAGAATATCTCAATTGATCCTTTGTTTCTCCTTCGCTCTTCCGAATCAAAACACTGGATCATAAGGTGTCGGAGAAGGTTTGCAATCTGAATATCCAAAGCGATCCAGAATCTTCTCCACATAGTGAGACTGCAAGAGAGTGATTCCACCAGCACCATCTCTTAAAATCTTGATGTTCAAGATAACATCAGCTACTCCAAGTTCTTTCATCTCAAAGTTTTGATTCAGAAAATTATTCACTTCCTCAATGACTTTGAGATTTGTTCCAAATATAAGTATGTCATCAACATACAAACATAATATAACTCCTTCTCCCCCACCATGGCGATAGTACACACACTTGTCGGCTTCGTTTGCAACAAAGCCTGTAGATGTCAAAGTTCTTTCAACTTCTCGTGCCATTGCTTAGGTGCTTGTCTCAAACCATACAAAGATTTCAATAATTTATGCACTTTTCCTTCCTGACCATCTACTACAAAACCATCGGGTTGTTCCATATATATTTCCTCCTCCAACTCTCCATTTGGGAAAGCTGTCTTAACATCCATTTGATGGACAAGAAGATTGTGTGAGGCGGCCAATGAGAGTAGTACTTAATGGTGGTCAATCTGGCCACATGCGCATAAGTATCAAAGAAATCTTCACCTTATTTTTGGGTATATCCCTTGGCTACAAGTCGTGCCTTGTATTTTTCAATTGTACCATCAGGCCTAAGTTTTTTCTTAAACACCCACTTACACCCTACAGGTTTACACCCATAAGGACGATCAGTGATCTCCCATGTCCCGTTAGCCATGATAGAATCCATCTCACTACGCACAGCTTATTTCCAGAGTCAGATCGAAGATGCATAAGCTTCAAATAGAAGTGGGAGTATCATTCACGAGGTACACAATGAAATCTTCACCAAATGACTTTGGGGTCCTTTGTCTCTTGATCCTTCTAGGAGCTTCATTGTCATCCTCCTCGTGAATATCTGTGTGTTTTTCTCGAGTGTTCCAATGGAATAGTAGGTCCAGGAGTTGCCTCGACCTCCGACTAGATGAGCTAGGCATATCCTTCATAGGAAAAATATCATCAAAGAAAGTAGCGCCATTCGACTCCATGATGGTACCAACATTCATGTCAAGTACCTCAAATTTCACCACTAGAAATCTATAGCCAATGCTATGGAAAGCATAACCCAGGAAAACGCAATCAATTGTTTTTGGCCCAAGCTTACGCTTCTTGGTAATTGGTACATTGACCTTCGCCAAACAACCCCAAGTTCGTAAGTAGGAAAGTTTAAGTTTTTCCTTTCCCATTCTTCAAATGGGGTAATCTCTTTATTCTTTGTGGAAACTCTATTTAGGACATGACTTGCAGTCATCAAAGCCTCCCCCCGCCATTCCTTGGAAAGTCCCGCTGTATCTAACATGGCGTTAACCAAATCAGTTAGAGTTCGGTCCTTTCGCTCGCAACCCCGCTTGACTGGGGGAATAGGGAGGCGCCTCTCATGTATTATACCATGTTCCTCACAAAATAAATTGAATTCGTTGGAAAAATACTCTCCACCGCGATCCGACCTAAGACTTTTGATTTTTCGATCGAGTTGATTCTCTGCTTCGGCTTTATAGATTTTAAAGTAGTGCAAAGCCTCATCTTTTGTTTTCAACAAATATATCATGCAATATCTAGTAGAGTCATCTATTAGAGTCATGAAATATCTTTTTCACCTTTTGTCAACACACCATTCATCTCGCAAAGATCTGAATGTATGAGTTCAAGAGGTGCCAAATTCCTCGCCTCAACAAATGATGAGACTTGCGAGGTTGCTTTGCTTGCACACAAACTTGGCACTTAGAACCTTTGACAATTCTAAATTTTGGGATTAAACTCAAATTTACTAGCCTCTTCATGACACCAAAGTTAATATGACAAAGTCGTGAATGCCAAACATTTGATTCGGTTTAACTTCAAACATGATTAATAACTTTAGTGCAAAAGTCTGACAAAGATAAGCGGAACAAGCCTCCGCTCTCACAGCCTTTCCCAACAAATTGTCCACACTTAGATACTACAACCTTATTGGACTCAAATACCAATTTATAACCATCTCGACACAAACGAGAACCGCTGACGAGATTTTTATTTATAGCAGGGACATGTTGCACGTTCTTCAGCCGCATGATCTTTCCCGAAGTAAACTTCAGATCGACCGTACCAACACCATGAACAGAAGCATGTGTCCCATTTCCCATCAGCATGGGTGTAGTTCTTGCGACCTGATAAGAAGAAAACATGTTTATGTCAAAACACACATGTACATTAGCACCGGTATCAATCCACCAATCTGGAGAATGACATACTGAAAGAATGGTAGGAAATTTACCATACCCGACATCTTTCATGTCAACATCACCAATAACAACATTAGCGCTCTTGCTATTGTTCTCATTCAGACGCATGTCCCAGCGGTCCTTGCAGGATGAAGCCCAATGTTCTTCACTGCCACATACATGGCACTTTCCTTTCTTCTTATAAGTATCCTTCTTCTTCTTGAAGTTGACAGGTTGTGGGGCTTTGTACTTGCCATCAAATTTTCCTTTGCCCGCATAATTATTTTTTTTCTTGGGTTTGTGGTTTTGGAAATTTCTCTTTTGTAAAAAATTGGCACTAGTATTCCCCTCATAGAAACGAGCACGTGTGTCTTTTTCCCTCGCCTTCTCTTCCACATCAAGAGTGTCAATTAGATTGACAACAGTAAATTCTTGCCTCTTATGCTTCGAGAGGTAGCAAAATTCCTCCACGAAGGTGGAAGCTATAATAATGCCTCCGCAATGAATTTGTCCGTAACACACAATTGAGATGCTCAAGTTCTTAGATAGCGATCGAACCTCATGAGCCTGCTCAACAATGGAGCGGTCATCAGTCATCTTGTACTCATGGTACTGTTCCATGATATACAACTCACTTCCTGCATCCGCGACTCCAAACTTGGCTTCGAGCGCATCCCACATATGTTTACCGACCATGATGGTCATGAATGGATCGACAATCTTGTCGCCAAGAACACTCAAGACAGCATCTCTGAAGAGGGTGTCTCAGAGTCTCGAAAGCTTGCTCCCGCCAGCAGTCAGCTCTCCTCCTGCTTGCCTTTAGAGGCGTGAAAACAGTTCATGGTGGTAAGCCAAAGAACTGCCCTCGCACGCCACCTCTTATTGTTCACGCCCTCAAATGGTGCGGGCTTGAGAGTTGCAGAAAAAGCAATAGCAGAAAATTGCCTACACATATCAGGTTTTTGGATTGTTGAATAATTAGGCATTTTCCTGTTTAGTTTAATCCAGAAAAATAATGGATAAAACATGAATAGCAATATATTGATGAAACTAGAAACTACCAACAATTCGTTGACACTAGTAATGCAATCAAAATCATAAGCAAAATGCATCATATCCATGTCAATTGCTATTAGCAATAAACCAAATGCTAGCCCTAACAAAGAGGATAAGATGGCATACGGCGAGTAGCGTAGCAGGCAGATGTCCCGATCGTCATGTCGCTAAAGAGGTCATTGACGCCGGGAAGAAGTCGTCGCTGGGGAACTCATCCTCAGTGATGTCGTTGTTCGCAGCCACGATGAGCAAGACTCTAGCAGTCACGTAAGGACGCCCCCAAAACCCGACGCCTCTCCCGCACCGGATCACAAGAGGCGGGTTTCGAGGCCTGCTGTCTCACTTCCCGATGCACGCCAGGAAGAGAGATGGGAAAGAGATAGGCGGCTCAATGCTTTGGAATGATACAAAAAGTTGTTGTGCCTTTTTTTTAAAACAACAGAGGAGCGACCTCTTATATACGTGAGAAGAGTTGAAACTGGGCCTTTCATTAGTAGAAGAGAAACCGGTGCAATAAACACCATTAAACAGACACGCTAAAAACCATTAAGGAGAGAAGAAATGAGCGCACTAAAACTCACACGGTGTTCGGTTTCTTCTCCCATTTATGCGTCAATTGTTTCAACTTTCTTCTCGCGTGATAAAGCAGCGCACACACGTGGCATTGGTCAATTTTCCACACAACCTTGTCATGCATGGATGGGCCACATGAGCCTCTGGGATTTACATTGAATTATTGGCAGAAAATATGAATTATTATATGGGTTATGCCCAATAATTCCAACAATATGTTCTTTGTTCTACAACCATTCCTAGATGGGATTATAGTTCAGTTAGAAATCTGATATCTACAAAGATAAGTTTTTGTTTAGGAGTGAGAAAAATAGCTAACAAAGACCATGACTTAGTTATTCCTAATTTTACATAGAACTAACAAGGCGGATAAATCATGGGTAGCACCTGTTTCATTTATTGTTTCTGTCCCTGCTTTCTCTCTAAGTGGGAAGCGATTCTGGCCTTCTTTTATTGAGTACATAAGCGCCCCATCATTTTTAGCACTGTTTCAGTTATTTTTTCTGTCCCTGGAAAAAGGGGAATTAGTTGCAGCATCAACATCACCAGAGCACTCTCACGGACCACGAGATCATTGCGAGATCTACTCGGGCGCCTCGCACGACAGCATGCTTGATACTGAAGGTGAACAGTGTAGCACGGTTGATGAGCTGAAGCGGCATGTGATGATGCCGAGCACCAGTCCGTCGTGATGTGGCAGCTCGACGTTGAGGTCGAGGGTTACAAGGCCAATCTCATGGACCACGAGATCATTGACGAGATCTGCGACCATATGCGGCTCCTCCCATGATAGGTAAACAATGAAAAGAAGGGAAAAGAAAGCCAAAAGGGAGAAACAAACAGCAGAACTACCCTCCTACTTAAAATTCCCAGAGGAAAGTCATTTCTTACTACAAAAACCATTTCAAAATGTACAACTCTTTTCGAAAAAACATCTGTTAAAAAATGTTATTTTATAGAGAAATGTTCCAATTTTTATAAAAATGTTAACTATTCTTCAAAAGGTGTTACATTTTTTATTAAAACATTAACTTTGATTAAAAAAGCGTAATGTCCACGTTCAACATTATCGGTATTAATTAAAATTATAGAATAAAAAAATGGTGCAACATTACCCGTGAGGCAGGTTGTGCCACTTTTATCGCCGGTGCAACGCACATGCATTTGTACTATTATATATAATAGATTCAGGATCTATCATATTGAGCAAGAATTCAGTTTCTCCCATAGCACAAGTGGTCACGCGAGAGAGATACGCCGTGGGATCTCTGATCCTATGGTGGCGGATGTAATCTTGTGCTTGGTCATGTTTACCGTACTATTAAATGACGTAATTATAAGGTTTGAGCTCGTCGCGTTATCCAAAGTTTTTTCTTCTGATTTTTTTGGGGGTTTTCCTTCTTCTTTTTTTGGCCTGCCCAATGTGGCTTAATTTTTGGGCTTGGCCTCGTGATGGATGTCAACTTAAAATTTCTGTATTTCTCGGCTGGGCCATCTAGGCTGGGTTGATTTGTATCTTAAGTTGAGATGTTATTGGTAAATGACATTCAACTTAGTCTTATTTATACCCCCAATCCTCCACGCGCCACTGAAATTCTAACCCCACGGCTAGGACGGAGTCGGCGAAGAGGAAAACCACCGAGCTCGAAGCTATGGCGGCCAGGACTGCGTTATGACCCACCCTCAAGGGAATTTGATCTGTCCGTTAGCGGGCCCTCATGGTTACCAGGTGAGCCCTTGTTCCTCTCTCAATTTCCAGCATGAGTTCGTCGGATCTGGACATGTTTACCATTGCTGGGTGCATTTCCAGGACTGGGTTCTTCCTCCCAATCGGTCTGCTAGCTACATCCTTTCATCTAGGATCGACTGCTTTCTGCCTGTTAATGCTGGTTCTCGGTTCTTCTCCACCAAGGAGGTTATCTGGTCGTACCATCTTCAGATATCAATGGTTTTTTCAAGGCTATAGGTCAAGAAGACATGAACTAGAATAGAATTGGGTCAATATTTATACGGAATTTAGTACTTGTTTATAACTCATTTTTCCAACTCACAATGGTAGCTAATTATTCTCATAATTTCTTTAGAAAATAAATTTTTCAATAGATATGGCTTAAAATGTTTAGAACAATTCAACTTAATTGTGACCAAATAAGAAATGAAAAATTCCCATCTTATTGGATTAATTTGTGAATTTTGTATCAATGTAGCGATATGCATATGTGTGTCGTTAACTATATTAATAAGTGTGCCGATATAGATATATCTTGATATATGCAAATAGAAAATTCTGGAGTGCATGAGATGTTTAGGAGTTTGGTACCTGATAATTGGCATGTTATTTTATTGATTTTGGGTCAAATATGTGGAACATATTACGGTGGGTTTCTATGATATGTTGATGATGTGCATCTGATATGTACTGTACTGAAATAGTATTACTCCCTTTAGTACAACTTGTAAAGCGTTCACCAAAGAGAAAGAGAGAGACTTGCATTTTAAGTAAAATTGCTTTATAGTGTGAACTAGCTATTACAAATTGGGTCTCTTACTTTGCTTAGATATCCGATGATTTCTGTATATTTGGTAGGCTCTTGGAGGTAACATTGTTTCACTAATGACGTGGTGATTAATTGCACACTTTAGTGGGTGTGTATCTCTCTCGTGTTTGCCTTAGCCATTGGGGCCAAGGTCGCCATCATGTTTTCTTGGTCTATGGGTTCACTCTAACATCAAGGAGCAACAAAACAAGATTGTCATTGACTATGATGATTCACAATCACTAAAGAAAACAACCAGGAGTAGAGACTCAAATCTCAAGCCAGGTAGGAGAAGCTCAATGATGCAACCGCTTAGGACATTCTATAGAAGTATGTATATATATAGATGATACTCATGATGGAGTTGTTGGATTCCCCGGAGAGGGAGGGTGATGTAGCATAGCAGCACAAAGTATTTCCCTAAAGTCAAACGAGAGAGAGAGAGAGAGAGAGAGAGAGAGAGAGATCTACTACTTACTATGGACCCGTAGGTCCTGAAAGAACTACTCATACATCATCATGGAGGCGCAAGATTGATGAAGATGGCCTCAACAATGATTCCCCCATGGCACAATGCAAGAATAGGGATCCAGATGGGATGGCATGGTAGAAAAATTAGTTTTGGGCATTTGATGAATGGCTAAAATTATAACTATGATCATTCATGGCATAATCTCACATAGGCATTACGACCATGATAAGTAGAACGTTATCCGTTGTATCTACTAGTATTACTCCACCCCAAGACCACTATCCAATATGCATCGAAAGTATTATGTTCACAAGAACGAAAGTAAAGCAATAAGCAAGAAAGGAAACCAAGCAATAAGATTGACCCATCATTTTATTCTCAGCGGCAATAATACAAAGATGTGTCTTGCCCTTCCCGTCACAGGTTATAGAAACCACCGCCAGATTGAACCCACTACAAAGCACTGGTCCTGGAGACATTACCGATATCGCCCAAACTTTTCCGTGACCAAAACAGGACTTCCCATATAAAAATCTTTACCTCCGACCATTCCGAACTCCTCGTGACGTCTGGGATCTCATCCGGACTCAACAAATATTCGGTAACCACATACAAGCTTCCTATATAACCCTAGCGCCACCAACCTTAGTGTGTAGACCCACGGTTCGGAGACAAGGCAAGACCGAGACGTTCTCCGGTCAATAACCAACAGCGGATCTGGATACCCATGTTGGCTCCTACATGTTCCACGATGATCTCATCGGATGAACCACGATGTCGTCAAGGACTCAATCAACCCGTATTCAATTCCCTTCGTCTAGCGGTATTAGACTTGCCCGAGATTCGATCGCCGGTATCCCGATACCTTGTTCAATCTCGTTACTCAGCAAGTCTCTTTACTCGCCCGTAACACATCATCCCATGATCAACCCCTTGGTCACATTGTGCACATTATGATGATGTCCTACCGAAAGGGCCCAGAGATACCTCTCACCACCGGAGTGACAAATCCCAGCCTCGATCCGTGTCAACCCAATGGTCACTTTCAAGATACCTAGTGCACCTTTATAGTCACCCATGTTACGCCAGGACGCTTGATACACCCAAAGCACTCCTACGGTATCCGGGAATTGCACGATCTCATGGTCTAAGGAAAAGAGATACTTGACATTAGAAAAGCTTTAGCATACTAACTACACGATCTTTGTGCTAGTGCTTAGGATTGTCTTGTCCATCACATCATTCTCCTAATGATGTGATCCCGTCATCAATGACATCCAATGTCCATGGTCAGGAAACCGTAACCATCTATTGATCAACGAGCTAGTTAACTAGAGGCTTACTAGGGACATGGTGTTGTCTATGTATCCACACATGTATTGTCTGTTTCCGATCAATACAATTATAGCATGAATAATAAACGATTATCATGAACAAGGAAATATAATAATAACTAATTTATTATTGCCTCTAGGGCATATTTCCAACAGCTCCCACTTGCACTAGAGTCAATAATCTAGTTCACATCGCCATGTGATTAACATTGATAGGTCACATCGCCATGTGACCAACATCCAAAGAGTTTACTAGTGTCTTAAACTAGTTCACATCACCATGTGATTAAGTCTCAATGAGTTCTGGGTTTGATCATGTTTTGCTTGTGAGAGAGGTTTTAGTCAACGGTCTCAACCTTTCAGATCCATGTGTACTTCGCAAATCTCTATGTCATATATGTAAATGCTGCTTTCACGCTCCACTTGGAGCTATTCCAAATGGTTGCTCCACTATACGATCCGGTTTGCTTCTCAGAGTCACCGGATAGGTGTTAAGCTTGCATCGACGTAACTCCTTTACGCTAACTCATTATCACCTCCATAATCGAGAAACATGTCCTTATTTACTCCAAGGACAATTTTGACCGCTGTCCAATGATCCCCATTCCTGGATCATTCTTGTACCCCTTGACTCGACTCATGGCAAGGCACACTCCGATGCGGTACACAAAGATAGCATACTATAGAGCCTATGTTCCTAGCATAGGGGACGCACCTTCGTTCTTTCTCTCTTTCTGCCGTGGTCGAGCTTTTAACTCTTAACTCCATACCTTACAACTCAGGCAAGAACTCCTTCTTTGACTGATCCATCTTAAACACTTTCAAGATTATGTCAAGGTATGTGCTCATTTGAAAGTACTATTGAGCGCTTTTGATCTATCCTCATAGATCTTGATGCTCAACGCTCAAGTAGCTTAATCCAGGTTTTCACTTGAAAACACTTTTCAAATAACCCTATATGCTTTACGTAGAAATTCTACATCATTTCCGGATCATCCATATGTCAACAACATATACTCATCAAAATTCTATAGTGCTCCCACTCACTTCTTTTGAAATACAAGTTTCTCATAAACTTTGTATACACCCAAAATCTTTGATCATCTCATCAAAGCATTCCAACTCCGAGATGCTTACTCCACCTTAGAAAGGATCACGGAGCCAGATACCTTTTAGCATCCTTAGGATCGACAAAACTTTCTGATTGTATCACATACAACCTTTCCTTACGAAAACTGGTAAGGAAACTCATTTTGACATCCATCTGCCAGATTTCATAAATGCAGCTTATGCTAACATGATTCCGACGGACTTAAGCATCGCTACGGATGAGAAAATCTCATCGTAGTCAACTCCTTGAACTTGTGAAAAACTCTTTGCCACAAGTCGAGCTTCATAGAAGGTGATATTACCGTCCACGTCCGTCTTCTTCTTAAAGATCCATTTATCTCAATGGCTCGCCGATCATCGGGCAAGTCCACCAAAGTCCATGCTTTGTTCTAATACATGGATCCTATCTCGGATTTCATGGCTTCTAACCATTTGTGAATTTGGGCCCACCATCGCTTCTCCATAGCTCGTAGGTTCATTGTTGCCTAGCAACATGACCTTCAAGACAGGATTGCTGTACCACTCGTCAAGTAGTACGCATCCTTGTCACCCTCTACGAGGTACGGTAGTGACTTGATCCAAACTTCATGATCACTATCATAAGCTTCTACTTCAATTGGTGTAGGTGCCACGGGAACAACTTCATGTGCCCTGGTACACACTAGTTGAAGTGACGGTTCAATAACCTCATCAAGTCTCCACCATCCTCCCACTCAACTTTCCGAGATGAACTTTTCCTCGAGAAAGGACCCGATTCAAGAAACAATCCCTATTGCTTTCGGATCTGAATTAGGAGGTATACCCAACTGTTTTGGGTGTCCTATGAAGATGCATTTTATCCGCTTTGGGTTCGAGCTTATCAACCTGAAACTTTTTCACATAAGCGTCATAGCCCCAAACCTTTAAGAAATGACAGCTTAGGTTTCTCTAAACCATAGTTCATACGGTGTCATCTCAACGGAATTACGTGGTGCCCTATTAAAATGAGTGCAGCTGTCTCTAATGCCTAACCCATGAACGATAGTGGTAATTCGATAAGAGACATCATAGTACGCACCATATCTAATAGGGTGCAACTATGATGTTCGGACACACCATCAAACTATGGTGTTCCAGGCGGTATTAATTGTGAAACAATTTCCACAATGTCTTAATTGTGTGCCAAAACTCGTAACTCAGATGTTCATCTCTATGATCATATCATAGATATTCTATCCTCTTGTCACGAAGATCTTAAACTTCACTCTGAAATTACTTGAACCATTCAATAATTCAGACTTGTGTTTCATCAAATAAATACACTCAACATCTACTCGAATCATCTGTGAAGTAAGAACATAACGATATTCACTGCATGCCTCGGCACTCATTGGACTGCACATATCAAAATGTGTTACTTCCAACAAGTTTCTATCTTGTTCCATCTTCTTTGAAACCGAGGCTTTTCAGTCATCTTGCCCATGTGGTATGATTTGCATATCTCAAGTGATTCAAAATCAAGTGAGTCCAAACGATCCATCTGCAATGTTTAACAACCATCACACATCAGGTTTTTTTCTCCAACAAACATTTGAAACAAAACATATTAGCATGTAGAACAGGGTTGAACATCTTTGGAACATGAAACACAAGGATGTAGCACCCCTACGTTTCCATTATTATTTTTCAAACCTATTCATGCATGTATCATGTATGATGTAGCATGTAACATCCAGGAAGTAGCATGTAGCAAGTGCACTTCACACTTGTAACATCTTATTAGCAAAGAGCAGTAAGATTTTTTTTACTAGCATTAGTTGACAACATCTCTGAATATTTTCAGAAAAATCAACAAAAGTAATTGACAACATTTTTGTCTCATACTCATCAATTGAAATCAAAGTTTTTGCAACATTTTTTGTGAGAGAAAGGGATCTAGTGGTTTGATTTTCATACCAGATCAATCTGATCCCGGCCATGTTGTGCTGCATCCTTGAAGACTATGTCAGGGTTGACATACCGTTGAATATTACCACCAGGTTCCTGCCGCCTCAGAGGATTTCAGCCATGAACGACAGCGGAGCTTGAGCCCAAATCCAAGGCTGCAAGGAGGTCGTCATGGATGTACGACATGGCGGCAAGGAGCCCAAATCCAAGGCCGCGTGATGGATGGGGAGCCCTCCTCGAGTTGAGTCGTTCGTGGGGAACAAATTTTCCAGTGGATTCCGCCACCGAATCCACCGCAGATCCGGCCGCTGTTGACATGGATCGGTAAAGGACGAGGGAGGAATGGACAATAGTTACAACACTCCAGCGTATTTTTGCTACAACGGTTCTTTGGTGGAGATCGCGCGGCTCAATCAGACGGCCCTCCTATTTGCATGGGATGGTCGGGGGTCGACCGGGCCCAACAGTTGGGCTGGCGTGCCGGCGTAGATCGGTCGACTATTATTTATCATGATATAGAGGCACTAGATTCGCAAGTACTTTTTGTGTTTTTTTCTAGACTCAAGTACTTAAGCTTCTGTAATCATGAAAATCAAAAGAAAGGGACCAGTAGTCAGGTTCCATTAACCAAATGCTTCACAAATATTAACCGGAATATGTTGATAGAGATGCACTGGATTCCATGCTGATTCTATCTTTGCGCAATCTGAAATATTGTACGAACAAACTAACGGTTGGATAACTGATTTTTATTTTTGTTGTAACTGCAAAAATGGATGACATCGTTGAATTGAACATACCAGAGGATTTTGATAACCGCCTGTCAAGAAAAGCAAAATTTTCTGAATCTGGTTTTGAGGAGCCATCACCTATGTCAACTATGTCAACATCTATTCCAGTTCTGAGTGTTTTGAATCATATATGCCCGAGTCAGATAATCAGATAGACCGTGATCCATTGCCATCACCTCCGTCCCCAACTATGTCGACATTATCTCTGGTTTTATATGATTATCTCCCATGAGGTATTTGTTTGATTTATCATGTGTACTTTCAAATTCAGTATATTCTTATATTATTTGACATTTTGCAGACTATCCATTAGTCGATCGTGATATATATGCAAATATAGCAATAGAATCATACCTACATGGTGTTCTTTTATTTAGTTCCTAGCGAAGAAGAAGGGATTACATCGATGGGTAATATGTGTTGAATAATTAGGCATCTTCCCGTTTAGTTTAATCCAGAAAAATAATGGATAAAACATGAATAGTAATATATTGATGAAACTAGAAACTAGCAACAATTCATTGAGACTATTAATGCAATCAAAATCATAAGCAAAATGCATCATATCCATGTCAATTGCTATTAGCAATAAATCAAATGCTAGCCCTAAACAGTGAGGATAAGATGGCATACGGCGCAGTAGCAGAAGGTGCAGATGTCCCGATCGTCATGTCGCTGAAGAGGTCATTGACGTCGGGGAAGAAGTCGTCGTTGGGGAACTCGTCGTCAGTGATGTCGCAGTGAGCAAGACTCGCGTAACGCGTGGGGCGCCCTAAAACCTGATCGCCCTCTCCCTTTTGGATCACAAGAGGCGGGGTTTCGGAGGCCTGCTGTCTCACTTCCCGATGCACGCCAGGAAGAGAGATGGGAAAGAGATAGGCGGCTCAATGCTTTGGAATGAGACAAAAGGTTGTTGTGCCTTTTTTTTAAACAACAGAGGAGCGACCTCTTATATACCTGAGAAGAGTTGAAACTGGGCCTTTCATTAGTAGAAGAGAAACCGGTGCAATAAACACCATTAAATAGACACACTAAAAACCATTAAAGAGAGTAGAAATGAGCGCACTAAAACTCACACAAAGTGTTCAGTTTCTTCTCCCATTTATGCGTCAATTGTTTCAACTTTCTTCTCGCGTGACAAAGCAGCGCATACACGTGGCATTGGTCAATTTTCCACACAACCTTGTCATGCATGGATGGGCCACATGAGCCTCCGGGATTTACATTGAATTATTGGCAGAAAATATGAATTATTATGTGGGTTATGCCCAATAATTCCAACAATCCCCCACCAGATCCCAGAGGCACATAAAATTTGCCTACGGTTCCAAAACATTGTTTATATACCGGTGTTTCGGTGGAGACTGTTAAGTTGAACTTCCACCTAGAACTCCATGCTACACTTGTTCACAACTTGAACAGTGGACTACGCCTTGAACTGCAAGTTTTGTGCAAACAAGTTTCACGTAAAAGCCTTGACCGATACTAGACCACTGAAAACTTTCCCGCGGGTAGGAGCATATACGTCATACTCCGGGGCCTCTTCATGAGTTTATTATAGAACACCCAACTCTCACTAGTAGAAAAAGGGTCTAATGTGAAACTCATTAATCCCGGTTTGCAATTGAACCGGCACTAATGTGACCATTAGTGCCGGTTCCAACGGCCAGACGGGCGGCGCTCATTAGTACCGGTTCGTGGCGAACCTTTATTACCGGTTCGTGCCACGAACCGGTACTAAAGAGGTGGTGGCCTTTAGTACGGGTTGGTGGCTCCAACCGGTACTAAAGGGGGGGTCTTTAGTACTGGTTGGAGCCACCAACCGGTACTAAAGGTGGTGGCCTTTAATACGGGTTGGTGGCTCCAACCGGTATTAAAGACCCCCCCTTTAGTACCGGTTGGAGCCACCAACCGGTACTAAAGGTGGTGCGCTGCCACCCGCAGTGCACAATGTTTAGTCCCACCTCGCTAGTTGGGAGGAGCTCGGACCGGTTTATAAGCCCCGCCGCGGCTACCGTGTCGAGCTCCTCTCTAAGTAGGCCTTTGTGGGCCTATTGCAAGTCTTCTGCCCTATGGGGCCTACTGGGCCGTACGGGCCTGCATCCTGGCCCAACTAGAGATTGGGTTTCTAGTCGTATGCAGGCCGTGCCGGCCCAGTAGGCAGGCAGTTTTTGCCTTATTTCAAAAAAAAAACCTTACCAACCGGGACTAAAGGTCCCCCAGACCACGGCGTGCCTCGTTCCACCTGGTGGGCCTTTGGTCCCGGTTCGTGTTGAACCGGGACTAAAGGGGGGGACCTTTAGTCCCCACTCTTTAGTACCGGTTCCAGAACCGGTACTAAAGGTCCTTACGAACCGGTACTAAAAGTTGTTTTTCTACTAGTGTCTCACAGACCACGACGTTTAACAGTCTAACTCATATAGGTGTGTTCTTTCTAGATGTTCTGTAGGACAACATCTTTGCCTACCCAAGCCATTCAGAACACATTAAGATAAATATCCGCCTACCATACAGATTATGAGAGAATTACATCATAACAGAGTGGATTTTTGTCATATAAATATTCTCCTCTCAGTTATCCAATAGCTTGTCTCGCCAATTCTTATTCACGGGATCTCCGATCACAAAGAATGGGTTACCACCATGAACAACTTATGTAGTGGGTCTCAATCCCATCTCCTTCGATGCATTGTCTATCACATTTCGTGATAAACCCTTTGTGAAGGATCTGCCAGATTCTTCGATGTCTTTATATAGTCCAACGCTATAACTCTGGAGTTTCTCATGAACTTGACAGATTTCAGTCTCCTTCTCACATGTCTTGATGACTTCTTATTATCCTTAGAACTGTTTACCTTGACGATCACTGTTTGATTGTCACAATTCATTAGAATAGCTGGTATTGGTTTTTCAACCACCGGCAAGTCCATCAAAAGTTCTCAAAGCCATTCTTCTTCAACTATTACCGTGTCTAATGTTGTGAGTTCTGCTTCCATTGTTGACCTTGTTAAGATGGTTTGCTTGCAAGACTTCCAGGAAACAGCAGCACCACCAAGTGTAAACACATAACCACTTGTCGCTTTAAGCTCATCAACATCAGATATCCAATTTGCATCACTATAACCTTCAAGTACTCTTGGATACCCAGTATAGTGAAGCCCATAACCCGCAGTACCTTTCAGATAGCGCATTATTCTCTCAAGTGCATGCCAATGAACATCTCCCGGATTTGAAACAAACCGGCTTAGTTTACTCACAGAAAACGAGATGCCAGGCCTCGTAGCACTAGCTAAATACATAAGCGAGCCAATGATTTGAGAATATCTCAATTGATCCTTTGTTTCTCCTTCGTTCTTCCGAATCAAAACACTCGGATCATAAGGTGTCGGAGAAGGTTTGCAATCTGAATATCCAAAGCGATCCAGAATCTTCTCCACATAGTGAGACTGCAAGAGAGTGATTCCACCAGCACCATCTCTTAAAATCTTGATGTTCAAGATAACATCAGCTACTCCAAGTTCTTTCATCTCAAAGTTTTGATTCAGAAAATTATTCACTTCCTCAATGACTTTGAGATTTGTTCCAAATATAAGTATGTCATCAACATACAAACATAATATAACTCCTTCTCCCCCACCATGGCGATAGTACACACACTTGTCGGCTTCGTTTGCAACAAAGCCTGTAGATGTCAAAGTTCTTTCGAACTTCTCGTGCCATTGCTTAGGTGCTTGTCTCAAACCATACAAAGATTTCAATAATTTATGCACTTTTCCTTCCTGACCATCTACTACAAAACCATCGGGTTGTTCCATATATATTTCCTCCTCCAACTCTCCATTTGGGAAAGCTGTCTTAACATCCATTTGATGGACAAGAAGATTGTGTGAGGCGGCCAATGAGAGTAGTACTCGAATGGTGGTCAATCTGGCCACATGCGCATAAGTATCAAAGAAATCTTCACCTTATTTTTGGGTATATCCCTTGGCTACAAGTCGTGCCTTGTATTTTTCAATTGTACCATCAGGCCTAAGTTTTTTCTTAAACACCCACTTACACCCTACAGGTTTACACCCATAAGGACGATCAGTGATCTCCCATGTCCCGTTAGCCATGATAGAATCCATCTCACTACGCACAGCTTATTTCCAGTAGTCAGCATCAGAAGATGCATAAGCTTCTGAAATAGAAGTGGGAGTATCATTCACGAGGTACACAATGAAATCTTCACCAAATGACTTTGGGGTCCTTTGTCTCTTGATCCTTCTAGGAGCTTCATTGTCATCCTCCTCAGGAATATCTGTGTGTTTTTTCTCGGAGTGTTCCAATGGAATAGTAGGTCCAGGAGTTGCCTCTGACCTCTGACTAGATGAGCTAGGCATATCCTTCATAGGAAAAATATCATCAAAGAAAGTAGCGTCATTCGACTCCATGATGGTACCAACATTCATGTCAAGTACCTCAAATTTCACCACTAGAAATCTATAGCCAATGCTATGGAAAGCATAACCCAGGAAAACGCAATCAATTGTTTTTGGCCCAAGCTTACGCTTCTTGGTAATTGGTACATTGACCTTCGCCAAACAACCCCAAGTTCGTAAGTAGGAAAGTTTAAGCCTTTTCCTTTCCCATTCTTCAAATGGGGTAATCTCTTTATTCTTTGTGGAAACTCTATTTAGGACATGACTTGCAGTCATCAAAGCCTCCCCCCGCCATTCCTTGGAAAGTCCCGCTGTATCTAACATGGCGTTAACCAAATCAGTTAGAGTTCGGTCCTTTCGTTCGGCAACCCCGTTTGACTGGGGGGAATAGGGAGGCGTCCTCTCATGTATTATACCATGTTCCTCACAAAATAAATTGAATTCGTTGGAAAAATACTCTCCACCGCGATCCGACCTAAGACTTTTGATTTTTCGATCGAGTTGATTCTCTGCTTCGGCTTTATAGATTTTAAAGTAGTGCAAAGCCTCATCTTTTGTTTTCAACAAATATATCATGCAATATCTAGTAGAGTCATCTATTAGAGTCATGAAATATCTTTTTCACCTTTTGTCAACACACCATTCATCTCGCAAAGATCTGAATGTATGAGTTCAAGAGGTGCCAAATTCCTCGCCTCAACAGTCGTATGAGACTTGCGAGGTTGCTTTGCTTGCACACAAACTTGGCACTTAGAACCTTTGACAATTCTAAATTTTGGGATTAAACTCAAATTTACTAGCCTCTTCATGACACCAAAGTTAATATGACAAAGTCGTGAATGCCAAACATTTGATTCAGTTTAACTTCAAACATGATTAATAACTTTAGTGCAAAAGTCTGACAAAGATAAGCGGAACAAGCCTCCGCTCTCACAGCCTTTCCCAACAAATTGTCCACACTTAGATACTACAACCTTATTGGACTCAAATACCAATTTATAACCATCTCGACACAAACGAGAACCGCTGACGAGATTTTTATTTATAGCAGGGACATGTTGCACGTTCTTCAGCCGCATGATCTTTCCCGAAGTAAACTTCAGATCGATCGTACCAACACCATGAACAGAAGCATGTGTCCCATTTCCCATCAGCATGGGTGTAGTTCTTGCGACCTGATAAGAAGAAAACATGTTTATGTCAAAACACACATGTACATTAGCACCGGTATCAATCCACCAATCTGGAGAATGACATACTGAAAGAATGGTAGGAAATTTACCATACCCGACATCTTTCATGTCAACATCACCAATAACAACATTAGCGCTCTTGCTATTGTTCTCATTCAGACGCATGTCCCAGCGGTCCTTGCAGGATGAAGCCCAATGTTCTTCACTGCCACATACATGGCACTTTCCTTTCTTCTTATAAGTATCCTTCTTCTTCTTGAAGTTGACAGGTTGTGGGGCTTTGTACTTGCCATCAAATTTTCCTTTGCCCGCATAATTATTTTTTTTCTTGGGTTTGTGGTTTTGGAAATTTCTCTTTTGTAAAAAATTGGCACTAGTATTCCCCTCATAGAAACGAGCACGTGTGTCTTTTTCCCTCGCCTTCTCTTCCACATCAAGAGTGTCAATTAGATTGACAACAGTAAATTCTTGCCTCTTATGCTTCAGAGAGGTAGCAAAATTCCTCCACGAAGGTGGAAGCTTGGCAATAATGCCTCCGGCAATGAATTTGTCCGGTAACACACAATTGAGATGCTCAAGTTCTTTAGATAGCGACTGAACCTCATGAGCCTGCTCAACAATGGAGCGGTCATCAGTCATCTTGTACTCATGGTACTGTTCCATGATATACAACTCACTTCCTGCATCCGCGACTCCAAACTTGGCTTCGAGCGCATCCCACATATGTTTACCGACCATGATGGTCATGAATGGATCGACAATCTTGTCGCCAAGAACACTCAAGACAGCATCTCTGAAGAGGGTGTCTGTAGCCTGGAAAGCTTGCTCCTGCTCAGCAGTCAGCTCTCCCTCTGGCTTGCCTTTAGAGGCATGAAAACAGTTCATGGTGGTAAGCCAAAGAACTGCCCTCGCACGCCACCTCTTATTGTTCACGCCCTCAAATGGTGCGGGCTTGAGAGTTGCAGAAAAAGCAATAGCAGAAAATTGCCTACACATATCAGGTTTTTGGATTGTTGAATAATTAGGCATTTTCCTGTTTAGTTTAATCCAGAAAAATAATGGATAAAACATGAATAGCAATATATTGATGAAACTAAAACTACCAACAATTCGTTGACACTAGTAATGCAATCAAAATCATAAGCAAAATGCATCATATCCATGTCAATTGCTATTAGCAATAAACCAAATGCTAGCCCTAACAGTGAGGATAAGATGGCATACGGCGTAGTAGCAGAAGGTGCAGATGTCCCGATCGTCATGTCGCTGAAGAGGTCATTGACGTCGGGGAAGAAGTCGTCGTTGGGGAACTCATCCTCAGTGATGTCGTTGTTCGCAGCCACGATGAGCAAGACTCTAGCAGTCACGTAAGGACGCTCCCCAAAAACCCGATCGCCCCTCTCCCGCACCGGATCACAAGAGGCGGGGTTTCGGAGGCCTGCTGTCTCACTTCCCGATGCACGCCAGGAAGAGAGATGGGAAAGAGATAGGCGGCTCAATGCTTTGGAATGATACAAAAAGTTGTTGTGCCTTTTTTTTAAAACAACAGAGGAGCGACCTCTTATATACGTGAGAAGAGTTGAAACTGGGCCTTTCATTAGTAGAAGAGAAACCGGTGCAATAAACACCATTAAACAGACACGCTAAAAACCATTAAGGAGAGAAGAAATGAGCGCACTAAAACTCACACGAAGTGTTCGGTTTCTTCTCCCATTTATGCGTCAATTGTTTCAACTTTCTTCTCGCGTGATAAAGCAGCGCACACACGTGGCATTGGTCAATTTTCCACACAACCTTGTCATGCATGGATGGGCCACATGAGCCTCTGGGATTTACATTGAATTATTGGCAGAAAATATGAATTATTATATGGGTTATGCCCAATAATTCCAACAATATGTTCTTTGTTCTACAACCATTCCTAGATGGGATTATAGTTCAGTTAGAAATCTGATATCTACAAAGATAAGTTTTTGTTTAGGAGTGAGAAAAATAGCTAACAAAGACCATGACTTAGTTATTCCTAATTTTACATAGAACTAACAAGGCGGATAAATC
Organism: Aegilops longissima; assembly: GCA_021605205.1. Classification (NCBI taxonomy): domain Eukaryota; kingdom Viridiplantae; phylum Streptophyta; class Magnoliopsida; order Poales; family Poaceae; genus Aegilops; species Aegilops longissima. The sequence continues at coordinate 16,730,133 of CM038682.1, forward strand.
ATGGGTAGCACCTGTTTCATTTATTGTTTCTGTCCCCGTTTCTCTCTCTAAGTGGGAAGCGATTCTGGCCTTCTTTTATTGAGTACATAAGCGTCCCCATCATTTTTAGCACTGTTTCAGTTATTTTTTCTGTCCCTGGGAAAAAGGGGGAATTAGTTGCAGCATCAACATCACCAGAGCACTCTCACGGACCACGAGATCATTGCGAGATCTACTCGGGCGTCTCGCACGACAGCATGCTTGATACTGAAGGTGAACAGTGTAGCACGGTTGATGAGCTGAAGCGGCATGTGATGATGCCGAGCACCAGTCCGTCGTGATGTGGCAGCTCGACGTTGAGGTCGAGGGTTACAAGGCCAATCTCATGGACCACGAGATCATTGACGAGATCTGCGACCATATGCGGCTCCTCCCGTGATAGGTAAACAATGAAAAGAAGGGAAAAGAGAGCCAAAAGGGAGAAACAAACAGCAGAACTACCCTCCTACTTAAAATTCCCACAGGAAAGTCATTTCTTACTACAAAAACCATTTCAAAATGTACAACTCTTTTCGAAAAAACATCTGTTAAAAAATGTTATTTTATAGAGAAATGTTCCAATTTTTATAAAAATGTTAACTATTCTTCAAAAGGTGTTACATTTTTTATTAAAACATTAACTTTGATTAAAAAAGCGTAATGTCCACGTTCAACATTATCGGTATTAATTAAAATTATAGAATAAAAAAATGGTGCAACATTACCCGTGAGGCAGGTTGTGCCACTTTTATCGCCGGTTCAACGCACATGCATTTGTACTATTATATATAATAGATTCAGGATCTATCATATTGAGCAAGAATTCAGTTTCTCCCATAGCACAAGTGGTCACGCGAGAGAGATACGCCGTGGGATCTCTGATCCTATGGTGGCGGATGTAATCTTGTGCTTGGTCATGTTTACCGTACTATTAAATGACGTAATTATAAGGTTTGAGCTCGTCGCGTTATCCAAAGTTTTTTCTTCTGATTTTTTTGGGGGTTTTCCTTCTTCTTTTTTTGGCCTGCCCAATGTGGCTTAATTTTTGGGCTTGGCCTCGTGATGGATGTCAACTTAAAATTTCTGTATTTTTCGGCTGGGCCATCTAGGCTGGGTTGATTTGTATCTTAAGTTGAGATGTTATTGGTAAATGACATTCAACTTAGTCTTATTTATACCCCCAATCCTCCACGCGCCACTGAAATTCTAACCCCACGGCTAGGACGGAGTCGGCGAAGAGGAAAACCACCGGAGCTCAGAAGCTATGGTGGCCAGGACTGCGTTATGACCCACCCTCAAGGGAATTTGATCTGTCCGTTAGCGGGCCCTCATGGTTACCAGGTGAGCCCTTGTTCCTCTCTCAATTTCCAGCATGAGTTCGTCGGATCTGGACATGTTTACCATTGCTGGGTGCATTTCCAGGACTGGGTTCTTCCTCCCAATCGGTCTGCTAGCTACATCCTTTCATCTAGGATCGACTGCTTTCTGCCTGTTAATGCTGGTTCTCGGTTCTTCTCCACCAAGGAGGTTATCTGGTCGTACCATCTTCAGATATCAATGGTTTTTTCAAGGCTATAGGTCAAGAAGACATGAACTAGAATAGAATTGGGTCAATATTTATACGGAATTTAGTACTTGTTTATAACTCATTTTTCCAACTCACAATGGTAGCTAATTATTCTCATAATTTCTTTAGAAAATAAATTTTTCAATAGATATGGCTTAAAATGTTTAGAACAATTCAACTTAATTGTGACCAAATAAGAAATGAAAAATTCCCCATCTTATTGGATTAATTTGTGAATTTTGTATCAATGTAGCGTATATGCATATGTGTGTCGTTAACTATATTAATAAGTGTGCCGTATATAGATATATCTTGATATATGCAAATAGAAAATTCTGGAGTGCATGAGATGTTTAGGAGTTTGGTACCTGATAATTGGCATGTTATTTTATTGATTTTGGGTCAAATATGTGGAACATATTACGGTGGGTTTCTATGATATGTTGATGATGTGCATCTGATATGTACTCGGTACTGAAATAGTATTACTCCCTTTAGTACAACTTGTAAAGCGTTCACCAAAGAGAAAGAGAGAGACTTGCATTTTAAGTAAAATTGCTTTATAGTGTGAACTAGCTATTACAAATTGGGTCTCTTACTTTGCTTAGATATCCGATGATTTCTGTATATTTGGTAGGCTCTTGGAGGTAACATTGTTTCACTAATGACGTGGTGATTAATTGCACACTTTAGTGGGGTGTGTATCTCTCCTCGTGTTTGCCTTAGCCATTGGGGCCAAGGTCGTCATCATGTTTTCTTGGTCTATGGGTTCACTCTAACATCAAGGAGCAACAAAACAAGATTGTCATTGACTATGATGATTCACAATCACTAAAGAAAACAACCAGGAGTAGAGACTCAAATCTCAAGCCAGGTAGGAGAAGCTCAATGATGCAACCGCTTAGGACATTCTATAGAAGTATGTATATATATAGATGATACTCATGATGGAGTTGTTGGATTCCCCGGAGAGGGAGGGTGATGTAGCATAGCAGCACAAAGTATTTCCCTAAAGTCAAACGAGAGAGAGAGAGAGAGAGAGAGAGAGAGAGAGAGAGAGAGAGAGAGAGAGAGAGATCTACTACTTACTATGGACCCGTAGGTCCTGAAAGAACTACTCATACATCATCATGGAGGCGCAAGATTGATGAAGATGGCCTCAACAATGATTCCCCCATGGCACAATGCAAGAATAGGGATCCAGATGGGATGGCATGGTAGAAAAATTAGTTTTGGGCATTTGACAGAATGGCGAAAATTATAACTATGATCATTCATGGCATAATCTCACATAGGCATTACGACCATGATAAGTAGAACGTTATCCGGTTGTATCTACTAGTATTACTCCACCCCAAGACCACTATCCAATATGCATCGTAAAGTATTATGTTCACAAGAACGAAAGTAAAGCAATAAGCAAGAAAGGAAACCGAGCAATAAGATTGACCCATCATTTTATTCTCAGCGGCAATAATACAAAGATGTGTCTTGCCCCTTCCCGTCACAGGGTTATAGAAACCACCGCCAGATTGAACCCACTACAAAGCTGTTGGGGAACGTAGCAGAAATTCAAAATTTTCCAACGTGTCACCAAGATCTATCTATGGAGAAACTAGCAACGAGGGAAGGAGAGTGCATCTACATACCCTTGTAGATCGCTAAGCGGAAGCGTTCATGAGAACGGGGTTGAAGGAGTCATACTCGTCGTGATCCAAATCACCGGAGATTCTAGTGCCGAACGGACGGCACCTCCGTGTTCAACACACGTACAGCCCGGTGACGTCTCCCATGCCTTGATCCAGCAAGGAGAGAGGGAGAGGTTGAGGAAGACTCCACCCAGCAGCAACACAACGGCGTGGTGGTGGTGGAGGAGCGTGGCAATCCCGCAGGGCTTCGCCAAGCACCAAGGGAGAGGAGGAGGAGGAGAGGCAGGGCTGCACCAAGAGGAGAAGTTCTCATGTGTTATGGGCAGCCCCCAGGGCCTCATATATATAGGGGAAGGGGAGGGCTGCGCCCCCTCTAGGGTTTCCACCCCCTAGGGGGGCGGCCAGCCCTAGATGGGATCAAGGGAGGCGGCCAAGAGGGGAGGGAGAGGGAGGCGCCCACTAGATGGGCCTTAGGGCCCATCTGGACTAGGGTTTGCCCCCTCCCACCCATCCTTGCGCCTTGGGCCCCTTGTGGGGGGCGCACCAGCCCTCCTAGGGGCTGGTCCCCTCCCACACTTGGCCCACGCAACCTTCTGGGGTTGGTGGCCCCACTTGGTGGACCCCCGGGACCCTCCCGGTGGTCCCGGTACATTACCGATATCGCCCGAAACTTTTCCGGTGACCAAAACAGGACTTCCCATATATAAATCTTTACCTCCGGACCATTCCGGAACTCCTCGTGACGTCCGGGATCTCATCCGGGACTCCGAACAACATTCGGTAACCACATACAAGCTTCCTATATAACCCTAGCGTCACCGAACCTTAAGTGTGTAGACCCTACGGGTTCGGGAGACAAGCAGACATGACCGAGACGTTCTCCGGTCAATAACCAACAGCGGGATCTGGATACCCATGTTGGCTCCCACATGTTCCACGATGATCTCATCGGATGAACCACGATGTCAAGGACTCAATCAATCCCGTATTCAATTCCCTTCGTCTAGCGGTATTGTACTTGCCCGAGATTCGATCGTCGGTATCCCGATACCTTGTTCAATCTCGTTACCGGCAAGTCTCTTTACTCGTTCCGTAACACATCATCCCATGATCAACCCCTTGGTCACATTGTGCACATTATGATGATGTCCTACCGAGTGGGCCCAGAGATACCTCTCCGTCTACCGGAGTGACAAATCCCAGTCTCGATCCGTGTCAACCCAATGGTCACTTTCAAGATACCTGTAGTGCACCTTTATAGTCACCCGATTACGTTGTGACGTTTGATACACCCAAAGCACTCCTACGGTATCCGGAATTGCACGATCTCATGGTCTAAGGAAAAGATACTTGACATTAGAAAAGCTTTAGCATACTGAACTACGATCTTTGTGCTAGGCTTAGGATTGGGTCTTGTCCATCACATCATTCTCCTAATGATGTGATCCCGTCATCAATGACATCCAATGTCCATGGTCAGGAAACCGTAACCATCTATTGATCAACGAGCTAGTTAACTAGAGGCTTACTAGGGACATGGTGTTGTCTATGTATCCACACATGTATTGCTGTTTCCGGTCAATACAATTATAGCATGAATAATAAACGATTATCATGAACAAGGAAATATAATAATAACTAATTTATTATTGCCTCTAGGGCATATTTCCAACAGTCTCCCACTTGCACTAGAGTCAATAATCTAGTTCACATCGCCATGTGATTAACACTGATAGGTCACATCGCCATGTGACCAACATCCAAAGAGTTTACTAGTGTCTTAAACTAGTTCACATCACCATGTGATTAAGTCTCAATGAGTTCTGGGGTTTGATCATGTTTTGCTTGTGAGAGAGGTTTTAGTCAACGGGTCTGAACCTTTCAGATCCATGTGTACTTCGCAAATCTCTATGTCATATTGTAAATGCTGCTTTCACGCTCCACTTGGAGCTATTCCAAATGGTTGCTCCACTATACGTATCCGGTTTGCTTCTCAGAGTCACTCGGATAGGTGTTAAAGCTTGCATCGACGTAACCCTTTACGCCGAACTCATTATCACCTCCATAATCGAGAAACATGTCCTTATTTACTCCAAGGACAATTTTGACCGCTGTCCAATGATCCCCATTCCTGGATCATTCTTGTACCCCTTGACTGACTCATGGCAAGGCACACTTCCGATGCGGTACACAGCATAGCATACTATAGAGCCTATGTCTGAAGCATAGGGGACGACCTTCGTCCTTTCTCTCTTTTCTGCCGTGGTCGAGCTTTTAACTCTTAACTCCATACCTTACAACTCAGGCAAGAACTCCTTCTTTGACTGATCCATCTTAAACACTTTCAAGATTATGTCAAGGTATGTGCTCATTTGAAAGTACTATTGAGCGTTTTTGATCTATCCTCATAGATCTTGATGCTCAACGTTCAAGTAGCTTAATCCAGGTTTTCACTTGAAAACACTTTTCAAATAACCCTATATGCTTTACAGAAAATTCTACATCATTTCTGATCATCCATATGTCAACAACATATACTCATCAAAAATTCTATAGTGCTCCCACTCACTTCTTTGGAAATACAAGTTTCTCATAAACTTTGTATACACCCAAAATCTTTGATCATCTCATCAAAGCGCACATTCCAACTCCGAGATGCTTACTCCAGTCCTTAGAAAGGATCGCTGGAGCCAGCATACCTTTTAGCATCCTTAGGATCGACAAAACTTTCTGATTGTATCACATACAACCTTTCCTTACGAAAACTGGTAAGGAAACTCATTTTGACATCCATCTGCCAGATTTCATAAATGCAGCTTATGCTAACATGATTCCGACGGACTTAAGCATCGCTACGGATGAGAAAATCTCATCGTAGTCAACTCCTTGAACTTGTGAAAAACTCTTTGCCACAAGTCGAGCTTCATAGAAGGTGATATTACCGTCCACGTCCGTCTTCTTCTTAAAGATCCATTTATCTCAATGGCTCGCCGATCATCGGGCAAGTCCACCAAAGTCCATGCTTTGTTCTAATACATGGATCCTATCTCGGATTTCATGGCTTCTAACCATTTGTCGGAATTTGGGCCCACCATCGCTTCTCCATAGCTCGTAGGTTCATTGTTGCCTAGCAACATGACCTTCAAGACAGGATTGCTGTACCACTCAGAAGTAGTACGCATCCTTGTCACCCTACGAGGTACGGTAGTGACTTGATCCGAAACTTCATGATCACTATCATAAGCTTCTACTTCAATTGGTGTAGGTGCCACGGGAACAACTTCATGTGCCCTGGTACACACTAGTTGAAGTGACGGTTCAATAACCTCATCAAGTCTCCACCATCCTCCCACTCAACTTTCCGAGATGAACTTTTCCTCGAGAAAGGACCCGATTCAAGAAACAATCCCTATTGCTTTCGGATCTGAATTAGGAGGTATACCCAACTGTTTTGGGTGTCCTATGAAGATGCATTTTATCCGCTTTGGGTTCGAGCTTATCAACCTGAAACTTTTTCACATAAGCGTCATAGCCCCAAACCTTTAAGAAATGACAGCTTAGGTTTCTCTAAACCATAGTTCATACGGTGTCATCTCAACGGAATTACGTGGTGCCCTATTAAAATGAGTGCAGCTGTCTCTAATGCCTAACCCATGAACGATAGTGGTAATTCGATAAGAGACATCGTGGTACGCACCATATCTAATAGGGTGCAACTATGATGTTCGGACACACCATCAAACTATGGTGTTCCAGGCGGTATTAATTGTGAAACAATTTCCACAATGTCTTAATTGTGTGCCAAAACTCGTAACTCAGATGTTCATCTCTATGATCATATCATAGATATTCTATCCTCTTGTCACGAAGATCTTAAACTTCACTCTGAAATTACTTGAACCATTCAATAATTCAGACTTGTGTTTCATCAAATAAATACACTCAACATCTACTCGAATCATCTGTGAAGTAAGAACATAACGATATTCACTGCATGCCTCGGCACTCATTGGACTGCACATATCAAAATGTGTTACTTCCAACAAGTTTCTATCTTGTTCCATCTTACTGAAACCGAGGCTTTTCAGTCATCTTGCCCATGTGGTATGATTTGCATATCTCAAGTGATTCAAAATCAAGTGAGTCCAAACGATCCATCTGCATGGAGTTTATTCATGCGTATACACCAATAGACATGGTTCGCATGTCTCAAACTTTTCAAAAACGAGTGAGTCCAAAGATCCATCAACATGGAGCTTCTTCATGCGTTTTACACCAATATGACTTACATGGCAGTGCCACAAGTAAGTGGTACTATCATTACTATCTTATATCTTTTGGCATGAAAATGTGTATCACTACGATCGAGATTCAATAAACCATTCCTTTAGGTGCAAGACCATTGAAGGTATTATTCAAATAAATAGAGTAACCATTATTCTCCTTAAATGAATAATCGTATTGTGATAGACATAATCCAATCATGTCTATGCTCAACGCAATCACCAAATGACAATTATTCGGGTTTAATACTAATCTTGATGGTAGAGGGAGCGTGCGATGTTTGATCACATCAAGCTTGGAAAAACTTCCAACACATATCGTCAGCTCACCTTTAGCTAGTATCCGTTTATTCCGTAGCTTTTATTTCGAGTTACTAACACTTAGCAACTGAACCGGTATCTTAATACCCTGGTGCTACTAGGAGTACTAGTAAAGAACACATTAACATAATGCATATCCAATATACTTCTATCGACCTTGCCAGCCTTCTCATCTACCAAGTATCTAGGGTAAATCTGCTCCAATGGTTGTTCCCCTTATTACAGAAGCACTTAGTCTCGGGTTTGGGATTCAACCTCGGGTTTCTTCATTTAAAAAAACAAAAATTTTTAAAAAATTTAACAAAAAAAAAAGGGGGGAAAATTTTTTTTTTTTTTTTTAAAAAACCAATTGGGAAAAAAAATTTTAAAAAAAGGGTTTTGGAAATTTTTAAAAAAAAAACCCAATAAATTTTAAACCCCCTTTTTTTTTTCCCCTTTTTTTTTAAAAAAAGGGCCCCGGGGAAAAAGGGGGGAAAAAAAAAAAACCCCCCCCCTTTTAAAAATTTTAAAAAAAAAAATTTTTTTTTTTTTTTTAAAAAAAAAATTTTTTTTTAAAAAAAAAAGGGAAAAAAATTTTTTAAAAATTTTTTTCCCCCCCGGGGGGGTTTTTTTTTTTTTTTTTTTAAAAATTAAATTTTAAAACCCCCATTTAAAAGAACCCAAAAAATTTTTAAATTTCTTCAATTTTTAAAAAAAAAAAACAAGGTTTTCCCCGGTTGAAACCAAAAAGGGTTTAAAACCCTTTAAAAAAAATTTTTTAAAAAAAAAAAAAGGGAAAAAAACCCCCAAAATTTTTAAAATTTTTCCCAAAAAAAAAAAATTTTTTTTTAAAAATAAAAAAAAAATTTTGGGAAATTTTTTTTTTAAAAAAAAATTTTTCCCAAAAAACCCCAAAAGGGGGAAAAAATTTTTTAAAAAAAAAAAGGGATTTAAGAAACCAAACCCCTCCGAATTTTTCCCCCCCTTTTTCCCTTCAACCCCCGGGGGTTTGGGGAAAAAAAATTTTTTAAAAAGGAAATTTGGTTTTTTTAAAAAAATTTTTTTTTTTTTTAACAAAAAAAATAAAAAGGGGGAAAATTTTTTCCCCCAAAAAAAAAGGTTTTTAAAAAACCCCCCAAAAAAAAAAAAATTTTAGGTTTTGGAAAAAAAGGGGGGAAAAAAAAAAAATTTTTTTTTTTAAAAGGGGTTTTTTTTTTTAAAAAAAAAAAAAAAAAAAAAAAAGGGAAAAATTTTTTTTTTTCAATTCCTTTTTTTTAAAAAAAAAAAAAAAATTTTTTAATTTTTTTTTTTTTTTTGGGGTTTGGTTTATTAAAAAATTTTTTTGGGGGCCCCCAAAAAAAAGGTTTTCCCCTTTTTTTTTTTTGGGTTTATTTAAAAAAAAAACCCCCAAAAAAAAATTTTTTTTCTTTTTTAAAAAATCAAAATTTTTTAAAAAATTTGGAAAAAAAAAAATTTTTTTTAAAAAAATTTTTTTTTTCCCCCTTTTTTTTAAATTTTTTCCCCCCCCAATTTAAATTTAAAAAAACCTTTGTGGAAACCCTTAAAAGAAAAAATTTTTTTTAAAAGGGGGTTTTTTTTTTTTTTAAAAAAAAAATTTTTTTTAAAAAAAAAAAACCCCCCTTTTTTTTTTAAAAAAAACCCCCAAAAAAATTTTTTTAAAAAAAAAAGGGCCCAAAATTTTGGGAAAAGGGGGAAAAGGGGGGTTTTTTAAAATTAAAAACGGGGGGGTTGGGTTTTTTTTCCCCAAAAAAAGGGGGAAAAAAAGGGGGTCTTATTTAAAAAAAAGGAAAACCCCTTTTTTTTTTTAAATTTTAAAAAAAAAAAAAAAATTTTTAAAAAAAAAAAGGGGGAAAAAAAAAAGGGGAAAGGGGGGGGGTTTTTTTTTTTTTTTTTTTAAAGGGAAAAAGGGGGGGGAAAAAAAAAAAAAAAAAAAAAAAAAAAAGGTTATTTTAATTTTTTAAAATTTTTTTGGAAAAAGGGTTTTTTTTTTTAAAAAAAACCCTTTTTTTCCCCCCCCGGGGGTTTTTGGGGGGTTTTTTTTAAAGGGTTTTTTTTAAAAGGGGGGAAAAAAAAAAAAAAACCCCCCAACAAAGGGGCCCCCCCCCCCAAAAAAAACCCCCAAAATTCCCGGGGGGAAAGGGTTGGGGGGAAACGGGGGAAAAAGGGGCCCGGGGGGTTTTTTTTTTTTTTTTTTTTGGGGTTTTTTTTTCCCCCCTAATTTTTAAAAAAAATTGGGGTTTTTAAAAAAAGGGCCCCAAAAAAGGGGAAAAAAGGGGGGGGTTTCCGGGGGTTTTTGGGGTTTTTGGGAAAACCCTTTTGGGGAAAAAACCCCCAAAAACGGGGAAAATTTAAATTTTTTAAAAATTAAAAAAAAAACCAAATGGAAAAAAATTTTTGGTTAAAGGAAGGGAAAAAAGGGTTTAAATTTTTTTTTTAAAAAGGGGGTCCAAAAAAAATTTTTTTTTTTTTTTTTGGGGTTGGGAAAAAATTTGGGGTTTTTTTAAGGGGAAAAGGGATTCCCTTTTTCCCCCCTTTTTTTTCCCCCTTTAACCAGGGGGTTTTTTGGGGGTGGGGTTTTTTAAGGGAAAAATTGGAAAAAAATTGGGGAATGGTAAAAAGGGGGGGGAAACCCCCCGGCAAAGGAAAAAAGGGGGGGGGGGGGGGGCCCAACCCCCGGGCGGGAAAAAAAGGGGCCCCAAGGGTTTAAAAAAGGGCCCCCCCTTTCCCCCCCAAAAAAAAAAAAAAAAAAAAAAAAACCTAACAAAATTTTTTTTAATTTTCCCCCATTTTTTTTTTCCCGGGAAAAGGGTTTTTTTTAAAAAAAATTTTCCCCCCCTTTTTTAAAAACCCCAAAAAGGGGTTTTAAATTTTTAAAAAAACCCCCAAAACCCCCCCAAAAAAAATTTGGGAATTTGGGTTTTTTAAATTTTTTTTAATTAAATTTTAAAAAGTTTTTCCAAAAAGGGGGGGTCCCTTTTTCCCCTTTTTTTTGGCTTTTTTAAAACCCAAAAAGGGGTTTTAAAAATTTTTGGGAAAAAATTGTTCCCAAAAAAAAAACCCCGGGGGTTTTTTTTTTTTTTAAAAACAAAAAAGGCCTTGGGGGGAAAAAAAAACCTTTAAATTTTCCAAAAAACCAATTTTTTCCCCCAAAAACCCCCGGGGAAAAATTTTAAAAAAAAAACCCAAAAAAAGGGGGGCCAAAAAGGGTTTTTGTCCCTTTTCCCCGGTTTTAAACCCTTTTCAAGGGGGAAAAAAAAATTTAAAAAAATTTTTTTCCCTTTTAATTGGGAAAACCAAGGGGTTTTTTCCCAAAAAAAACCCCCCCCCCAAACCCCCAAAAAAAACCTTTAAAAAAGGAAAAAAATTTTAAATTTAAAAAAAAATTCCTTTTCCCCCCCCTAAAGAAAGGGGGGGGAAAGGGTTTTTCCAAAAACCCCTTGGCCCCGGGAAAAAAAATTTTTAAAAAAAAAAAAAGGGGGGGAAGGGTTTTGGGGGGTTTTCAAAAGGGGAACCCCGTTCCAAAAGGAAAACCCCTTTAAAAAAAAGGGGGGGGGGGGGCCCCCGGGCCCCGGTTCCCCAAAAGGGGAAAAAAAACCCCCCGGAAAAAAAAAGGGAATTTTGGGAAAAAAAATTTTTAAAAAAAAAGAAATTTTAAAAAAAACCCCCCAAAAAGGAAATTTTCCTTTTTTTTGGGGGGGGGGGGAAAAAGGGGAAAATCCCCAAAAAAACCCCCCCAAAAAAACCCCCCAAAATTTCCCCCAAAAGCCCTATGGGCCTTAGTGGAAAGGAGATGATGGCCGCAAGGGTTCCCCCCATGGCTAGTCCGAATTGTACTAGGGAGGGGGCGGCACCACCCTCTTTCCTTCTCCCTCTCCCCCCTTCCCTCTCTCCCCCTCTTGGAAAAGGAAGGGTAATCCAACTAGGATTGCCTAGTTGGACTCCCCTTATGGAGCGCCGCTCCTGGACGCCGGCCTCCTCCTCTCCCTCCTTTATATACGTGGCCACGGGCACCCCAAAGGACAACAGACAATCTCTTAGCCGTGTGCGGTGACCCCCTCCACAGTTTAACACCTCTGTCATATCGTCTAGCGCTTAGGCGAAGCCCTGCGCCGGCAAATTCATCATCACCATCGCCACGTAGTCGTGCTGATGGAACTCTCCCTCGTCCTCAACTTGATCAAGAGCATGAGGGACATCATCATGCTGAACATGTGCTGAACATGGAGGTGCCGTACGTTCGGTACTTGGATCGGTTGGATCGTGAAGACATTCGACTACATCAACCGCGTTACTAAACGCTTCCGCTTTCGGTCTGCGAGGGTACGTGGACACACTCTCCTGTCTCGTTGCTATGCATCTCCTAGATAGATCTTGCGTGATCATAGGAATTTTTTTGAATTACTATGTTTCCAAACAGTGGCATCTGAGCCAGGTCTATGCGTAGATGATATATGCACGAGTAGAACACAAAGAGTTGTGGGCGATAATAGTCATACTGGTTACCACCAACGTCTTACTTTGATTCAGCGGTATTGTTGGATGAAGTGGCCTAGGCCGACTACATGACCGCGTTCATGAGACTGGTTCTACTGACGAGCATCGCACACAGGTGGCTATCGGGTGTCTGTTTCTCCAATTTTTGTTGAATCGAGTTTGACTACGGTCGGTCCTTGTTGAAGGTTTAAACAACACACTGGATGAAAAATCGTTGTGGTTTTGATGCGTAGGTAAGAAAGGTTCTTGCTAGTAGCCCGTAGCAGCCACGTAAAACTTGCAACAATAAAGTAGAGGACGTCTAACTTGTTTTTGCATCGCTTGTTGTGATGTGATATGGTCAAGACATGATGAGACATAAATTGTTGTATGAGATGATCATGTTTTGTAACAGAGTTATCGGCAACTGGCAAGAGCCATATGGCCATATGGTTGTCGCTTTATTGTATGAAATGCAATCGTCATGTAATTGCTTTATTTTCTCACTATGCGGTAGCGATAGTCGTAGAAGCAATAGTTAGCAAGATGACAACGATGCTACGATGGAGATCAAGGTGTCAAGCCGGTGACAATGGAGATCATGACGGTGCTCTGGAGATGGTGATCAAAGGCACAAGATGATGATGGCCATTGTCACATATATTTATTGCATGTGATGTTTATCTTTTATGCGTCTTATTTTGCTTAGTACGGCGGTAGCATTATAAGATGATCCCTCACTAAATTTCAAGGTATAAGTGTTCTCCCTGAGTATGCACCGTTGCTACAGTTCGTCGTGCCGAGACACCACGTGATGATCTGGTGTGATAAGCTCCACATTCACATACAACAGGTTCAAGCTAGTTTTGCACGTGCAGAATACTCGGGTTAAACTTGACGAGCCTAGCATATGCAGATATGGCCTCGGAACACTGAGACCGAAAGGTCGAATGTGAATCATATAGTAGATATGATCAACATAGAGATGTTCACCACTGAAAACTACTCCATCTCACGTGATGATCGGACGTGGCTTAGTTGATATGGATCACGCGATCATTTAGATGACTAGAGGGATGTCTATCTAAGTGGGAGTTCTTTAGTAATATGATTAATTGAACTTTAATTTATCATGAACTTAGTCCTCATAGTACTTGCAAATTATGTTGTAGATCAATAGCTCGCGTTGTAGCTTCCCTATGATTTTTGATATGTTACTAGAGAGAACTAAGATGAAAGATGATAGTAGCAATGATGCGGACGGGGTCCGTGATCTGAGGTTTATCCTCATTGCTGCATAGAAAAATTATGTCCTTGATGCACCGCTAGATGTCAGACCTATTGCAGGAGCAGATGCAGTCATTATGAATGTTTGGCTAGCTCAATATGATGACTACTTGATATTTCAGTGCACCATGCTTTACGCTTAGAACCGGGACATCAAAAACGTTTTGAACTCCACGGAGCATATTGAAGTCCACTGAAGCTACGTCGGTATTTCCCCAAAGTGGAAGGGATGATGCAGCATAGCGGCAGTAGGTATTTCCCTCAGATATGAAACCAAGGTTATCGAACCAGTAGGAGAACCTCCTCACACCACGTAGACAACACCTGCACACAAATAATAAATACTCGCAACCCGATGTGTTAAAGGGGTTGTCAATCCCTTTCGGGTACGACACCTCTAGTGGGCAAATAACGTGAGGTAAAAAGTGGTAGATAGGATAAATAGATCGCGGAACAAATAAATTGCAGAAAGGTATTTTTGTATTTTTGGTTTAATAGATCTGAAAATAAACGCAAGGAAAAAGTAGACCGCAAGATAAATATGACGAAAAGAGACCCGGGGGCCGTAGGTTTCACTAGTGGTTTCTCTCGAGAAAATAGCAAACAGTGGGAAAACAATTACTGTTGGGAAATTGATAGAACTTCAAATAATCATGGTGATATCCAGGCAATGATCATTACATAGGCATCACGTCCAAGATTAGTAGACCGACTCCTGCCTGCATCTACTACTATTACTCCACACATCGACCGCTATCCAGCATGCATCTAGTGTATTAAGTTCATGGAAAAACGGAGTAATGCAATAAGAATGATGACATGATGTAGATGAGATCCGTTTATCTATTGCGGCAGATATAGATCTCATCTTGTTATCATTAGTAGCAACGATACATACGTTTCGGTTCCCTTTCTGTCACTGGGATCAAGCACCGTAAGCTCGAACCCACTACAAAGCACATCTTCCCATGGCAAGATACATAGATCAAGTTGGCCAAACAAAACCCAAATATCAGAGAAGAAATACGAGGATATAAGAAATCATGCATATAAGAGATCAAAGAAGACTCAAATAACTTTCATGGATAAAAACATAGATCTGATCATAAACTCAAACTTCATCAGATCCCAACAAACACACCGCCGAAAGACATACATCATATGGATCTCCAAAAAAACATTGTATTAATAATCAAGAGAGAGAGAGAGAGAGAGAGAGGAAGCCATCTAGCTGCTAACTACGGACCCGTAGGTCTACAAATAATTACTCACACATCATCCGAGAGGCACCAATGGAAGTGGTGAACCCCTTCGTGACGGTACCTAGATTGGATCTGGTGGTTCTGGACTCTGCGGCGGCTGGATGAATATTTCGTCGACTCCCCTAGGGTTTCTAGAATATTGGGGGTATTTATATAGAAAGAGGCGGTCAGGGGGGCCCCCGTGGTGGGCAAAACCCACCAGGGCGCGCCTGAGCCTCCCGGCACGCCCTGGTGGGTTCTCCACTCCTCGGGACTCCCCCCAGGTGCAACGAGGGGCCAACTTCTTCCTTTTGGTCCATAAAAAATCATCATAAAGTGGCGTGGCGTGTGGACTCCATCTGATATTGATTTCCTACGAAGTAAAAAACATGCAGAAAACAACAATTGGCACTTGACACTATGTCAATAGGTTAGTACAAAAAAATGATATAAAATGACTATAAAATGGTTGTAAAACATCCAAGAATTATAATATAACAGCATGGAACAATCAAAACTTATAGATATGTTGGAGACGTATCAGCATCCCCAAGCTTAATTCCTGCTCGTCCTCGAGTAGGTAAATGACAAAAAAAATATTTGATGTGGAATGATGCGTAACATGTTCATCACATTCTTTTATTTATAGCATGGACATCTGGAATTTTATATGATTCAAAGCAATAGTCTACTTTTGACATGAAGACTTTAATACTCAAGCATACCAACCAGCAACCGTGTCTTTCAAAATATCAACACTAAAGCAAGTTATCCCTAGCCCATCATGCTCAATCATTGATCCATTCATGAAACACACTCGAATATTAGCTACACCCAATGCTCAAATGCGATCATAATTCTCCTTAGTTGGTGCTTTATAAGAGAAGATGGAGACTCAAATTCAAAATAAAAATTGCATAAGTAAAAGAAAGGCCCTTCGCGGAGGGAAGTAGTGATTTGTAGAGGTGCCAGAGCTCAGAGCTTAAATAGAGAGATAAAATTATTTTTGAGAGGCATACTTTTCCTACCAACAAAAACGACTTGGAGCATCCCGACACTTTCCATGCTAGATACATCATAGGAGGTTCCCAAACAGAAAATAAAGTTTATTCCTTTTTCCACCATAACTTTCACTTTCCATGGCTAGCCGTATCCATGGGTGCCTTCCATACCAACACTTTCCAAGCAATTTATTATTTGACAACACAAAGTAAATTCATTGTTCATTTCAGGATTGGGCATCCCTAATACCTTTGTCGTACTCTCATGCAATGACAAGTGAATAAACACTCATCGTGAGAATAACACATCTAGCATGGAAAATATTGGCTACCCTTTACCGCCTCGCGAGTAGTAGAGCACAAAAAAGAGAAATCTATTTTGAACATTAGAGATGGCACATGCAAATTTGCTTACAACGGCATAGAAATACCACATATAGGTAGGTATAGTGGACTCATATGGCAAAACTGGTTTAAAGGGTTTTGGATGCACAAGTGGTGATCATACTTAGTGCAAAATGAAGGCTAGCAAAAAGATTGAGAAGCGACCAACCAAAAAGCGAAAAATCTCGTACCCAAGCATTAAGCATAAGTAACACCGAATAATGCACCATAAGTAGGATATAAATTTCATTGCATAACTATTAACTTTCGTACTTGCATAGGGAGTCACAAACCTTAACATCAATATTCTTACTAAAGCACGATTACTCATCAACATGACTCACATACCATATCGTCATATCTCAAAACCATTACTAAGAATCAAGTTTATTTTGTCAAATGATCTTCATGAAAGTTTTTATTATATCCTCCTTGGGTATCTATCACCTTGGAACTATTTTCGTATGTTGCTTTTGGTAAGCCCAAACAAATACAAGTGAAGATCATGAGCATACTTTTCTTTCTTTCTTTCTCTCAAATTAATGTAAGTGAAGCAAGAGAGAATTTCTTCAAAATTTACTAACTCCCAAATAAATCTAAGTGAATCATGAGAGCATGTCTTCAAAATTAACAAAGCACACCGTGCTCAAAAAGATATAAGTGAAGTACTAGAGCAAGTCCATGGCTCTAAAAAAATTAAGTGAAGCATAGGAGCAAGCATAGCGTAATTTTTGGCTCTCTAAAAAGGCTGTGTCCAGCAAGTATTAGACACTTAAAACACAAAGCAAAACAAGCAAAGACTCATATATTACAAGACGCTCCAAGCAAAACTCATATAATGGGACGAATAAAAATATAGTTTCAAGTGAAATACTGATGGTCGTTAGAAGAAAGCGGGGATGCCACTCGGGGGTGTCCCCAAACTTAGTTGCTTGCTACTTCTTTGAATATTATCTTGGGGTGCCTAGGGCATCCCCAAGCTTAGCCTTTTGCTTATCCTTATTCCCTCATCCATCGTAAGATAACCCAAAACTTGAAAACTTCAATCACACAAAACTCAAACAAAACCTTCGTGACATCCGTTAGTATAAGAAACCAAACCACTACTTTAAGTACTGTAGCAAACCTATTATTTTTTTTCATTATATCTACTGTATTCCAAATTTTCTATGGCAAAAACTCATTAAATAGAACCATAGAATCATCAAATCAAGCACTCAATGCAAAGAAACAGAATCTGTCAAAAACAGAACAATCTGTAGCAATCTGAAAATTTTGAATACTTCTGTAACTCAGACAATTATGAAATAAATTGGTGGACGTGAGGAATCTGTCTATTAATCCTCTGTAAATGTTTCTGTTTTTCAGCAAGATCAAGTAAACTTTCACCCAAGTCTTCCCAAAGGCATTGCTTGGCACAAACACTAATAAAAACACAAAAAAACATAATCATAACAGTAGAATAATTTTGTTAACACTCAAGAACAGAAATCCAAAAGCAAAAATAAATTTTATTCATTGGGTTGCCTCCTAACAAGCGCTATCGTTTTACGCCCCTAGCTAGGCATAAAATTTTATTGATGCTCACACGAAAGATAAGAATTGAAGCACAAAGAGAGCATTATAAAACATGTGACAAACACACTTAAGTTTAACATACTTTCTATGCATAGAAATTTTATAGAAAAAAAATTAGCAAGACAAGCAAGATCTAGCATATGCAAGGAAGAAAAAAGAAACAATAGCAATCTCAACATGAAGAGAAGTAACTTAGTGACATGAAGATTTCCACAACCATATTTCCCTCTCTCAGATTAATTATATGCGGAATCATATTCAAATTCAACAATATAGCTATCACATAACATATTTTCTACTTGATCCACATGCATGCAAAGTTGACACTCTTCCAAAATAGTGGGATTAACATTAACTAAAGGCATGACCTCTCCAAACCCAATTATATAAAAAAAATCATAAGATTGAACATTCTCCAAAGTAGTGGGATCTAAAGTTGACACTCTTCCAAACCCACTTTGAATATTATTGCAAACACTATTATCAATCTCGTATTCATCACTGAGCTTAAATAAATTTTCAAGGTCATAAAAAGAATCACCCCAATCATGATCATTGCAATAGTAGTGGACATAGCAAAATTAGCATCCCCAAGCTTGGGGTTTTTCATATTACTAGCACAATTGACATTAATAGAATTTATAATAAAATCATTGCAATCATGCTTTTCATTCAAAGAGCTATCATGAATCACTTCATAAATTTCTTCATCACAATTTTCAGATTCACGAATCTCAAACAAAACTTCTACTGTACTCAAATCACTAGCAACTTTTTCATGATAATTTGATCTCTTAAAAAGATTAGCAAATGCATGAGGATCCATATCAAGAGATATTTAACAAGCAAAGAAGCAAGCAAATAAAAGAAACATGGCACACAAGCAAAGAAGAGATCTGACGAGAAAACGGCGAACGAAAAAGAGGGCGAATAAAATGGCAAATTTTTGAGAAGTGGGGGAGAAACAAACGAGAGGCAAATGGAAAATAATTTAAATTGCGAGGAGATGAGATTTGTGATTAGGAACCTGGTTGATGTTGAAGATCCTCCCTAGCAACGGCGCCAGAAATGGCACGTGGCCGGGATATGATCTTGACTTGATCCTCCTTGGCAACGACGCCAGAAATTCCTTTTGATGTCGCTTGAAGCAACGTCGGTATTTCCCCAAATAGGAAGGGATGATGCAGCACAGCGGCGGTAGGTATTTCCCTCAGATATGAAACCAAGGTTATCGAACCAGTAGGAGAACCTCCTCACACCACGTAAACAACACCTGCACATAAATAACAAATACTCGTAACCCGACGTGTTAAAGGGGTTGTCAATCCCTTTCGGTTACGTCCCCTCTAGTGGGCAAATAACGTGAGGTCAAAAGTAGTAGATATGATAAATAGATCACGGAACAAATAAATTGCAGCAAGGTATTTTTGTATTTTTTGTTAATAGATCTAAAAATAAACGCAAGGAAAAAGTAGATCGCAAGGCAAATATGATGAAAAGAGACCCGGGGGCCGTAGGTTTCACTAGTGGCTTCTCTCGAGAAAAATAGCAAATGGTGGGTGACGGTGTCCTGGACTAGGGGGTACTCACCACGTCCTCCCCCGACCAGTTAGATTGGGCCGAGGACCACCATGGCCGTATACTCATGGGCCAGTTCAGACAGCTGCCGCAAACAAGGAAGATTCCACAAGACTTGGTGATCAAGACAAGGACTCCTCCCCACCGGCATATTCGGCTAGGACTCTTGTTATCTTAGGCCTCTGGTACATTATATAAACCGAGGCTAGGCTAGTCGATAGATAAGCTAGATCATTATGACATTACTCATCATACCTCTAGGGCTTAGACCACAACATATGATCTCGAGGTAGATCAACTCATGTAACCCTATATTCATCAAGATCAATCAAGCAGGAAGTAGGGTATTACCTCGATAGAGAGGGCCCGAACCTGGGTAAACATCGTGTCCCCTGTCTCCTGTTACCCATCGATCCATGACACACAGCTTGGGACCCCCTACCCGAGATCTACCGGTTTTGACACCGACAATGGTGCTTTCATTGAGAGTTAGTCAAGCCTTGTTGTGGAAGAGAAAATGGAATAGTGTGCTTAAAAATTCCATCCAAAAGGAATTTTTTTAAAAGTAATAACATTTGACTTCTGAAAATTTTATTGGGAATTTAATTGTGTGGAATTTAAGTTGTACAGTGCAATGGCTTGCTGACATGCTGATGCAAAAATAATAATATAATGAACATATGCAAATAATTGTTAGAGTTTCTTCTCTAGGATGTTAGAGGTGGTTGTATAACTTAACATGAAGTCCCCATCAACATCTCACATTTACAAAAACCACACCCAAAACCACCTCCCATGTTCTTAGGGAGTTATTCATCCAGTTTTCTAAAGTTGTCGGAGGGGTGATAGAATGCCCAATTTTAAACTTTAGGGAGTTTCTGTTGTTGATTTGTGAAAGCTGGGCGGGGGTGGTATGTACACTTAATTTGCTCAATTAACTTCACACTGAATGAGATAGGAGCATATTGTGGGTTTTCAATTTCTGTAAAAGCGTAAGGCCATGTGAAAGAGAAAATGACAATGAGAGACGACTGTCCCAGCTGTCTCGACCAAGAACATGTGTGCATGTACAAGTTGGAACAAAATTACAAGCAGAAGAGGAGGCACTAGCATTTTTCCTTAGCTATGATGTGATGGTCTAGCCTGAATTAGAAACAACAACGTAATCGTACTATTCCATCTAAACTAAATGACACCATAAAAGGGAAATGTTCTTGGTTCTATGCAGAATGTGATGGACGAGAAATAACTGAGAGCACATGGATGACATCAACCCAACTCCATTGATCACACATTCATCTCTTGCACCGATGAGCAAGGTTTAAAAACTAAACCAGAAAGGCAAATGTCCACGCCCAGAGTGTTGCCAAAGGGGAACCAGGAGTGCACCAACCATTGTCTTAAATTAACTTCCTCACACTACAAATGGACTTCGCGGCATGGTGTACTCTATCATAGCCTAGAAAGGCATCCAAGGGATTCCAACTTTACAATAGGTCATCCAATTTCAGTATAAATCTCAGGAAATTTAGTCTTACTATCTACGACGTGCTACAACAACGTTCAGAAACAAAGAAGAAATTTAATTTGCAAATATTGATTTCCTTCTAGCGCGGTGCACTAAAATAGGAAAAGATTGGGACTGAACATTCCACCCGTTGAGATGTTTTATTGAAATCCTTATAGGGAAATGTGAGGTTTTGGAACCAATCGCCTATGTTGAACCATAGTACCAAGTGTAATTGTCTCTAAATTCTTGCAATAACAGATACTTATAATCACACTGGAGCACATGGTCGCTCTAGTCTTTCTTGAGTGACATCACATGATGGTCATGGTCTGCATCCACTTTCCCTTATAGCAAATCAAGATTTTTTCCAATTGACCAAAGGAACCAAGTGATGCACAAACTTTGTGAGGAAATTTTGCTATGAAAGTCATTACTCATTTTTGGAGAAAGTCAGGAATAATTGTTGGGTTTTATGTGTAATATAGATAAAAGCAAGAGGACATTTAGTGCGCAAATTCTCTTTTAAGTTTGTTATAATTGATGCACTATTGCAACACCGTCTTAGCTTAGAGCATGCCTGCATTATGAGAACAAAGGAACACTAATTTTAACATAAAAACAATAAACAAATAACGCCAAGGATTTAACGACATACCATTGTAAGCCTCTCATAGAATCTAGAATTTTCTAAATATGTGCACACAAATGGGCAATCATCTACTCGGGAAGCCTCTATGAAGATAATTGTTAGACCATATGAATTAAGGATATTTGACGACATGTATTTGAGTATAGTAGAATGAAAACAATAATTCGTCTAAGCGACACAAGTTATTTTGTAGAGGATTGTAATTTTATCTTTACAAAAAAAAATCTCAAATCCATCTATAATAGTGGTTCGATTTAAAAAAGGGTTTCCAAAGGGGAAAATATCTATATAAAAGAACTAATGTACATTTGTTGAAGAATATGAATAAAAGTTAATCCAGCTATATATTATCCATCTAGATGTAAAATTTATATGGTAAGAAAAATCTTACCTTAGTATTTAGCAGCAACATTATATGAGTGATTAAACTGAAATAAAAATAAATGTGAAAATAGTACATTAACATAATTAGTTATAAACAAATAAAAAGTGTGATCATTATTGGTAAGCTTAATACCTAAATATACTTAATAATATCCTATGTCGATAAAATAAGTTATAAATAAATATAAAATGTGATTAATTTCGTTATGTGTAATAAAAAAATATTTGCTAATATCATACATTAATATAATGATTTACAAAGAAAATATATGAGGTACACTCTGCTAAATTTAATAAAAGAAATATCTACTTTCATGCATTGAGCTGATGAGTTTGTCAATAGTAAAAGTATGCCATTTATATAATAGCTAGGAAGGACTCCTTAATAACTTTGTATCCCATTTGGATTTTGATTTCTCCATTTTGTATTCGTGTTATTAATGCGTTTGAGGTCACTTAGTTAATAAAAGGCAACAACTTTCCACTCAAAAAAGAGTAAAACTATGTCATAATTTTTTCTTAGTGTTATATAAAACTCAATATCATATATCTTATATCGTGACATAGAGAATTATAAAGAAGTGATTTTTTTGTTAAATTTGCACCATCCATACATCACCATTTTCGTCCTTTAACTCTCTCGTTATTTGACATTCTCACACCCCTGCCTCTAGTGTAAACTTAAAGATATTAGCTACACTCCTCATGTGGACAATACCGCTATCACCAAGCAGAACATAGTCATTCTACATTTTCGATAAAGGGAATATATTAATATCACGAAGATACAAATTACACCCAGCCTCTGCACCAACAAAATGTCACAAAGACATTCATGATGCACACAACTTGAAAAAGAAATAAAAAAGAAATAAAAAAGGCCCCGCCACAATGATTAACTCCTCTCAGCAGCACCACGCAAACCACCACCAAAGACTGTTGGGGAACGTAGTAGGCAATTTAAAAAAAAGCATGCGCTCACAAGATCTATCTAGGAGATGCATAGCAACGAGAGGGGGAGAGTCTGTCCACATACCCTCGTAGACCGAAAGCGGAAGCGTTTGCCAACGTTGTTGATGTAGTCGAACTTCTTCTCATTCCGACCGATCAAGTACCGAACGTACGGCACCTCCGAGTTCTGCACACGTTCAGCTCAATGATGTCCCTCGAACTCTTGATCCAACAGACTGTCGAGGAAGTAGAAGAGTTTCGTCAGCACAATGGTGTGGTGACGATGATGGTGAAGTTATCCCCGCAGGGCTTCGCCTAAGCACTACATGAATATGACCGGAGGCGTAAACTTTGGAGGGGGCGCCGCACACGGCTAAAAATTGTTTGTGTGTGTTGTAGCGGTGCCCCCACACACACACACATATATAGGTTGGAGGGGAGGGGAGGCAACGAAGGGGGCGCCCCAAGTAGGAGCAATCCTACTTGGGGTCCTCCCAGTTCGGCCTCCCCCTTTTCCTTTTTACCAGAGGGGAAAAGGGAAGGGAGAAGAGAGAAAGGAGGGGGGCAAACCCTCCCTTTCCCTTTTTCAATTCGACGAGCTTCCATATGGGGGCTGAAGGAAATATGCCCTAGAGACAATAATAAAGTTGTTATTTTAGCCTTGTATGATAAATGTTTATTATTCATGCTAGAATTGTATTAAGCAGAAACTTGATACATGTGTGGATACATAGACAAAACACCGTGTTCCTAGTATGCCTCTACTTGACTAGCTCGTTGATCAAAGATGGTTAAATTTCCTAGCCATAGACATGTGTTGTCATTTGATGAACGGGATCACATCATTAGAAGAATGATGTGACGGACAAGACCCATCCGCTAGCTTAGCATAATGATCGTTCGGTTTTATTGCTACTGCTTTCTTCATGTCAAATACATATTCCTCCGACTGAGATTATGCAACTCCCGGATATCGGAGGAATGCCTTGTGTGCTATCGAACGTCACAACGTAACTGGGTGATTATAAAGATGCCTCATGTTCTTTTTTGTATTTAATTTGTTTCTAGGTTTTATTTTATTATTTTTGGGGTTTTTCTTTTTTCTCCTCTTTTTGTCTATGTGTGTGTGAAAAGCACACGTGGAGAAGCTCAATTGTGCTGTCTTGCGTGAAAGAACAATTGTATGTGCGACACATCTCAGAAAAGGGGGGAGGGGGGAAACGTGTTTTTGCTTCGGAAAGGGATAAAACACGCTTCTGGCTCGGGGTTTTTTCGTGAAAAAAGGTTCGTTGAAAGATGCCTACGTGGGATCTAGTTTTGAAGATCTTCAAACGAGGAATCCAACGGCGAAAACAGTTTAAATTTTAAAGGCACTATTTAATTAAGAGATAAAATATTTCGAATAAACGAATCTATGTGAAAAGAAAAAAGTTTCAGGTTGCGAAAAAGTGACGCACATGCAATGCATCACTTAGTCGCATCTTGGATTGTTTTTTTTTTGGAGGCACTATAGGCCCAAATCGCTCCTTGTGGTATAAAAGAGGCAATACCTACTTGTCTGAAATCACTAAACAAGAATTAAGGAGTATTACTTTTGTGGGAGTGACCATTGTAAAGAGTACTCCTTAATTCCTATTTAGTGATTTCGGACAAATAGGTATTTGCCTTTTTTTATACCACAAGGAGCAATTTGGGCCTATAGTACCAGAGTACCAGCCGAGTTGTTGTGTTGGTGGTGGCTCTTCTTCAATCAGGAAGCCCATATCAGCTTGTACGAGGCCCGGGTTAAGTCGGACGCATCGATGCCTAAAAAAAAAGACGGACGCATCGATCGACGAGCGGCGCCGCCGCTACCACCGACTAACAGACGCCACGACGCGGCGATTCTGGTGGGAGAAGGGGCGTGCATCCATTGCCGGAGGAAGCCACAGCCACTGAAGAGCGCGGCCGCCGGCAACGAGAAGGCTTCGGCGGCAGCAGCCGGTCTCGGCATGAGCCATGAGGTCTGCACGCTCACCCACCTTTACCCCGTCTCTCCTGTTGCTGAATGCAATCCAATCCAATCACGCAGCAGCTGCTTTAAACTGAACAATCTAGGCTAGTGTTTGGTCGGTATCGCTCATGTTCATGGTCATGGTGCAGCTATGTTGCTGCAGGAAGTTCACACTTTCTCGTTTAGCGATGAACTGGGCATGTGGCTGATGATTTTCTTCACAAGTCTGAACCCCTAATGGCACTTGGTTAATGAGCATGCATTTACAGTGGCATGGTTATTGGACAGGACCTGTACGTAGGGCGATTTTAAATTCTAAACCATCAAATCTCTGCATAAGAGTGGTGCCAAAAAATTCTCGAGCATTTTGATTGTTGCTCTTTTATGTTCTTGCTGTTGGCATGCTGATCAGGATAAAGTTTGAGGGACACATAAATGAGCCCGGTGATTGCCTCGGATAGCCGCTAAGATCCCAGTCTGTATCTTTGTCCGTCTGCTCACTGCTCAGTTCAGACTGCAGGCTCCCCGCGGTCCGTGAAACTGCCAACAGTGTGCAAACATGTTACTATGGATTGAAAATAGTTCTCATTCCGAAATAAAACTGTGGATATTGGATACCGTGCGTGAGGCCTTTTTTCTGGTATACTGTATTTTGCAAAGCGTAAGCAATGAAAATTACAGAGTCCATTGGGCAGCAGGCCTATTGTTTCATCAACTCAAGTTTGCAGAACATGGATAACAAAAGATGCAATCATCATTCTTTGTTTACAAACAAGCGCAGACAAAGTGGCAGCAACAAATGGAGAGTAATAATTCATCTCTAGAAAAACAGAGTACGCACTAGAAAACAGAGCAAGTCTGTATTCAAAATTGCAGGCCTTCTCGTCAGGTTGATCATCCAGTCCATTCCACGGTGTTCTCCAAGAGCCGGTTTTTCATCCGGGCCAACAATTGCAACTTGAAACCTCAAAATGGAATTGCTTCTTGCTACTCGCCTCTGTTACATCGAGGCCCCAAGAACAATGCGTTCCTCTTCCATTCATAGTGGAGAAATGGCAAGATCCCTCTCAGCTTCACCTTCCAGCCAGCAGAGATGTTGGAGAACTGGAACGTGATGGCCAATTAATGGTCAGTTGCAGCATAACAGCATGTATATGCAGCTTCATTGATAGCAGCTTCTTGTGTGGTGTATAGTCCATTGCATTTTCGACGTCTTGTCCCCAGCTGAAATGCATTTACAGAGCATGCATTAGTTTTATTTCATTGGCAAATGTATAATGTGTTCGCAAGTTGAAAACAACTTGACAAATTGCAAGTATATGACGAACACGTACCATGATAACTATGCATAAATAACTGACCAGTTATCAGCATGGTTACTTCATGGTACACGTTTAAGAGGCACTTTGGCTGTCGAGGCACCGTGAACTAGCTCTCTCGCCTGGCTCAGAAATGGAATACCACACTTCAGATTCACCCGAGATCTTTCCTCGCGGGCAGAAAAGATGTAAGGATGTCTGTTTGCTCCAGGTTGAGGAGCTCCCTGTAACAAGGGGATTGCACGAAATAAATGATTTAACCCACGACAAATTTTACAGTATAAGTTAGTCCTTACATGTCCAGCAGATAAGTGGAAATGGATGGCCGTATATATCATCACCAGCAACAAAGTGCAAACGAGCAACACCTCCTGTATAGAGAGACAAACATCGTCAGAAACCCAATCGGAAATAGCAATGGTTCAGAGTGAAGGAAATAAGCAGACGGAAATTCTACCTTCACCGCAGAGTGAAGGCATCGACCTGTGCGGACAATCAGCAAGAACAAAGGGTGCAGCATCCACCAATCATCAAGCGTCATCGTCGTCGGGACCAGAAATTATCTTCCACCAAAGCAGAGCCTTCGACGCAGAGCCTTATGTGAGGGTCTTGGCTGCTACACAACAACATCAAATTAAGGGACATCATCAGTTCAGAAGATGATCTACTTATCTGCTATAGCTAGTGAACGAAAGAGAAAGTAGGTAGCTGACCAGCACCTGCGCTGCGACTGCTGTTGCATGGTGCATGCTCGGGACGGAGAGATGATGATTCCTCCCCCTCCGTTGCTTCATCCACTAAAATAGGGACAGTGTTCGCCCAACCGTTAATTCTGCCTGTAAGATTGAAGAGGTGTCAGTATCATCATCACTGACTCTTTAGAATTGGTTCGACATATTAAACTGTCAGGCGTCGAGGCTAGAATGAAAGATGAAATGCGCACCAGAATGTGCTGCACGTGGAGAAATATACAGAAACAATCTGGCGTCTCTTACAGCTGTCATGTCACCCATCCTCTGAGTACTCCATTTGTATCTTCCTCTTTTCCTGCACCCGCAGCTGAACCTGGATGCATATACAGAGCACTGGTTCATTTCATCAATCTGAGATATAACAGTTTGCCACCCGGTAGATAACCAAGGAGGCCTTGATGGCTAGGGGACTGTAAGTATATCGCCAGGAACTGTAAGTACAGAACATGTAACATGGTGGCTACATAAACAGAAGGAGATGTGGCATGCTTAAAAATCTGAGCCCGTGCAATGCCTATATATAAACAGGTGCAGCTTAAATACACGTGGGCACATACTGAAAGGAACAAGATAGCTAGATATCTGATCGACTAGACTTGGGAGAAACCTAACCTGAGCCAACACAAATAATAAGAAAGAGAGCAAGATTTGAGCCGTACCTGCAGAGTGTTGCTTGTGGTGGAGCTGGCAGGAGACTTGCTCGGATTCAGTCAGCACGAATTGTAAGTGTAAAGCAGATCGTCTTGGCTGTTACACACACAAGAAAGAAAAGACGGAGTACAAATTAATTAGCACATCACACTCTATAGCTACACTATATATGAACTAGTATTAATTGAAGGAAAGAGAATCAATTAGCTGACCTGACGTTTGTGGTCACCACCGATTCTGAGCTCCCTCCCGCTGCTGCAGGCTCAGGATGGAGAGATGATGATTCCTCCGTTGCTTCTTCCACATGGACGACGACGTCCCCCAGATCATGGTAGCTCCGTCCATTGAACGGTCGCAACACGGGACTGTTGGGGTGTGCCTCAACTTCACTTTGCAGCAAAGCAAGCTTCGCCACTTTACCAAGGGGACCAAGTGCTATCTCCTTGAGCTTTGGAAGCTGGTGGACTCCAATAATTCCTGATGCCAATTTGCACCAACTGATATCTATCATTGCCAGCTGGGGTGAGGTGCCATCCTCAAATTTCAACTCTCTCAGTCCCGCCAGACCACAAATACCAAGCCTCTTGAGATTTGGGAATGCTCCCGTTTTGAACGCCAATTTCTCCCCAATATAAGAGTCATTTCCAAGACGAAGCTGCATGAGGTTGGGAAGTGGCCCAAGTATTTCCATGATTTTACCTTCTTCCTTTATTTTGCTGCCCCCTAAGGAAAGCTTAACCAAATGCATTAGATTGCCAAACCAGCCAGGAATATCTCCAAGGCGTCCATTCAAGTTCAGACTCCTCAACAGGGGAGGAGGAGAGGAGACATCATGCAACCACTCGAGCGAACCACCCACTGAAAGGGAGCGAAGGGAAGACAACTTCTGAATGGCATCACAGAGTACCCTGCATTTCTGCTTGGTGGCCCCTTTTGTTACCACACTCAGTTTTCTCAGCTGCACAAGCTCACCTAGCTCTTTTATTGCTTTGCAACTAGTTCGGCTGATGTCCACAACCTCTAGAATTTGCAGCTCTTTCAGTTTGCCGATTCCTTTTGGCACCCTCACACCAACTGACTCGGACCCACAGCTAGACCATGCCATGTGTAGGTCAGTAACTAACCTGGCACGCTCACTAGGATCTACCAAAGGTGTGAACAACACGGGCCAACAGAATGTGCTCAACAAGCAATTCTTGGTGTCATTCAGGTCAAAGTATTCATAGGAATTATTTCTGGTACAACGAAGACTGTGTAGATTTTTGAGTTTACAAATCTCGGTTGGCAGTTCTGTAATATAACTGTCTCTAATGTTCAAAGTGCGCAAGCCTTGCAATCTCCCTATGGATCCAGGAAGTTTATAAATATGTGAATACCCTGGTGGGTAAGAAAAATTCAGATACTTCATGTGGCGAAACAATCCTATGTTGCTGATATCCTTTTGTGTGACTTGAAACTGTGCATTTTCTAGATCCAAGGCCCGGAGCATTCTCATGCCAGGTGAACAAACTGAAGGCGATGGCCCCAGTGATCTCTCACCAAACACAGTTACTGACCGGACGTGGCTCCAATCCATATCTATCTTTTGGCACATGCTACCATGGTATGCTACATGTCGGAAGGTCTCCTCCATAGCACCACTTACATTATTTCCCACCACATGCACAAAATTTTCATCTCTAGAAACTGAGATCATGACATCACGCACAATATCATGGACTCGACAGCTCTTCACAGCCCCTTCTATGTTCACCCTTGATGCTTGAAGCATGCTTCGGTTGATTAGCTCATTGAAATAACCTTTTGCCACATCCTCAATGTTCACCCCAGTCCCACCCATAATCAATCCCTCGGCAATCCATCTTTCTACTAGACGCCTCATCTGGATTTCAAAATCCTCAGGAAAGATGCTTAGGTATAAGAAACATGGCTTAAGATGAGATGGCAAGTGGTGGTAACTCAAAGTAACCATCATCTTCATTGCTTCAAGGCTGGGGTTACTCTCAAGCTCAGACGGGAGTTGGTTATAGACGTGCTCCCACTCTACTATTTTTTTAGTGGCAAGAATCCCTCCAATAGTGAGTATGGCCAGTGGTAAACAACCACACTTTTTTACTAGTTTTTCCACTATGCTCTTGAAGTTTTCATCTGTGGTCATGTCTTCATTTGTTTTCCTACTCTTTTTTAGTAGCAAATTTGTGGCTTCAACTACCTCTAAGGTTTTAAGGTGGTATATAAGGGATTCAAGAGTACATTCCTTTGCTAAGCCCACATCACGTGTTGTTACTATTATCCGACTACCTTTCTTGTTACTATTAGGAAAAACAATATCTTTAATCCACCTCCATGCATCTATGGTCCACAAGTCATCAAGAATAATAAGGTACCTCTTATCCTTAATCTCTTTATTGAGGTACTCGGCGAGGTCCTTTACTTGCACCACCTTCCCTTCAAGTTCTTTCAACAAGTTCTTCAGTGAATCTCCACCCAGAAGTTGCCTGATCATATCCTTGAGCATTTCTATCTTGAAAAATGACTGTGAAACTGTGATCCAAGCACAGCAAGAAAAATTCTTCAGAATATCTTCCTTACTTTCATAAGTTTTTCTTGCAAGAGTAGTCTTGCCTAAACCACCCATGCCAACGACACATATAACTTTGGCATCACCATCTCTAGTGTTGACATCCATCAGCTTTATCAACTCCTCCCTAGGCTTTGTAAAGCCCACAAGTTCTGCTTCATCAGTGTTGCTTGCTGAGTGATTACGTACATCTTCTATGTAAGAAACCTCCTTGTCACTGGTCGTTGATGCCTCTGTCTTGATCAAGTTGTAGCGTGCATTCCTGCTGCTCACTTCTTCAACTCTTGCTTTCAGGTTGCGAATTTGGATAGCAATCCGACGACGATCTTTGAGCTTCATCAGCCGTTTTGTTAGGCTTTGGCTCCTCACATGAACCATAAATTCATCAAGGCAATCTTCTATATTGTAGGACATGTCCCTTACTTGCTCCGCCCACACCTTCAGCAGCATGTCTCTGTTCTTCGTTGCTTCAGCGGCTGCCAAGAATGCCTGCATCGTCTTTAGCTCATCTTTGATGAACCTGTCAAGCAAATTAAATTGAGATTCAGAACAACCACTATTGTCATTCTGTAGCTGGTGGCATGCGCGCGACAATGCATGAGAAAATTTGCCGCATCCATGAATAGCGGAAAAAAAATATCAAACAATGGGAATGAGATCTGAAACATGCGTGACAAGACATATATATTTCCTAGATTTGGTATCGGTAAGTTGATCTATGTAACAACTTGAAAGAGTTAGCATGTAAATGGATGCATCCGTACATACCAGATATCCTTCTGCACACCCATCACCAAGCTCAGCTCGGCGGCCGCGGCAGAGGCGGCCTTGCTGATGGCGCCCCCCAGCATGGACCTTGCCATGCTTACCACCGTCTCCGCCATCTCCGGCTCTGGCTGGTTCGTCACAGAACACCTTTTCCTTTCCTTTGTGGAAGACCCTCACAAAGTAGATCTCACACTAGGTGGATGTTGAGGACGAAGGACAGGGAGCGGCAAGAAATGCAAGGTTGCAGTGCTATTTTCTTTCTACCAAATAGGCAAACGGCAGTGCTGCTATAGGGAAAGGGGATCGGTGTGTTTGGTCCTAATAGTAGAGTAGACCAAACGATAGCGTGCATGTGTCTTTTTCCGCAGACTGCTGCTGTAAACTGACATTTAGCGCTGCCGCTTTTTTGCTTGGGCTGTTGAGATGCTCTTAGCTAGCGCCTCAAGACTAGGCAACTAAAGCCGATCTGCGCCAGTTCCCCCCTAACACTAGTAGAAAAGGGCTATCGTTGAGGCCTGTTTTGCCCATTAGTCCTGGTTCAATCCAGAACCGGACTAATGTGAGCATTTATCCTGTTCGTGAGCCCAGGGGGCCGGCCGGGCCACGTGGGCCATTGGTCCCGGTTCGTCCGGACCTTTTGGTCCCGGTTGGTGGGACGAACCAGGACCAATGGGCTTCTCTCCTGGCCCACCACTATTGGTCCCGGTTGGTGGCATGAACCGGGACCAAAGGCTTCCCTTTAGTCCCGGCTCGTGCCACCAACCGGGACCAATAGTGCTGCCTATATATAGCCCCTCACAAAGAGCAGAGCACACTGCTCTGCTTTTTTCGGCCGAGGGGAGGGGGCTTGGTGGTGCTCTAGCTCACCTCCTATGCACACAAGGTGTTCGATGGAATGCCCGAGCCACACTACTTAAGCTTTCTCCTCCAAGCTCGACCTCTAACCTCCATTTTCCTCAATATTTTTCTAGGTTTAGCGGTCCGTCACGCCTGTCCCGTCTTCACCGCCGTCGATCACCTCGCCGATCTCATCGCCAAGACCACCGTGGTGAGCCTCTTGTTCTTATCTTCTTTTGAAAGGAAAAATATTCTTACTTGTATTATTTTCTTACTTTTATTATTGCATCTTATATAGTGCGATGGTTTTGGTATCCGCCTCGTCGGCCCTCGTCCCTGTCTATGATTCGGATGTGGTATATATTATCTTTTCATAACTATTGGTTCATTTATTGTTTATGAAAATTATGCCACCAACGTGACATAGATTTTATTTATCTAGGAGGTTGTTGAACTGAAATTCCAACCGACCCTATTGTCGAGAGGTTAAATTTAGTTGAAGAAGAAAACAATTTCTTGAAGGAAAAATAAAAAACTTGAGGAGGAGAAGATGATATTGGAGTTGCATGTTGCGGATGTCGCCGATGATCACAAGATCAAGATGGATGCAATGCGCTTGAAGATGAGAAAGATTAGAAAATATGCCATTCATACCGAGGCTTGGTATCATTATGCCGTTGGATCAATTGTTACCTTGGTTGCGATTATGATCGATTTGTTTTCACATTGAAATGTTTTACATAGTTTCAATGTATGGTTTAATTAATTTAGATGCTCTGCAGAGCTTTATGTTGTTAGATGAGAACTATGTATGTACTTTGGTTTTATGTGATGATGAACTTCTATTAATTTGGTCACTTAATTATCAATTCATGATGTTCTGTAATGATTTTTGACACACTTAATTATATATAATGCACAGATGAACCGCAATGGATGTACGGTGACAGACACACCTCCGAGTACATTAAGGGCGTGCATGCTTTTCTCGAAGTGGCTGAGGCAAACAAGCAGAATGGTTTTATGTATTGTCCATGCCCTATATGTGGGAATACGAAGTCTTACTCTGACCGGAAAATCCTTCAAACCCACCTTCTTTACAAGGGTTTCATGCCACACTATAATGTTTGGACGAGGCACGGAGAAATAGGGGTTATGATGGAAGACGGCGAGGAAGAAGAGTACGATGACAACTTTGTGCCCCTGAATACGGTGATGCTACTGAACATCAAGTTGCACTGACGATGTGCACGATGGTGCTGCAACGGGCGAAGCTGCTGAAGATCAAGATGAACCGACGATGTGCCCCACGATGATGATCTCCGCCGGTCATTGTCGATGCAAGGACACAATGCGAAAGTCAAAAGGAGAAGCTGAAGTTCGATCGCATGTTAGAGGATCACAAAAAGGGTTGTACCCCAATTGCGAAGATGGCAACACAAAGCTCGGCACCGCACTCAATTGCTGCAGTGGAAGGCAGAGAATGCTGTGCTCGATAAAGGATTTGAGAAGCTACTGAAAATAATGAAGAAGAAGCTTCCAAAGGATAACGAATTGCCCGACAGTACATACGCAACAAAGAAGGTCGATGCCCTCTAGGATTGGAGGTGGAGAAGATACATGCATGCCCTAATGACTGCATCCTCTACCGTGGTGCCTACAAGGATCTGAACGCATGCCCGGTATGCGGTGCATTGCGTATAAGATCGACGAGATGACCTCGGTGATGTTGACGGCAAGCCTCCCAGGAAGAGGGTTCCTGCGAAGGTGATGTGGTATGCTCCTATAATACCACGGTTGAAACGTCTGTTCAGAAACGAAGAGCATGCCAAGTTGATGCGATGGCACAGTGAGGACCGTAAGAAAGACGGGAAGTTGAGAGCACCCGCGACGGGTCGCAGGGAGAAAAATCGAGAGAAAGTACTGGGATGAGTTTGCAAAGGACCCAAGGAACGTATGGTTTGCTTTAAGCGCGGATGGCATTAATCCTTTCGGGGAGCAGAGCAGCAATCACATCACCTGGCCCGTGACTCTATGTATGTATAACCTTCCTCCTTGGATGTGCATGAAGCGGAAGTTCATTATGATGCCAGTTCTCATCCAAGGCCCTAAGCAACCCGGCAACGACATTGATGTGTACCTAAGGCCATTAGTTGAGGAACTTTACAGCTGTGGAATGGAAACGGTGTACGACGTGGGATGAGCACAAAAGGAGGAATTTGACCTAAAGGCGTTGTTGTTCGTGATAATCAACGATTGGCCCGCCTCAAGAACCTTTCGGGACAGACAAACAAGGGATACCACGATGCACACACTGTTTACTTGACACCGATAGTATATACCGAAGCTGCAGGAAGAATGTGTACCGGGCCATCGCCGATTTCTTCCGACCAACCATCAATGTTGAAAGAAAGACAAGCATTTCAAAGGCGAGGCAGATCACCGGAAGAAGCCCGCCATGCGTACCGGTGATCACGTACTTGCTATGGTCAATGATTTACACGTAATCTTTGGAAAGGGTCCCGGCGGACTAGCTGTTCCGAATGACGCTGAGAATCACGCACCCATGTGGAAGAAAAATCTATATTTTGGGACCTACCCTACTGGAAAGACCTCGAGGTCCGCTCTTCGATCGACATGATGCACGTGACGAAGAACCTTTGCGTGAACCTGCTAGGTTTCTTGGGCGTGTATGGGAAGACAAAAGATACACCGAGGCACGAGAGGACCTGCAACGCTTGTACGAAAAAAGAGGGCATGCCTCCAAGCAGTATGAAGGTCCTGCCAGCTACGCTCTTCGAAAGAAGAGAAAGAAATATTCTTTCAATGTCTGCTCAAGATGAAGGTCCCGACTGGCTTCTCGTCAATATAAAGGGAATAATAAATATGTCGAGAAAAGTTCCAGAACCTAAAGTCTCATGACTGCCACGTGATTATGACGCAACTGCTTCGGTTGCATTGAGAGGGCTTCTACCGAAAACGTCCGATTAGCCATTGTGAAGCTATGTGCATTCCTCAATGCAATATCTCGAAGGTGATCGATCCAGAAATCGTAGCAACGCTTAAGGAGTGATGTGGCGAATGTCTTGTCAGTTTTGAGCTGGTGTTCCCACCATCCTTCTTCAATATCATGACGCACGCCCTAGTTCATCTAGTCGACGAGATTGTCATTCTGGGGCCCGTATTTCTACACAATATGTACCCTTTGAGAGGTTCATGGAGTCCTAAAGAAATATGTTCAGAATCGTGCTAGGCCAGAAGGAAGCATCTCCATGGGCCATCAAACAGAGGATGTCATCGGGTTTTGTGTTGACTTCATTCCTGGCCTTAAGAAGATAGGTCTCCCTAAATCGCGGTATGAGGGGAGACTGACCGAAAAGGCACGCTTGAAAGAGACTCAATAATATGCAGGGACGGATATTCTTGGTCTCAAGCACACTACACAGCTTCTACGAACTCTACCTTGGTGACCCGTATGTCGATGAACACAAGAACAGTCTGCGCCCAAACACCCGGAGCAAGGCGACGATCGGATTACATGTGAACACATCAGACTTTCACCAAGTTGCTTCAGCAGAGCAGCATGCCTTGATTTGCCTGCCAGCTATCCCGTGGATGCTATCACGGATGCTGAAAGTTGCCACCTTATGGCGCAATGGAGCAATTTAAAGGTCAAGGCGGCTGTTGGCTCTGCTTATCCCACTAAACCCGACTCAACTTTTCACCGCCGGCCGATTCCGAAGGATATGCTAAGGTGATGGTCGATGAAATAATGGAGGGATTTGAGGAGCTCGGCTTGACCACCCTACCGGTGAAGGGAGTATCGGCTGGGTTCTCGCTCAAGACTCCATGCCTATGGCGGAAGGATCTCATCAACCTTCCGAACTGGGCGCCTCCGCCTCCTCCTCCTCCTCCCGCGAGTCAGGGCACTCCGCCTCCACCGCCTCCTCCTCCTCCTCCGGCGAGTCAGGCACTCCGCCTCCTCCGCCTCCTCCTCCGGCGAGTGACGATCAGGGCACTCGGCCGGCTCCTTCTCCGGCGCGTGGCGGCACTCCGTCTCCTTCTCCGCCTGCACCGGCGGCGTCCGGCAGCCAGCCTCCTCCTTCTCCGCCTCGTCGGCAAGGGCGGAAGAGACCCGCCGCCCGCTCCGTGCTGCTCCGGCGTCGTAGTCCTTCTCCTCCGCCTCGTAAGCAAGGAAAGAAGACATCCGCCCGTCTGCTCTGCCGGCGTCTAGCAGTACAGCCAAAGGCGGAGGAGATACATATTCGGTCCTTCTCTAAAGACTCGGAGAAGTTACCGTCGAGAGGAGCGAGGAGGAAAACGCGAAGATCGCGCAGATCAAGTGGATGACTGGTTTCAAGGGTTGAAAGCAAAGAGACATCCACCTCCGGAGGAGAAGGTAGATCCGGTCAAAGCGAAGCGCACTCTGCTGCCCCGACAAAACCACCCAAGTCTCCGCCAAAGGCAACTATGAGCGCATTATTGAAAGGCATTTGCCGAGCGGAGAGATCGGGAAGTACTGTCGGTGATCAAAGGATGAAAGAACGACGAGCTGGGAAAAAATTGCCCAGCTCGGCGAACAAGCAAAGGAATCGTGCCCCCGCTCAAGGTGCTGCTAGCGACATCGTCGATCCGAGGATGGTGCCCGTTATGGCAATCCTGAAGATTACTTGCCCGACGATGTACAATTTGATTTCTTGGAGGTGCAGATACAAAGATACGAGTACGGGAAGCCTCTCGTCAAAGATGAAAGCTCTCTAACAACGATGATGCGAAGATTGCATGATTGGTACATGAAAACCTGCAAAGAGTCTGAGGGGAGGAATACTTTGTATTTGAGAGTTAAAAAGGAGCATGACCTCCTTGGAATTGAACTGTTTCCTATTCCATTTGAGGAGTTCTATCAGTTTTTCAATCAATTGGCCCTCGATAAAGCAACGGTCACCTGCTACTGTCTTTAAGTAGTACTACTTCTGTCATTAAGTATCTCTATATAACTCAGCTCTTTCATTGCATGTATTTATAAATATCCTCACTATATTATGCAGATTGAAGATCGCAGAAATGAAGAAAAACAAGTGGGTGATATTGGGTTCATTAACACATATCTCATCGATGCAAATGAGGTTAAATATCGTGCCAAGGAAACCGAGGCCAACTTGCTACGATCGTTGGAAATAAATGAACACAAAAATACAATACTCTTTCTTTACAACTACACGTGAGTGTTACTGTCTTGTGGCATATTCGGTTTCCTTATTTAGTCCAGGTTATAGAAATGTAATATTGATGAGTTATGCATGCGCATGCAGGTTCCACTATATTCTCCTAGAGATTAAGCTTGAGCAGGAGTAGTAACTGTCTTAGACTCGAGACGAAAAGATCCCAAGGAGTATGGAAATGACTGAAATGCTCGAGAAGTAAGTTAAATCGATCATTATCCACCATATCAGCAACTTTGTTCATTTCTGATATCAAGTAATTGTTTTCTTTGTATGGCAGGGCTTGGGAAAATTCACCAAAAAGCTCCGGGACTACCAAGAAGCTGCAATTTAGACACCAAAGTAAGTACTATATAGTAGCATATTCCAAGCGCATCTCCTAGTGATTCAAGAACTAGTTTCATCAATACCATTTAGCATGTGCTTGCTAATTATCAGTTTGATTGACCTCTGTTTCTTGTAAAGTGGTTGTGGCAGGAACAAGGGAATGATTTCTGTGGATACTACGCTTATGCAGTCCATCCGCCACACGACCTGTGAGAGGGCTACTCCGACAAACAATTTGAAGTGCGTAAATAAAATATTCACAATTTTATTTTATTACCATCATTTGTGTTGAGTTTCATTCATTCATATATATATATATATATATATATATATATATATATATATATATATATATATATATATATATATATATATATATATATGTATTGACCCCTTTCTTAAAATTAGATGTTTCGCAGCGGATGAACTCCTAGCACCAGATCGCATGCGAGCAATTCAAGAGGAATTGGCGGCATTCTTTCTTGACTATGTGATCGCTGAAGACGGGGAATACCATGTGGACCACGCGTCCGTATTATAAAAGATAATTATTGTATATATGTAGCCGGTAGTGTCGGATAGATATACGAGAACTTGTTGTTCGACCAATCTCTCGGAGAAGGAGAGGTGGTCGATATCACTTCTCTTTGTATGCATATATATGTTCATGACGATCTTCTGTTTGCTTAATTACTAGCTAGCTAGCATGTCTAGTTAGTCCTCTCTATACGTATGTATAGTACGTAGCGTCGACCAAGCACGGACAAAAGAAAGGACACTTTTCTCTATTAATTAGCTAGCTATAGCACAATATATGAAACACCTAAATTAACCCCCCAAAACCCCCCAAACCCCCTCTTTGAAAAAAAAACAAAAACCAGAGCTAAAGAAATGCTGACGCGTGGATGCATATTGGTCCCGATTGGTGCCACCAACCGGGACCAAAGGCCCTCCCGCTGGGCTCAGCGGACAGGCCACGTGGAGGTTTGATCTGTCCCGGTTCTGATAGAACCGGACTAAAGGGTGAGGGTATTAGTATCGACCCTTTAGTCCCGGTTCATGAACCGGGACTAAAGGCCCTTATGAACCGGGACTATAGGCCCTTTTTCTACTAGTGTAATAATCTACACTTGAGTAAACTTCTGACAGCTAAGGGCTTCTTCAATGTCGACCCTCAAACCGCCCGCATATGTTTGGACTGCATGGATTGGAAGTGTTGTGCCAACCAACACGGTCCTGTATCAGTTCGCCGGGCGGTTCAAACACACTTTCTCCCACTACCCGGAGAAAACGGGGGGACGGGGGAGGGGCTTTCCGGACATTCGGATAGCTGCCACGCTCGCATTTGACCACAATGGCCCACCCAAAACCCTCTTCCTCGCCCGCGCGCGTTCCGGCCCATCGCCAATGGCCCGCATTCATGCCACCGTAGAGCGCCCGCTCCCGCATTGAAGCAGGCTCAGAGCGGATGCCACCACCAGCGCGTCGCAGGCGTGCACAATCTGTGACTTGCCCGGTCAGTGCAGACTACCATCGACCCCCGCCCGGGAGCTCCCATTACCCTCCGGCTGAAGCACCCCTGGACGCGGGGAAGCGTAGCAGTCCTTTCCGCTGAAGCATATACCTCCAAGGCTGACGGATATGGGAAAGACAAAGGGATCCACCGCGGCTGGTCATAGACTACTGTAGGGTATCTGTGTCGTTAGAGTGGAGCTCCGCGCGGCCGGACGTGCACATAGTTTTACCTTTTTTAGTTAAAATATGTTCAGATGTAAATGTTTTTGTCCGGTTTGTATGAAATCACTGTGTTTGCATGAATTTCTTTCGGTTTTTTGAAAAAGTGTTTGGAATGTATGTGACCGGCATTGGATGACTGCCTCTGACATCAATATCCGCAGACAGTCCCCCTGTTCACGGAAGGATGCTGGAGCAAATTTACGGGTTAGCATTGGAGATGACGTAAACATCTTGATATAAAAAATATCGAAGCGCTCGTAGCTAGGTCGCGTCTCGTGGACATACAATTAGTACACATATACTTTGTGATTTTCTGGCTCAATTATGGGTGACCATTGCCAGCAAGAAATAGCTAGCGACCAGTAGCATCTTGACTATCACAAGTAACTTGAATATCTATGGAGAAACTAGCTCCACCGGCTGGCCGGCCAGGTCATGTTTAACATATCTATCCGCCACATCTTAATTTGCAATGACTCTAATCCTTGAAAGCTAACAGATTTATAAGATTTTTAGGTCCCGCTTAAAAATCATATAACCATCATCTTAACATATCCAGGAGAAGGATAAAATTCATAATCAGGTAAAACATGTCTCCTAAAGCTCTTCTTTCAAAGAAAAATTGTCAAAGCATGTGGATCATTATCTGTGTCACATTCCCTAATAGCTCTAGCAAAGTTTAATTCAGCTTTACTGAGTGTGACAGGAGTAGGTGATGTTCTCATAGGTGGTAGGTGGTTCATTTTCAACTGTTTCTTTCTATTTTAATATAAAAAATGGCCATCAAGTAATTCTCCCAAAGGAGGAGATTCAGCAGTAATAACAGACGCAGCAGCAGCGATATCAACAGTTTCATCGTGAGAGTCGCTAATGACATGTAGGTTTCAAAGTGTGGTTCATTGGTGTCTCCCACTCTATCTTGTGCATAATGAAAAGAAGGCAATGCTGCAGTGGGAGACTACATTAATCTTACTGCTTGTTTCCCTTTCTCTTTCTCGCTATTTTACCGGAAGAGCTACCTTTTACATTAAGATAAAATAATTTCCACTTGTAACATTGAGATGTATGCAGGAAGGAATCAAACTGACGCATCAGCGTTAACTAATCCACGCTTGACTGAAGTGGGCGCGGTCTTCCTGTGAGAAAGCAGTGGGAGGATCAACTTTAAGGATGTTGAGGACCAGGAGTACTTAAAACGAGCAGTTTTAACATGGTCCCTCTTACCTCTTTTTTTCACATGAGAGGTAAGATCTCATTGCTTCAAAGAGAAGGTAAGAGGGACCATGTTAAAATTTGGCACTTAACACTAATAATCTGGCCCAAGTTTTCACATACGTGCATGCATGTTCACGCGCAACGGCTATGTGTGCATAGTTGCATTATTTATTGCTTGTATGTACATCACCTTGCTTTGCTCGGTGATTAGTCAAGAGAAATATACTCTCTCTGGTTCATATTAGTGTTTCTCTAATTTGAATCTTGAGATGTTTATTATTCAATTGTTTGTCAAACTTAAATCTTGAGATGTTTGTATTTCAAAACAGAGACTACTACAAATTTAGGATTTTAGTGGAGTGCCCTCAGAAACGCAGAAGGAAGGTCCGGTCGTGAGTAGATGCTATGGTGGAAAGGGAAGGGAAAGGACGGTAGAAAGAGACACCATGCTTTGCTAGTTTTATATATGCTCCCCAGAAAACAAAACAAATGTCCCGGCGGCAATAGCGGATCTGAGCATTGCTATGCACGACGCTTGATGGACGAAACTTTGGCTGCACTCGCCTGACACGGTTGATTAACTAAACCACATACCAATGCTATAGGTATCCTTTTTCCCCTGGTTAAATTGCAGGTCTCGTGGTTCTCCATAATCTGGTCGCAAAGTACCTAGCACGGCGTAAAAGCGCTCTGAGAAGATTACATATGGAATTTGGTTCCGACTCCCGACAAAGTCATGTGCAGTCCAGTGGCGTCCAATGTAACGGCAATTTTTAGGCGCTGGACGGTGCTTATTGAAAGGACGTATATATATGCAGGATCCTGGAAGCAAGTGAGCAAAGTGAGATGCATATGCACGCGGGCCCGTCGTCTCTTCTTTCCCACAAAATCAACATTTTCTATTGACATTCCAATTTCTTCATTTGTTTCGTGCTAGGCTTGGCAATATCTACAACGTTAAATATATATACAATGAAAATATATGTTATGTGGTGAAACTAATGATGCTACGGATTTGGTCGAACTTATACAAGTTTGACATAGGACAAACCTATAACTTCCAAGTATTTCATAATGCAGAAAGTACCAACCAATGATGACAAATAAACAGCAAAAATGAGCATGTTATCCAACATGGAACAAATCAGTACACCCAGCCGATTTGGTCTTATATTATTAGATGAAAAAAGTGGTTTCTGTTCTTTATATGATATTCTTTCCCCATGCATTTCATTATCTATCTTATATAGCGAGTGATAATCACATGCATCAAAAAGCAAAACAAACGTTTTTACTTGAAAATATGTTGGAACGAGACAGAATGACAAAATCTCTGTAGCAAAAGAAGAAGAAGAAAGAACTCTCTTTCAAGCTGGAGGAAAAGATATCGTACTTGAGAAATAAGGCGCCCAAGCCCAACAACAGGAATGAAGCCTAGTCTTTCCAGTGCGGACCTCCTATTCGGGCAATACATGCGCCAAATTACCGCGATAGCGCTCGCCTGGACGTTCATAGTAGACGGTCCATCTAGCAGGTTGTCCTTTTTTTTTCCTAGCCCACTATCACTGGTTGCTCGCTGGTTAAAAGGTGCTCCAATTTTCTTATATTGATTTAAAATTGATGAATCCGATTTTTTTTGCTGTTTTGAAAAATAAAATGCTCATGAATTCAAAAGTGTTCATCAATTTTAAAAGATGTTCATTGATTTATAAAAATCATGGATATAAAAAGGTTAACAATTTCAAAATGTTCATGAATTCAAAAAAAGTTCACCGAAGAATTATGAAATTCATAATTTTAAAATTGTATTCACAAATCTTTTTAAACTTATATTTAAATAGTGAAAATAAAAAAGGAAAAAAGTGTAGGAGAAATATTAAAATTAAAAAGGGAATCCAAAAAACAAATAAAACCCAATACAAATGCAATGAAAAATACCAAAAAAGGTTGAAATCCTTTAGAAGCTTCTCAAAATGGGTAGAAAGAGCCCTCCATGAGCAAGCCCATCACAATTATATTAACCAGGGTCTCGTAGAGTGGGACCACTATTTTGTGAAATCACTAGTTGAGGGGTATCCTTTGCAAATGTCACGTGCCGTAACCTGAGAGTTTTCTCTTTTTCCATAGATTCATCTATTCAAAACATTTTTATCTCTCTAACGGTGCATCCAAATTCTGAACTGTTTCCATAGTTTGATTTCTTGCATCGAGATCATCGAAACCAGATCTCATTTTGATAGGTTTTGATGAAAATTTTCTCCACAAGAAAAACGGATAAAAAAACGAGCGGGAAGCATAGTTTCCCCCACATTTTTTTTGCTTTTTCGAAGAGGCATTGTGCCTCTCACGAAGAAAATTTGTGCCTCCCGTGGAAGAAAGAAAAATAATATGTGTTTTTCCTTATCCGAGGGGTAGTGCCTCTCGCGAAAACAAAAAGAAAAAAACAGAAAACAAAAATGTTTTTCCTTTCTGAGAAGCATAGTTCGCAGAAGCAAACCCATGCCTCCGTGAGAAGAAAATCAGTGCCTCTAGCGAAGCAAAAAAACAACATTTTTCCATTTTCTAGAGGAAGAGCTATCTCTTTTGCGGAACCAAATTTGTGCCTTCACGAGAAGCAAATTGTACCTCTCATGGAAGGAAAAAAACATTTTTATGGCAGATAAAAATTGTATTTTTTTGTCCAGCACCTAAGGGAAATCAGGCGAAAACAAAATCCATAAAAACTAGAACTAACCATATAAAACCCGAAAACATGTACATTAAATAAAAAATCCCTATGAAGCGCCCAACACCTAAACATGGCGGTTTTGAGATCCGCGGACATTGAAAGAATGTCGGCCGTGGTTAAGGGGACACCTGGATTAACAAGAGCGGCGGGAGCAATGACCGGTGCGACAAGTGCGTCGGCCATGGCGGCGGGGGGTTAGGTTTTCACAATTCACCAGGAGCACCAAGAGCACTCACTAAATGGGCCAGACCCAACATGTGACGGGATGTCTTGTTAGCGAACCTAACACACATATGATAAAGCTTTTTAAGTTGTTTCCTCATTTTGTTTTTCTATTTTTGTTGTTTTAATTTTATTTACAATTCCTAAACGGAAAGTATATTATATTATATTTCAGAAAATGCTCATTGTGTGTTAAAAATGTTCACATAGTGTTAATAAAATATTCGGGCAACTATTTCATTTTTTATAGGATGAATAAAATGTTTGTGATATTTAAACAAATGTTAAAATATTTATAGAAATATATGCGACATTTTTGGAGTTTTTTTTATAGAATAAAAAAATGTACGTGACATTTTCAGAAATATTTATGGAATGCAAAATGTGTTCATGCAAAAAATGAATGTGACATTTTTAGAAATGTTTCCTCCTGTATGACGCTCGCTAGTGGAAGCTGCTATGTCTTGCCTTTAGCGAGACGGAATAGAGATTGCCTGCAGCACCCATTAGATTGGCCAGACCCAGCACGCGACAAACAAGCTTTTTAGGTCCTATTTTTTTTTGTTTTAAATCTATTTACAATTCTGAGAATGGAAAATATATTATATTTAATTATACAAAATGCTCATTGTGCGTTAAAAAATGTTCACACAGTGTTGCTAAAATGCAGGCACAAGTTTAATTTTTTAATAGCATCACTCGTAAAATGTTCACATTTTTAGAAAAATGTATTTGACATTTTTGGAAAACTTATATAGAATGGAAAAACAAATAAGTTCATGTAATTCAAATAAGGACGGGAGTCTACCCAGCGGTCGGCTGCTGGCTGAGCTTCGCGAGCGGCCGGCCTAATACAAATTCTTTTTGTCCCCTATACTATAAAAGGTAATAATTTGTCCTCCCTAATTGATGCTCCCTCCATCTCAT
This sequence comes from Aegilops longissima, assembly GCA_021605205.1. Taxonomy (NCBI): domain Eukaryota; kingdom Viridiplantae; phylum Streptophyta; class Magnoliopsida; order Poales; family Poaceae; genus Aegilops; species Aegilops longissima. The sequence goes on from CM038682.1 coordinate 16,774,286, forward strand.
AATATAAGAGCGTATTTGACACTACACTAGTGTAAAAAACGCTCTTATATTATGAGTCAAAGGGAGTATAAAAAAATTTCTAATTAATATATTAGAAAATTTTAAACCTTTTTTTGAAATTGGAAAATTTTCCAACCCCTTTACCCCCCCCAAAAACCCCCTTAACCCAAACCCCCTTTAAAAAAAACCTTTTAAAAAACCGGGGGGGGTTCCAAAAAAATCTTTTTTCCCCCCCCGGGGGGGGGGGGTTCCCTTTTTTTTTTTTTTAAAAAAAAAAACCCCTTTTTTTCCCAAAAATTTTTTTTTTTTAAATTTTTTCCCCCTTTTTTTTTCCCCAAATCTTTTTTTGGTTTTAAGGGTTTAAAAACCTTTCCCCCCCCGTTTTTTTCCCCCCCCTTTTTTAAAACAAACCCCCCCCCCCTTTTCCAAAAAATTTAAAAAAAATTTTTTTTTTTTAAAAAAATTTTTTTTTTAAAAAACCCCCCAAAAAAAAAATTTGGGGGGTTAAACCCCAAAAAAATTTTTTTTTTCCCCCCCTTTTTTTTTTTCCCCCCTTTAAAAAAAACCCCCCTTTTTAAATTTTTTTTTCCCCCCCCCTTTTTTTTTTTTTTTTGTTTTCCCTTTTTTAAAAATTTTTTAAAAACCCCTTTTTTTTTTTTTGGGGGGGGGTTTTTTTTCCGGTTGTTTTTAACCCCCCGGGTTTTTGGAAAACAAACCCCCCCCTTCCCGGTTTTAAAAAAAAAAAAGGAAAAAAATTTTTTTTTTTTTTTAACCCAAAGGTTCCTTTTTACCCCCCCCCTTCCTTTTCCCAAAATTCCAAAAAAAAACCCCCAAAATTTGTTTTAAAATTTTGGGAAAAAAACCCTTAAAAAAAAAAAAAGGGAATTTGGGAAAAAAAAATTTTTTCCCCTTTTTTCCTTAATTTTAAAATTTTTTTTTTTAAAACCACCCCCCAAAAACCTTTAAACCCCCAACCACCCTTTCTTTTCCCCCGGGCCCACCTTCCCCCCTTTTAAACCCCCCCCCGGCCTTTTTTCCCCCTTTTTTTCCTTTTTTAAAAAAAATTTTTGGGGGGGGCCCTTTAAGGGGGCCCCCTTTTTTTTTCAACCCCGGGGGGAAAAAGGGATTGGGGTTTTTTTTTAAAAAAATTTTTTTTTTCCCCAAAAAACCCCCAAAATTTAAAAAGGAATTTCCCTTTTGGGCCCTTTTTTTGGGGCCCCAACATTTAAACCCGGGCCCTTTTTTTTTTTCCCCAAAGTTCCCCCAAAAAAAAGTTTAATTTTTGGAAAAAAAAAAAAAAATTTTTTTAAAATTAAAAAAAACCCAAAATTCCCCAATTTGGGGGGCCCGGGGGGAAAAAAAAATTTTTTTCCCCCCCCAAAAAACCCCAAACCCAAAAAAAACCCCCCCGGGGCCGGGGTTTTTCCCCCTTTTGGTTCTTTCCCCCCCCCAAAAAAGGGGGGGGGAAACCGGGAAAAGGTTTTCCCCCCCCCGGGTTGGGGGCCCGGGGGGCCCCGGGGGAGGGACCCCGAAAAAGGGGCCATTTTTCCCCCAAAAACCCCCCCCCCCCCCCAAAAACCCCCAAATTTTGGGGAAAGGGGGGGCGGGAAAACCCCCGGGCCCCCCCCGGGGGGGGGGGGGCCGGTTGGGGGCCCAAAAGGGGGGGGGGGCGGGGGGGCCTTTTTAAAAAGGCCCCCGGGGCGGCCCCAAAAAGGGGGGCCCCCCTTTCCCTTTTTTCCCGGGGCCCCCCCTTTTTTTTGGACCCTTAAACCGGGGCCCCCCGGGGTTTTTTTCCCTAAGAACAAAAAAAGGGGAAAAGAAAAAAAAAGGGTTGTTTTTTTAAAAAAATTTCCCCAAAAAAAAAAAAAACCCCCGGGGCCTTTTCCCCCAACCCCCTTCCGGGCCTTTTCCCCCAAAAAAAATTTTTCCGGTTAAAAACCCCGGCCCCCCCCCCGGCCCCCCCCAAAACCAACCCCCCCTTTTTTCCCCCCGGGGGGGGCCCCCTTTTCCCCGGGGGGGGGGCCCTCCCCCCCGGGGGGAAGCCCGGGGCCCCAAACCCCCCCCCCCCCCCCCCCAAAAAGGGGGGGCCCCAAACCCTTGGGCCCGGGGCCCCCCGGGGGCCCCCCTTTCCCCCAAAAAGGGGGAGCCCCCCTTTTTTCCCGGGGGGGGCCCCCTTTTTTTCCCCCCCTTTTAAAAGGGGGTTTTCCCCGGGGACCCCTTGGCCCCAAAAAAATTTTTTTTTTTGGGTTTTTTGGGGGGAAAAGGGGGGCCCCAAAGGGGAAAAAATTTTAGGAGGGGGGTTTTTTTCCCCCCCGGGGGGGGGTTTTTGGGAAAAAAAAAATTTTTTTTTTGGGGGGAGGGTTTTTCCGGGGGCCCCAAAATTAAAGACAAATTAAAGGGGGTTTTTTAAAAAAAAAGGGGGGGGTTTTTTCCCCCCTTTGGCCCCCCCAAAAAAAAGGGGGGTTTTTCCCATTTTTGGGTTTTTTAAAAAATTTTTCCTTTTTTTGGGGGCTTTTAAAAAGGGTTTTTTTTTTTTTTTTTTTAAAAACCCCCTTTTTTTTCCCCAAAAAAAAAATTGGGGGGGGGAAAAGGGGGGGGCCCCCCCGGGGTTTTTTCCCCAACCCCGGGGGCTTTTTAAAAAAAAAAAAAGGGGCCCCCCCGGGGGGGGGGGTTGGGGTTTGGGGGGGAAAAACCTTTGGGCCCCCAAAATTTTAAGTTTTTCCCCCCCTTCAACCCAATTTTTTTTGGGGGGCCGGGCCCCCCCCCAAAAAACCCCCGGGATACCCGCCGGTCCCCCAAAAAAAAAAAAACCTTTTTTTTTTTAAAGGAAAAAATTTTTTTAAATTTTTTTTAAAAAAAATTTTTTTTAAAGGGGGGGCCCCGGCCCCCCTTTTTAAAAAAATGAAAAAATTTTAAAAAAGGTTTTTTGGGAAAAAATCCCCCGGAAAATTTTTAATTTTTAAAAAATTTTCCCCCCCAACCCTTTTTTAAAAAGGTTTTGGGGTTAAAAAAAAAATTTTTGGGGAAAAAAAAAAATTTTGAGGGGGAAAGGTTTTTTAAGGGGGCCCCCGGGGTCCAAAAAGGGGGGGGGAAAAAAAAGGGGGGGGGAAAAAAGGGGGGGTTTTAAACCCGGGTTTGGTTTTTTAAAGGGTTTTTTTTTGGGGGAAATTTTCAAATTTCCCTTTTTTTTTTTTTTGGGGGGAAAAAAATTTTTTTAAGGGAAAAAAATTTTCCCCTTTTTTTTTGGTGGGGGGGTTTTTTTTGGGGAAAAAAAAAATTTTTTTTCCAAATTGGTTTTTTTAAAATTAAAAAAACCCCCAAAAAACCCCCAAAAAAGGTGGGAAAAACCCCCGGGAAAACCCAAAAAAAAATTTTTTAAAAACCCGGGGCCCCCCGGGGTTTGGTTTTTTTTTTTTGGGGTTTTTTTTTAAAACCGGAAAAAAAAACCCCCTTTTTTTAAAAGGGGTTTCCCCCCAATTTTGGGGAAGGCCAAAAAGGGGTTTTGGGGGGGAAAAAGGAAAAAAAAGGGGAAAACCTTTTCCCCCGGGGGTTCCCAACAAAATAAGGTTTCCCCCCCGAAAAAAAAATTTTTTCCCAAGGGGGGTTTTTAAATTAAAAAAAAAACCCGAAAAGGCCCCCAAATTTTCCCCCCGGGGCCAAAGGGCCCGGAAATTAAAAGGGGGGGGGGGAAAAAAAAAACCCTTTCCCCGGGGGCCAAAAAACCCTTTTTTTTTTTTTTTTTTTTGGAAACCCCCAAAAAAAAAAAAAACCCCCCCCCCTTTTTTCCCCTTTTTTTTTAAAAGGGGAAGGGGGGAAAAAAGGGGCCCCTTTTTTTCCCCCCGGGTGGAAAGGGGGGGGGGCCCCCAAAAGGGGAAAAAAAAATTTGGGGGTTTTGGTTCCCCCCCCTTTTTTTTTGGGAAATCCAAAAAAACCCCCCCCCGGGAAAGGGCCTTTAATGGGGAAAAACCCCTTTTTGGAGCAAAGGGGGCCCCCAAGGGAAAACAAGGGGAAAAGGGTTTTTGGGAAAAAAAAGGGGGGGGTTTTTTTTTAAAAAATTTTTGGGGCCCCGAAAAAAGGGGGAATTTTTTTTGGGGTTGGCCTATGATCGAGCACTTGTATTCGAGCCCTCGAGGCCCCGGCTTGTATTATGACGCTTGTATGACTTATTTTATTTGTAGAGTTGTGTTGTGATATCTTCCGTGAGTCCTCGATCTTGATCATACACATTTGCGTGCATGATTAGTGTACGATTGAATCGGGGGCGTCACAAGTTGGTATCAGAGCCGACTGCCTGTAGGAATCCCCCTTCCACACTCCTTGGCCGAAGTCGAGTCTAGACATTGCAAAAACTTTTACTAACTTGGCTGTGTGCCTTACGGGCCCACGTCGCCATCGGGTGGTATTAGGATCTTTTACTCCTCGATCTTTACTCTGGGATTCTGAACTCTCTTCTATTCGGGTTCAATGATTTTGCTAAAAACAAACTAACTTTAGGTTCTCGCAAATACTTTCTACCGGAGAGGCCCTTCAGTCCGGATGATCACCGACTGCACCAGAAGATTTCGGAGATACTCTTTGATATTCTCTCGAGACTTTGTGCCCATCACTTTTGCTATTCCCGACCACCGATAAATCCGTACGGGAAACTACTTACACTTGCCATTCATACGATCATCCCCCATTGACCTTGTTATTACAAGATACCCCGAAGTTTTCTCTATTGTTCCGAGAATACTTTGTGCCTACTGCCTAGCAGTTCTTTGCCACATGAATACCCCCTTCAAATAAATCCTCGCACTTGTCGAGTATCCGCTCAACCCCAGTTGTTCATGTGTTTCACAAAAGTCTTCAAAATACTATTCGATCTTCCGAAAGTCCTCTGGAGCCTTTGGCTCTTGAAATTCTTGCTTGCTTGCATTATGGTTAATCCCATAAGTCTCGTAGTCTTATTGACATTCCTTGTCATTATCATTTTGAGTCTGTTGACTCAATATGTTTGCGAATACTCGCAACCATCATTGATCCTTATAAATTACCTTTCCGGCTGATCTGACATTCTTTTAACTGGAATTGGTTCTCGACCAATCCAAGTGTCGTTGATTGTACCCTAAGGCTAGTCAACTTATCCATCCCTAATCAGAGCATTGCTTCTGACCCCTTGATTTGGGAATCATAATTCCTTTACATTTGACAATTGAGTTAGTCAGTTGTTTCTATAGTTTGATCTCCTTGCATTCTTCTTCCTCTAGTTGAGTACCGATGCTCACGTCAGATCCCTTGTGGACCACCAGATCCTTTGTTGGATTTTATCTGACAACGCCCTTCATATTCAATAACCTTGTGAGCCTTTCCTCTGATACATAATGCCTTTGGTAAATTGTATCCTCTGCTTTCTCAACCATGCTCTGCCTTCGAGCTTGAGTTAATTATTTCTAAAGATTCTGGTATATGATTTCAAGAAGCCCCTATGGGTTGAACATATGCCTTCACCAAACCGTATGAACCCGAAAGTTTTCACGAATCATACTCTTCTGGTGCTTCGCCAGATAAAATTTTCAACACTGCAACTTCATCGAACGTGAGAAGTGAATGAAAGGTTATGCATTGGAGAAGTGGGAGTCGACCTTTAACTTGTGTTCATGCCCATGGACACGACGTAGATCTTATCATTAAAGCTTCTCTTAAATTAATTATTCCTTTGGTATAAGTTCATCTTATATCAGGGATCTGGTCTTTTGCAATCGTGGTTCCGACCATGTTCTCCTTTAAATACCATCTCTCGTGCAAGTTTTAGCACTTGTCTTCTGTAGAGCAATACCCCCGTCCAACCTCTACTTTGATATGTCATCGAGTATTACCCCCTGGTATCTCGAGATTATCATGGAACTGCATAACTTCTTATGATTTCTTCATCAAGTACTACCTTCCCACTGATTCCAATTTTTCACGGGCTCTGAGTTATTAAACACTCAAAGACACCGATAACTGAACCGAGTCCGCACTACGGTTCAACAACTCTTCAGTAAGCTTCTATAAGTATGAGTTTGTACCCGACCACGCCATTCCTAGCCTGTTTGGCTATATCATTGTCGTGATGATTTTAACTGTGCTACCCGGTCCTTCTTCTCGGAGCACAATTTTCGACGATGAATTAACCTTACGTCGACCCTCATCGTCATATCATTTCGCCTTGAACAACAAGCTTGGTTTTGAGTTTGTGTCGTACCCTTGGTTCCAATAACCTTTCACTTCATCATTACTTTGACTTGATGTCGTCGCCGATCAATTACATCATCATGAACTCTCGCGACAAAGGTGTCGTGATCGTCAACATTCTGAGCTCATCCAGGATATCAATTGAATTCATGATGAGAAATACCATCCTTGCCCTCGATGAATTGTATCATCATCGACCACTTTATTGCCTTCCCACCAACACAAGCTTGTTCATGTTTGGTGTTATACCTTGAGTTCCTTGCTATCCAGCAATTGTTCTTCTTTACCTTGGAGTATTACCATACTTTATGTCAAGAATGTTCTGAGATTGTTCCACCTCTTGAGAATTCTTGACATAGAAATACTTCTCACCATCACCATTCCTTCTTGGTCCCCGTGTTAATTCCAACAAGTGAACGGTGTTGTTTGGATTCTTTCCTTCTAGCAACCCTATTTTTTTAAGTTAATGGTCGAAGGTTCATTCCTAGGCTATCGATTATTGAATCACCATTCTGACATTGGTCGTGCAACCCAACCCATCGGGCGCACCTTTCAACCAATGTTTACTTGTGTATGTTTTCCTCGAGCATACTTCCTTATATCATTTGATCTGACAAATGTTATCTCCTTGTTCACTTAATTGTGGAAGTCCATCTTTTGGGAATCTCGGTGAATTGTTGTTGAGTTCACCAGACACCTCCTTGTCCTCTCCTTGGGTTAATGATGGACTCTTGTTAACGGAAATCACTTCATAGTTCATTTCCCCGAGAATCTTACAATGTCATCTCGTCAATTGCGTTGCACCTTTTCTTCTCAGGTATCCTAAGTCTGAGGTATCCTGACACCAATCGGATCTGAATCTCGGTCAGATATGATGGTTGGGACAACTTTCCAAGATTTATGATGTTGATCCTTTGATGACCCGGTAGCATGATGTCATGCCTAGCACGCCCCCCCCCGGCTGGAGGACCTATCATTATAGATTCCTTTTCAGCAGGGTTATCCACTCATCCATGAGGGAATTGTAATACTGGTTCTACAAGTTATTCCTGATGGATCCTTCGTGATTCCAAAGTCTGATCTTCACCTGAAGACCTTGTCAATGCTATCTCGAAGCATGTCTGTGATACTCTGATTTTCAACAAGAACATTCGAAGCACAATGCTAAATTTTTCTTGCTCAATTATCCAAACACCGTGGTATGGGTAATGTCATGAAATTTTTCTCCCCTTACCTAAATGGTTTTCTACCTTCTATCCTGAAATGGATATCATCTGCTTGTCCTTGGGAAGGATTTACCCCTGAAAGATGTGTTTAAACACATTCTCCTTTCCATTGTTCTGTTTAAACATAATAATCACTTTTCCTTTCCATTGGTTTGTTTAAACCTTCTTGTGATCTATATAATATAAGCAGTAATATCCCTGCTTATGTAAACACCTCGGTGTACCATCTTGTCTGGTGTAACCCTGTTACTATTGTTGGTGACATTCCGGTAGCCATCGATGGACGAGAACTTTGCCTATTGGTCCGCCTCGTTCAACGAGCAGGAAATGGTTCTCTTCGTCCCTCGCCCTTGGTATCGATGTTGTTGCCGACATATCTGACAGGCTACCCTTTGACACGCCTTACTTGAAGGAAATATGCCCTAGAGGCAATAATAAAGTTATTATTTATTTCCTTATATCATGATAAATGTTTATTATTCATGCTAGAATTGTATTAACCGGAAACATAATACATGTGTGAATATATAGACAAACAGTATGTCACTAGTATGTCTCTACTTGACTAGCTTGTTAATCAAAGATGGTTATGTTTCCTAACCATGAACAAGGAGTTGTTATTTGATTAACAAGGTCACATCATTAGTTGAATGATCTGATTGACATGACCCATTCCGTTAGCTTAGCACACGATCGCTTAGTATGTTGCTATTGCTTCCTTCATGACTTATACATGTTCCTATGACTATGAGATTATGCAACTCCGTTTACGGAGGAACACTTTGGTACTACCAAACGTCACAACGAAACGGGTGATTATAAAGGAGTACTACAGGTGTCTCCAAAGGCAGATGTTGGGTTGGCGATTTCAGATTAGGATTTGTCACTCGAATGTCGGAGAGGTATCTCTGGCCCTCTCGGTAATGCACATCACTTAAGCCTTGCAAGCATTGCAACTAATGAGTTAGTTGCGAGATGATGTATTACGGAACGAGTAAAGAGACTTGCGGTGACGAGATTGAACTAGGTATTGGATACCGACGATCGAATCTCGGGCAAGTAACATACCGATGACAAAGGGAACAAAGTATGTTGTTATGCGGTTTGACCGATAAAGATCTTCGAGAATATGTAGGAGCCAATATGAGCATCCAGGTTCCGCTATTGGTTATTGACCAAGAATAGTTCTAGGTCATGTCTACATAGTTCTCGAACCCGTAGGGTCCGCACGCTTAAGGTTTCGATGACAGTTTTATTATGAGTTTATGAGTTTTGATGTACCAAGGAGTTCGAGTCCCAGATGAAATCGGGGACATGACGAGAGTCTCGAAATGGTCGATACGTAAAGATCGATATATTGGACGACTATATTCGAGTTCGGAAAGGTTCCGAGTGATTCGGTATTTTTCGAGTACCGGAGAGTTACGGAATTCGTATTGGGCCTCTTTGGGCCATACGGGAAAGGAGAGAAAGGGCCAAAAGGTGGCCGCACCTCCCTTGGACTAGTCCGAATTGGACCAGGAGGGGCGCACCTTCCTTCCTTCTCTTTTCTCTCCCTTCCTAGTCTCCTACTCCTAATACATGGAAGGTCTCCTAGTTGACTAGGAAGGGGAATCCTACTCCCGTGGGAGTAGGACTCCCAGTATGCCGCCATAATAGAGGGCCGGCCCTCCCCTCCTCCACTCCTTTATATACGGGGGCAGGGGGCACCCCATGAACACACAAGTTGATCTACGGATCGTTCCTTAGCCGTGTGCGGTGCCCCCTTCCACCATATTCCACTTCGGTCATATCGTCGCGGAGCTTAGGCGAAGCCCTGCGCCGGTGGAGCATCATCATCGTCACCACGCCGTCGTGCTGACGGAACTCATCCCCAACGCTTTGCTGGATCGGAGCCCGGGGATCGTCATCGAGCTGAACGTGTGCTGAACTCGGAGGTGCCGTGCGTTCGGTACTTGGATCGGTCGGATCGTGAAGACGTACGACTACATCAACCGCGTTGTTATAACGCTTCCGCTTACGGTCTACGAGGGTACGTGGACATACACTCTCCCCTCTCGTTGCTATGCCATCACCATGATCTTGCGTGTGCGTAGGAAATTTTTGAAATTACTACGTTCCCCAACAGTGGCATCCGAGCCAGGTTTTATGCGTTGATGTCATATGCACGAGTAGAACACAAGTGAGTTGTGGGCGATATAAGTCATACTGCTTACCAGCATGTCATACTTTGGTTCGGCGGTATTGTGAGATGAAGCGGCCCGGACCGACATTACGCGTACGCTTACGCGAGACTGGTTTCACCGCTGCGAGCACTAGTTGCTTAAAGGTGACCGGCGGGTGTCTGTCTCTCTCACTTTAGTTGAACTGAGTGTGCTACGCCCGTCCTTGCGAAGGTTAAAACAGCACCAACTTGACAAACTATCGCTGTGGTTTTGATGCGTAGGTAAGAACGGTTCTTGCTCAGCCCGTAGCAGCCACGTAAAACTTGCAACAACAAAGTAGAGGACGCCTAACTTGTTTTTGCAGGGCATGTTGTGATATGATGTGGTCAAGACGTGATGCTATATTTTTGTATGAGATGATCATGTTTTGTAACCAAGTTATCGGCAATGGCAGGAGCCATATGGTTGTCGCTTATTGTATGAAATGCAAAGCCATGTAATTGCTTTACTTTATCACTAAGCAGTAGCGATAGTCGAGAAGCAATAGTTGGCGAGACGACAACGATGCTACGATGGAGATCAAGGTGTCGCTACCGATGACGATGGTGATCATGACGGTGCTTGAGATGGAGATCACAAGCACAAGATGATGATGACCATATCATATCACTTATATTGATTGCATGTGATGTTTATCCTTTATGCATCTTATCTTGCTTTGATTGACGGTAGCATTATAAGATGATCTCTCACTAAAATTATCAAGAAGTGTTCTCCTGAGTATGCACCGCTGCCAAAGTTCGTCGTGCCTGGACACCACGTGATGATCGGGTGTGATAAGCTCTACGTCCATCTACAACGGGTGCAAGCCAGTTTTGCACACGCGAATACTCAGGTTATACTTGACGAGCCTAGCATATGCAGATATGGCCTCGAACACGGAGACCGAAAGGTCGAGCGTGAATCATATAGTAGATATGATCAACATAAGATGTTCACCATTGAAAACTACTCCATCTCACGTGATGATCGGTTATGGTTTAGTTGATTTGGATCACGTGATCACTTAGATGACTAGAGAGATGTCTGTCTAAGTGGGAGTTCTTTAGTAATATGATTAATTGAACTTTAATTTATCATGAACTTAGTCCTGGTAGTATTTTGCAAATTATGTTGTAGATCAATAGCTCGCGTTGTTGCTTCCCTATGTTTTCATATGTGTTCCTAGAGTAAATTGTATTGAAAGATGTTAGTAGCAATGATGCGGATTGGATCCGTGATCTGAGGTTTATCCTCATTGCTGCGCAGAAGAATTATGTCCTTAATGCACCGCTAGGTGACAGACCTATTGCAGGAGCAGATGCGAGGCGTTATGAACGCTTGACTAGCTCAATATGATGACTACTTGATAGTTTAGTGCACCATGCTTAACGGCTTAGAATCGGGACTTCAAAGACGTTTTGAACGTCATGGACCATATGAGATGTTCCAGGAATTGAAGTTAATATTTCAAGCAAATACCCAAGTTGAGAGATATGAAGTCTCCAACAAGTTCTATAGCTAAAAGATGGAGGAGAATCGCTCAACTAGTGAGCATGTGCTCAGATTGTCTGAGTACTTCAATCGCTTGAATCAAGTGGGAGTTAATCTTCCAGATAAGATAGTGATTGACAGAATTCTCTAGTCACCATCACTAAAGTTACTAGAACTTCGTGATGAACTATAATATGCAAGGGATGACGAAAACAATTCCCAAGCTCTTCGCGATGCTAAAATCGGCGAAGGTAGAAATCAAGAAAAACATCAAGTGTTGATGGTTGACAAGACCACTAGTCTCAAGGAAAAGGGCAAAGGGAAGAAGGGGAACTTCAAGAAGAACGGCAAGCAAGTTGTTGCTCGAGTGAAGAAGCCCAAGTCTGGATCTAAGCCTGAGACTAAGTGCTTTTGCTACAATGGAACTGGTCACTGGAAGCGGAACTACCCCAAGTATTTGGCGGATAAGAAGGATGGCAAAGTGAACAAAGGTATATTTGATATACAAATTATTGATGTGTATTTTACTAGTGTTCAGAGCAACCCCTCGGTATTTGATACTGGTTCAGTTGCTAAGAGTAGTAACTCAAATAGGAGTTGCAGAATAAACAGAGACTAGTTGAAGGGAAGTGACGATGAGTGTTGGAAGTAGTTCCAAGATTGATATGATCATCATCGCACACTCCTATACTTTCGGGATTAGTGTGGAACCTAAATAAGTGTTATTTGGTGTTGAGCATAAATATGATTTGATCATGTTTATTGCAATACGGTTATTCATTTAAGTAAGAGAATAAATTGTTGTTCTGTTTACATGAATAAAACCTTATATGGTTACACATCCAATGAAAATGGTTCATTGGATCTCGATCATAGTGATACACATATTCATAATATTGAAACCAAAAGATGCAAAGTTAATAATGATAGTGCAACTTATTTGTGGCACTGCCGTTTAGGTCATATTGGTGTAAAGCGCATGAAGAAAACTCCATGCTGATGGACTTTTGGAATCACTTGATTATGAATCATTTGATGCTTGCGAAACCGTGCCTTTTGGGCAAGATGACTAAAACTCCGTTCTCCGAACAATGGAACAAGCTACTGACTTATTGGAAATAATACATACCGATGTATGCGATCCAATGAATGTTGATGCTCGTGGCAAGAATCGTTATTTTTCTGACCTTCACAAGATGATTTGAGTAGATATGGGTATATCTACTTGATGAAACATAAGTCTGAAATAGTTGAAAGGTTCAAAGAATTTCAGAGTGAAGTGGAAAATCATCGCAACAAGAAAATAAAGTTTCTGCGATCTGATTGTGGAGATGAATATTTGAGTTACGAGTTTGGTCTTCAATGAAAACAATGTGGAATAGTTTCACAGCTCACGCCACCTGAAACACCACAACATTATGGTATGTCCGAACGTCAGAATCGTACTTTATTTTGATATGGTGCGATCTATGATGTATCTTACCGATTTACCACTATCGCTTTGGGGTTATGCATTAAAGACAGCTGCATTCACGCTTAATAGGGCACCATCTAAATCCGCTGAGATGACACCGTATGAACTATGGTTTAGCAATAAACCTAAGCTGTCGTTTCTTAAAGTTTGAGTTGTGATGCTTATGTGAAAAGTTTTCACCGATAAGCTCGAACCCAAATCGAGAAATGCGTCTTCATAGAATACCCAAAGGTAACTATTGGGTACACCTTCTATCACAGATCCGAAAGCAAGATATTTGTTGTTAAGATGGATCCTTTCTAGAGAAGAAGTTTCTCTCGAAAGAAGTGAGTGGGAGGAAAGTAGAACTTGATGAGGTAATTGTACCTTCTCCCTTATTGGAAAGTAGTTCATCACAGAATCAGTTCCATGATTCCTACACCAATTAGTGAGGAAGTTAATGATGATGATCATGAAACTTCAGATCAAGTTGTTACCAAACCTCGTGAGGTCTTCCAGAGTAAGATCCGCACTGAGTGGTACGGTAATCCTATTCTAGAAGTCATGTTACTAGACCATGATGAACCTCGAACTATGAGGAAGCGATGATGAGCCCAGATTCTGCAAAATGGTTTGAGACCATGAAATCTGAGATGGGATCCATATATGAGAACAAAGTGTGGACTTTGATGGAGTTGCCGATGATCGGCAAGCCATATTATATAAATGGATCTTCAAGAGGAAGACAGATGCTGATAGTAGTATTACTATCTACAAAGCTCGACTTGTCGCAGAAAGGTTTTCGACAAGTTCAAGGTGTTGACTACAATGAGATTTACTCAACTGTAGCGATGCTTATGTCTGTCCGAATAATGTTAGCAATCGCCACATTTTATGAAATCTGGCAAATGGATGTCAAAAATACATTCTTTAATGAATTTATTAAAGAAGAGTTGTATATGATGCAACCAGAAGGTTTTGTCAATCCTAAAGGAGCTAACAAAATGTGCAAGCTCCAGCGATCCATCTATGGACTGGTGCAAGCATCTCGGAGTTGGAATAAACGCTTTGATAGTGTGATCAAAGCATATAGTTTTATACAGACTTGCGGTGAAGCCTGTATTTACAAGAAAGTGAGTGGGAGCACTACAGCATATCTGATAAGTATATGTGAATGACATATTGTAGATCGGAAATAATGTAGAATTATTCTGCAAAGCATAAAGGAGTGTTTCAAAGGAGTTTTTCAAAGAAAGACCTCCGTGAAGCTGCTTACATATTGAGCATTAAGATCTATAGAGATAGATCAAGACGCTTGATAAGTTTTTTCAATGAGTACATACCTTGACAAGATTTTGAAGTAGTTCAAAATGGAACAGTCAAAGAAAGAGTTCTTGCCTGTGTTACAAAGGTGTGAAATTGAGTAAGACTCAAAACCCGGCCACGGCAGAAGATAGAAAGAGAATGAAAGTCATTCCCTATGCCTTGGCCATAGGTTCTATAAAGTATGCCATGCTGTGTACCAGATCTATTGTATACCCTGCACTGAGTTTGGCAAGGAGTACAATAGTGATCTAGGAATAGATCATCGGACAGCGGTCAAAATTATCCTTAATGGAATAAGGATATGTTTCTCGATTATGGAAGTGATAAAAGGTTCGTGCGTAAGGGTTACGCCGATGCAAGTTTTGACACCGATCTGGATGACTTTAAGTCTCGATCTAGATACATATTGATAGTGGGAGCAATTAGCTAGAGTAGCTCCGTGCAGAGCATTGTTGACATAGAGATTTGCAAAATACATACGGATCTGAATGTGGCAGACCCGTTGACTAAGATTCTCTCACAAAGCAAAACATGATCACACCTTAGTACTCTTTGGGTGTTAATCACATAGCGATGTGAACTAGATTACTGAATCTAGTAAACCCTTTGGGTCTTGGTCACATGGTGATGTGAATTATGGGTGTTAATCACATGATGATGTGAACTATCGATGTTAATCACATGGTGATGTGATCTAGATTATTGACTCTAGTGCAAGTGGGAGACTGAAGGAAATATGCCCTAGAGGCAATAATAAAGTTATTATTTATTTCCTTATATCATGATAAATGTTTATTATTCATGCTAGAATTGTATTAACCGGAAACATAATACATGTGTGAATATATAGACAAACAGATGTCACTAGTATGTCTCTACTTGACTAGCTTGTTAATCAAAGATGGTTATGTTTCCTAACCATGAACAAGGAGTTGTTATTTGATTAACAAGGTCACATCATTAGTTGAATGATCTGATTGACATGACCCATTCCGTTAGCTTAGCACACGATCGCTTAGTATGTTGCTATTGCTTCCTTCATGACTTATACATGTTCCTATGACTATGAGATTATGCAACTCCGCTTATCGGAGGAACACTTTGGTACTACCAAACGTCACAACGTAATCGGGTGATTATAAAGGAGTACTACAGGTGTCTCCAAAGGCAGATGTTGGGTTGGCGATTTCAGATTAGGATTTGTCATCCGAATGTCGGAGAGGTATCTCTGGCCCTCTCGGTAATGCACATCACTTAAGCCTTGCAAGCATTGCAACTAATGAGTTAGTTGCGAGATGATGTATTACGGAACGAGTAAAGAGACTTGCCGGTGACGAGATTGAACTAGGTATTGATACCGACGATCGAATCTCGGGCAAGTAACATACCGATGACAAAGGGAACAAAGTATGTTGTTATGCGGTTTGACCGATAAAGATCTTCGTAGAATATGTAGGAGCCAATATGAGCATCCAGGTTCCGCTATTGGTTATTGACCAAGAATAGTTCTAGGTCATGTCTACATAGTTCTCGAACCCGTAGGGTCCGCACGCTTAAGGTTTCATGACAGTTTTATTATGAGTTTATGAGTTTTGATGTACCGAAGGAGTTCGGAGTCCCAGATGAGATCGGGGACATGACGAGGAGTCTCGAAATGGTCGAGACGTAAAGATCGATATATTGGACGACTATATTCGGAGTTCGGAAAGGTTCCGAGTGATTCGGTATTTTTCGAGTACCGAGAGTTACGGAATTCGTATTGGGCCTCTTTGGGCCATACGGGAAAGGAGAGAAAGGGCCAAAAGGTGGCCGCACCCTCCCTTGGACTAGTCCGAATTGGACCAGGGAGGGGCGCCTTCTTTCCTTCTCTTTTCTCTCCCTTTCCTAGTCTCCTACTCCTAATACATGGAAGGTCTCCTAGTTGGACTAGGAAAGGGGAATCCTACTCCCGTGGGAGTAGGACTCCCATGCCGCCATAGTAGAGGGCCGCCCTCCCTCCTCCACTCCTTTATATACGGGGCAGGGGCACCCATGAACACACAAGTTGATCTACGGATCGCTCCTTAGCCGTGTGCGGTGCCCCTTCCACCATATTCCACTTCGGTCATATCGTCATGAGCTTAGGCGAAGCCCTGCGCCGTGGAGCATCATCATCGCTACCACGCCGTCGTCTTGTGGAACTCATCCCCAACGCTTTGCTGGATCGGAGCCCGGGATCGCCATCGAGCTGAACTTGTGCTGAACTCGGAGGTGCCGTGCGCTCGGTACTTGGATCGGTCGGATCGTGAAGACGTCGACTACATCAACCGCGTTGTTATAACGCTTCGCTTCACGGTCTCACGAGGGTACGTGGACATACACTCTCCTCTCGTTGCTATGCCATCACCATGATCTTGCGTGTGCGTAGGAAATTTTTGAAATTACTACGTTCCCCAACATTACTATCATGACCGTGCAAAATGACGGCCCCCTTCCTCCTTTCAACCACATGGTGGGCCCATAACCCACAGGTCCCAGGATCGAAACCTGACTCTCCTGCACCCCCCTCTTCCCAAGGTTGTTCCTCGCGTGTGGCCTCGTATGTAATTCACGGGCCACCGTCCCAAGTGACCTATTTTGGTAGCAGACGCAATACTCAATCTCATTGCTCTGGACCCCTTTCGCATGTTGTTTCAGACATCGAACAAGGGCCTATCCGTTTGAAACTTCTCATGGTACCTTCTTACTATACTCTCCTTATTTCCTTAAGTTCAATTCGAGAGTTACTTCCTACCCCATTCCCTGAGTTATGTACCAGATAGTCAACCTGGTAAGGCCCGCCCTTCCCGAGCCTTGCCCCATATCCTTTTCGTAAGTACGATGAAGATCCCGAAGAAAGGATGACGACTTCATCATTTTGACCTGAAGCAGAAGTATGAAGGCATCAATATATTGGATTGACCTCTTCGAGAAGAGCAAGCCAGGATGAGAAGACCCACTATATTCGCTACCAAACCTTCCCTTACTCCCTCTTAAATCTCGGACGAGATTTCTTGTAATGGAGGAGAATTGTGACGCCCGTTAATTAAGCTACAGTAATCCCTGCTAATGATGCCACGTCACCTCGGCTCTTGTGATTAAACTCACGTTGATTCAACCGGTTCTAATTCAAATTTAAAACCAAGCAAACAATAAAAGTTTTCAAATATTAAAGCTAAAATGTTTGGAGTGAGCCAAATAATGCATAAGTAAGTATGGTGGAGAAACCACACTTTTATAAAAAGTGTAAAATATTCTAAAATGTTTTAAACAGTAGCGAAGACAATTAGTTGAATGCCTTTTTCAATAAATAAAATATTAAACTAATTTATTTGGTTGCCCAAACTTATGTGGCAGTAGCTAATTACTAACACTAAATTAGGGACTACTTTTATAGTTTATAAAATTAAAATAGAAGAGGAACTAAAATAAAACAGAAAACAGAAAAGGAAAAATAAGAAAAGCAAAATAAAACAAAAGGGAGAGGGGAAAACACCCCCACTGGCCAAACTGGGCCAAGCCCACCTGGCCCAGCCGGCCAGCCCCTGGCCCAGCCCAACTTGCCCCTCTCCTTCCTCCTCTGTTCACAGAGGGGAGGTGGACGCCGGGCAGCCGCCCATGGCCGCGATGGCCACGTGCCGGCCATCCGCCGCGCCCCCGTCGACCTACAAGACGTCGCCCCGCACCCTGGAACCCTAGCCGCCTCTCCATCCTCTCCCCCGTGCTGCGACCTCCTCTGCTCGCCCCGCCCGAGCGCCGCCGTCGCCATGGCTGCGCCATAGCCACGGCCACCGGCCACGCCGCGCCTCGCCAACGCGTCCCCAAGCGCCGTCGTACCCCGCGAAATCTTCCTCGACAACCGGACCAAGCCAGGAGCCCCACAGCGAGCGCGGCGACCCCTTCTTCTTCCTCTACTCCGACGAACGCCGGCATCGAATTCGGCCACCTCGCGCCTTCCCCGAGCCCACTGAGCACATCTGCAGGCTCACTGTGAGCTACACTCCCCCCCTCTCTTTTGCTTCCATACGTGCCCGGAGCGGCTGGGCCCGCCATGGCCGAGACGAGCTCCGTCGTCGAACTCATTGCAGTCGCCCTGATGCTCCTAGCGCCGCGCTAGCGCCACCACCGAGCTCCTGGAGCTCCTAGCTGCTCAACGCGCCCCTCCGCCACCCTTGCCGTGCCCGGGACGCTCGAACCCGTCGACGTCCGAACTCCGGCGCCGCTCCGGTCAGCGCTGCCGTGGCTCTAGGCCATCCCAGCACTCGGGACCGCCGATGTTGGATGCGTGCGGCTCCCCTCGTTCGAACGCGCGTCACGGCGCTCGATTTAACCACCCCGTAGGCTTTTCCCGATGCGCTCCCGATCGCCGCTGCCGCCTCCACTCGCCACCGGCGATACTCCGGTCGTCCCCGAGGCCGGTCGTCGTCACCATCGTGTGCGTGGCACCGGGCCGCACCCTTAGGTCCAAGCCGCAGGTCCGAAGGCCCCCTGTAGCACGGCTCCGGCCAACTCCGGCGAGGCGCCGCCGTTGCTTTGGTCGTCGGAGCCGCTCCGTCGCCGGCGGCCGACGTGGCCGACCTGGGGCCACCCCCAGGGTCGCTGCCAGCGGGCCCCCACGGGCCCCAGCTGACCGGGTTGACCAGTCAACTGCTGACTGGGCAGCCCCAGTCACTAACATGCGGGCCCCACCACGTAATTAGGATTAATTAAAACGGTTTTATAATTAAAGTTATTTAGTTAGCTTAACTAGACACTGACAGGTGGGCCCAGTAGTTTTACTAACTAAAATCAGATTAGTTTTAACTCTGTTTAAACCCGCTGTCTATGACAGGTGGGTCCCCCATGTCAGTTTTGACCAGTCAACTTGACTGTTGACTGCTGACGTCATTCCCACGTCATGCTGACATCATATTCTTTTTTCTGTTAATATAAATAATTCCAGAATATTGTTTAAACTTTAAAAATTCATAGATAATAAACCGTAACTCCGATGAAAATGTTTTCTATATGAAAGTTGCTCAGAAAAATCCGACGAATCCGGATACGCGGTCCGTTCGTCCGCCACACCCCCCTAACCTATCGAACCTGCAACTTTCCCCCTCCGGCTCCTCTGCCCGAAAACACGAAACACCGGGAATACTTTCCCGGATGTTTCCCCCCTTAACCAGTACCACCTCATACCACGTTAGGGCACGCCTAGCGTCGCTACTTGTCATGTCATGCATCGATATGCATCTGTTTACTTGGTATTCATTGTTTCTTCCCCCTCTTCTCTCCGGTAGACTATGAGACCGACGCTGCTGCTGCCCAGTTCGACTACGGTGTTGACGACCCCTCTCTCTTGCCAGAGCAACCAGGCAAGCCCCCCCCTTGATCACCAGATATCGCCTACTCTTCTCTATACTGCTTGCATTAGAGTAGTGTAGCATGTTACTGCTTTCAGATACTCCTATACCGCTGCATAGCTTTGTCCTTGTTACCATCATTGTTACCTTTACCGCAATCCTATATGCTTAGTATAGGATGCTAGTATTTTCATCTGTGGCCCTACATTCTTGTCCGTCTGCCGCTGCTATACTATCGGGCCGTGATCACTCGGGAGGTGATCATGGTATATACTATATATTTTACATGATACATGTGGAGACTAAAGTCGGGTCGGCTTGTGGAGCACCATGAGTGATTCACGGATTGGGGCTGAAAGGACCTTTGTCCCGACGGCCCTCTGGATGGATCTTTGTGGCGGAGCGACAGGGCAGGTTGAGACCGCCTAGGAGAGAGGTTGGCCTGGCCTGATCGGCGATCGCGGATACTTAACACGCTTAACGAGGTCTTGGTATTTGATCTGAGTTGGCTCTGAGCTTATACGCACTAACCATCTACGCGGGAGTAGTTATGGGTATCCCGCGTCGTGGTATCACCGAAGCACTTCAGACGTCGGCGACGGGCGGCGCGCGCCGGATTGGACTGGAACGCGCTGCTAGGCTAGGTGCGCTTCCGCCGCCCACGCATAGCGTCTTGCAGTGTGCTCGAGGCGATGGGCCCGCACCCTGCGCGCTTAGGTTTAGACCGGCGTGTTGGCCTCTCTATTGTGCCTAGGTGGGGCTGCGGCGTGTTGATCTTCCGCGGCGGGCATGACCCAGAAAGTGTGTCCGCCAAATGGGATCAAGCGTCTTTGGTAAGATGGTGCACCCTGCAGGAAGTTAATCTATTCGATAGCCGTGATCTTCGATAACAGGACGACTTGGAGTTGTACCTTGAGCTTATGACAACTAGAACCGGATACTTGATAAAACAGACCCTTCCAAGTGCGGATACAACCGGTGGTCGCTCTCTCTCGTGGATATGAGGAGGGATCGCGGGTAGGATTATTGCTATGTGATGTTACTTGGAGGACTTCAGATTGCCCTCTTCTACATTTGCAAGACAGGTGACTAGAAGCGTAGTCTTCGTTAAGACTAGCTATCCCCCTCTTATTCTGGCATTCTGCAGTTCAGTCCACTGATATGGCCCTTTACACATATATCCATGCATATGTAGTGTAGCTCCTTGCTTGCAGTACTTTGGATGAGTACTCACGGTTGCCTTGTTCCCCTTTTCCCCTACCTCTACTCGATTGCTGCAACAGCACGATGGAGCCCAGGAGCGAGACGCCACCGTCGATGGCGACTACTACTGGAGAGGTGCCTACTACTACGTGCAGCCCGGCGGCGATGACCGGGAGTAGTTAGGAGGATCCTGCGGGAGGCCTGCGCCTATTCGATCTTTATCCTAGTTTGTGCTAGCCATCTTATGGCAACTTGTTTAACTTATGTCTCGTACTCAGATATTGTTGCTTCCGCTGACTTCGTCTATGATCGAGCACTTGTATTCGAGCCCTCGAGGCCCCTGGCTTGTATTATGACGCTTGTATGACTTATTTTATTTGTAGAGTTGTGTTGTGATATCTTCCCGTGAGTCCCTGATCTTGATCGTACACATTTGCGTGCATGATTAGTGTACGATTGAATCGGGGGCGTCACAAGTTGGTATCAGAGCCGACTGCCTGTAGGAATCCCCCTTCCACACTCCTTGGCCGAAGTCGAGTCTAGACATTGCAAAAACTTTTACTAACTTGGCTGTGTGCCTTACGGGCCCACGTCGCCATCGGGTGGTATTAGGATCTTTTACTCCTCGATCTTTACTCTGGGATTCTGAACTCTCTTCTATTCGGGTTAAATGATTTTGCTAAAAACAAACTAACTTTAGGTTCTCGCAAATACTTTCTACCGGAGAGGCCCTTCAGTCCGGATGATCATCGATCGCACTGAAGATTTGGAGATACTCTTTGATATTCTCTCAAGACTTTGTGCCCATCACTTTTGCTATTCCCGACCACCGATAAATCCGTATGGGAAACTACTTACACTTGCCATTCATACGATCATCCCCCATTGACCTTGTTATTACAAGATACCTCAAGTTTTCTATTGTTCCGAGAATACTTTGTGCCTACTGCCTAGCAGTTCTTTGCCACATGAATACCCCTTCAAATAAATCCTCGCACTTGTCGAGTATCCGCTCAACCCAGCTTGTTCATGTGTTTCACAAAAGTCTTCAAAATACTATTCGATCTTCGAAAGTCCTCTGGAGCCTTTGGCTCTTGAAATTCTTGCTTGCTTGCATTATGGTTAATCCCATAAGTCTCGTAGTCTTATTGACATTCCTTGTCATTATCATTTTGAGTCTGTTGACTCAATATGTTTGCGAATACTCGCAACCATCATTGATCCTTATAAATTACCTTTCCGGCTGAGCTGACATTCTTTTAACTGGAATTGGTTCTCGACCAATCCAAGTGTCGTTGATTGTACCCTAAGGCTAGTCAACTTATCCATCCCTAATCAGAGCATTGCTTCTAACCCCTTGATTTGGGAATCATAATTCCTTTACATTTGACAATTGAGTTAGTCAGTTGTTTCTATAGTTTGATCTCCTTGCATTCTTCTTCCTCTAGTTGAGTACCGATGCTCACGTCAGATCCCTTGTGGACCACCAGATCCTTTGTTGGATTTTATCTGACAACGCCCTTCATATTCAATAACCTTGTGAGCCTTTCCTCTGATACATAATGCCTTTGGTAAATTGTATCCTCTGCTTTCTCAACCATGCTCTGCCTTCGAGCTTGAGTTAATTATTTCTAAAGATTTTGGTATATGATTCCAAGAAGCCCCTATGGGTTGAACATATGCCTTCACCAAACCGTATGAACCCGAAAG
Organism: Aegilops longissima; assembly: GCA_021605205.1. NCBI lineage: Eukaryota > Viridiplantae > Streptophyta > Magnoliopsida > Poales > Poaceae > Aegilops > Aegilops longissima. The sequence continues at coordinate 16,796,481 of CM038682.1, forward strand.
TTTTCACGAATCATACTCTTCTGGTGCTTCGCCAGACAAAATTTTCAACACTGCAACTTCATCGAACGTGAGAAGTGAATGAAAGGTTATGCATTGGAGAAGTGGGAGTCGACCTTTAATTTGTGTTCATGCCCATGGACACGACGTAGATCTTATCATTAAAGCTTCTCTTAAATTAATTATTCCTTTGGTATAAGTTCATCTTATATCAGGGATCTGGTCTTTTGCAATCGTGGTTCCGACCATGTTCTCCTTTAAATACCATCTCTCGTGCAAGTTTTAGCACTTGTCTTCTGTAGAGCAATACCCCCGTCCAACCTCTACTTTGATATGTCATCGAGTATTACCGCCTGGTATCTCGAGATTATCATGGAACTGCATAACTTCTTATGAGTTCTTCATCAAGTACTACCTTCCCACTCATTCCAATTTTTCACGGGCTCTGAGTTATTAAACACTCAAAGACACCGATAACTGAACCGAGTCCGCACTACGGTTCAACAACTCTTCAGTAAGCTTCTATAAGTACGAGTTTGTACCCGACCACGCCATTCCTAGCCTGTTTGGCTATATCATTGTCGTGATGATTTTAACTGTGCTACCCGGTCCTTCTTCTCGGAGCACAATTTTCGACGATGAATTAACCATACGTCGATCCTCATCGTCATATCATTTCGCCTTGAACAACAAGCTTGGTTTCGAGTTTGTGTCGTACCCTTGGTTCCAATAACCTTTCACTTCATCATTACTTTGACTTGATGTCGTCGCCGATCAATTACATCATCATGAACTCTCGCGACAAAGGTGTCGTGATCGTCAACATTCTGAGCTCATCCAGGATATCAATTGAATTCATGATGAGAAATACCATCCTTGCCCTCGATGAATTGTATCATCATCGACCACTTTATTGCCTTCCCACCAACACAAGCTTGTTCATGTTTGGTGTTATACCTTGATTTCCTTGCTATCCAGCAATTGTTCTTCTTTACCTTGGAGTATTACCATACTTTATGTCAAGAATGTTCTGAGATTGTTCCACCTCTTGAGAATTCTTGACATAGAAATACTTCTCACCATCACCATTCCTTCTTGGTCCCGTGTTAATTCCAACAAGTGAGCGGTGTTGTTTGGATTCTTTCCTTCTAGCAACCCTATTTTTTTAAGTTAATGGTCAAGGTTCATTCCTAGGCTATCGATTATTGAATCACCATTACGACATTGGTCGTGCAACCCAACCCATCGGGCGCACCTTTCAACCAATGTTTACTTGTGTATGTTTTCCTCGAGCATACTTCCTTATATCATTTGATCGACAAATGTTATCTCCTTGTTCACTTAATTGTGGAAGTCCATCTTTTGGGAATCTCGGTGAATTGTTGTTGAGTTCACGGACACCTCCTTGTCCTCTCCTTGGGTTAATGATGGACTCTTGTTAACGGAAATCACTTCATAGTTCATTTCCCGAGAATCTTACAATGTCATCTCGTCAATTCGTTGCACCTTTTCTTCTCGGTATCCTAAGTCTAAGGTATCCCGACACCAATCGGATCTGAATCTCGGTCGATATGATGGTTGGGACAACTTTCAAGATTTATGATGTTGATCCTTTGATGACCCGTAGCATGATGTCATGCCTAGCACTTCCCCGCCGGAGGACCTATCATTATAGATTCCTTTTCAGCAGGGTTATCCACTCATCCATGAGGGAATTGTAATACTGGTTCTACAAGTTATTCCTGATGGATCCTTCGTGATTCCAAAGTCTGATCTTCACCTGAAGACCTTGTCAATGCTATCTCGAAGCATGTCTGTGATACTCGATTTTCAACAAGAACATTGAAGCACAATGCTAAATGTTTCTTGCTCAATTATCCAAACACCGTGGTATGGGTAATGTCATGAAATTTTCTCCCTTACCTAAATGGTTTTCTACCTTCTATCCTGAAATGGATATCATCTGCTTGTCCTTGGGAAGGATTTACCCCTGAAAGATGTGTTTAAACACATTCTCCTTTCCATTGTTCTGTTTAAACATAATAATCACTTTTCCTTTCCATTGGTTTGTTTAAACCTTCTTGTGATCTATATAATATAAGCAGTAATATCCTGCTTATGTAAACACCTCGGTGTACCATCTTGTCTGGTGTAACCTGTTACTATTGTTGGTGACATTCCGGTAGCCATCGATGGGCGAGAACTTTGCCTATTGGTCCGCCTCGTTCAACGAAAGCGGAAATGGTTCTCTTCGTCCCTCGCCCTTGGTATCGATGTTGTTGCCGACATATCTGACAGGCTACCCTTTGACACGCCTTACTATCATGACCGTGCAAAATGTCGGCCCCCTTCCTCCTTTCAACCACATGGTGGGCCCATAACCCACAGGTCCCAGGATCGAAACCTGACTCTCCTGCACCCCCCTCTTCCCAAGGTTGTTCCTCGCGTGTGGCCTCATATGTAATTCACGGGCCACCGTCCCAAGTGATCTATTTTGGTAGCGATTTAATACTCAATCTCATTGCTCTGGACCCCTTTCGCATGTTGTTTCAGACATCGAACAAGGGCCTATCCGTTTGAAACTTCTCATGGTACCTTCTTACTATACTCTCGTTATTTCCTTAAGTTCAATTCGAGAGTTACTTCCTACCCCATTCCCTGAGTTATGTACCAGATAGTCAACCTGGTAAGGCCCGCCCTTCCCGAGCCTTGCCCCATATCCTTTTCGTAAGTACGATGAAGATCCCGAAGAAAGGATGACGACTTCATCATTTTGACCTGAAGCAGAAGTATGAAGGCATCAATATATTGGATTGACCTCTTCGAGAAGAGCAAGCCAGGATGAGAAGACCCGCTATATTCGCTACCAAACCTTCCCCTTACTCCCCTCTTAAATCTCGGGACGAGATTTCTTGTAGTGGAGGAGAATTGTGACGCCCGGTTAATTAAGCTACAGTAATCCCTGCTAATGATGCCACGTCACCTCGGCTACTGTGATTAAACTCACGTTGATTCGAACCCGGTTCTAATTCAAATTTAAAACCAAGCAAACAATAAAAGTTTTCAAATATTAAAGCTAAAATGTTTGGAGTGAGCCAAATAATGCATAAGTAAGTATGGTGGAGAAACCACACTTTTATAAAAAGTGTAAAATATTCTAAAATGTTTTAAACAGTAGCAAAGACAATTAGTTGAATGCCTTTTTCAATAAATAAAATATTAAACTAATTTATTTGGTTGCCCAAACTTATGTGGCAGTAGCTAATTACTAACACTAAATTAGGGACTACTTTTATAGTTTATAAAATTAAAATAGAAGAGGAACTAAAATAAAACAGAAAACAGAAAAGGAAAAATAAGAAAAGCAAAATAAAACAAAAGGGAGAGGGGAAAACACCCCCACTGGCCAAACTGGGCCAAGCCCACCTGGCCCAGCCGGCCAGCCCCTGGCCCAGCCCAACTTGCCCTCTCCTTCCTCCTCTGTTCACAGAGGGAGGTGGACGCCGGCAGCCGCCCATGGCGCGATAGCCACGTGCCGCCATCCGCTGCGCCCCCGTCGACCTACAAGACGTCGCCCCGCACCCTGGAACCCTAGCCGCCTCTCCTTCCTCTCCCCCGTGCTGCGACCTCCTCTGCTCGCCCCGCCCGAGCGCCGCCGTCGCCATGGCTGCGCCATAGCCGCGGCCACCGACCACGCCGCGCCTCGCCAACACGTCCCCGAGCGCCGTCGTACCGCGCGAAATCTTCCTCGACCACCGGACCAAGCCAGGAGCCCCACAGCGAGCGCGGCGACCCCTTCTTCTTCCTCTACTCCGACGAACGCCGGCGTCGAATTCGGCCACCTCGCGCCTTCCCCGAGCCCACTGAGCACATCTGCAGGCTCACTGTGAGCTACACTTCCCCCCTCTCTTTTGCTTCCATACGTGCCCGGAGCGGCTGGGCCCGCCATGGCCGAGACGAGCTCCGTCGTCGAACTCATTGCAGTCGCCCTGATGCTCCTAGCGCCGCGCTAGCGCCACCACCGAGCTCCTGGAGCTCCTAGCTGCTCAACGCGCCCCTCCGCCACCCTTGCCGTGCCCGGGACGCTCGAACCCGTCGATGTCCGAACTCCGGCGCGGCTCCGGTCAGCGCTGCCGTGGCTCTAGGCCATCCCAGCACTCGGGACCGCCGATGTTGGATGCGTGCGGCTCCCCTCGTTCGAACGCGCGTCACGGCGCTCGTTTTAACCACCCCGTAGGCTTTTCCCGATGCGCTCCCGATCGCCGCTGCCGCCTCCACTCGCCACCGGCGATACTCCGGTCGTCCCCGAGGCCGGTCGTCGTCACCATCGTGTGCGCGGCACCGGGCCGCACCCTTAGGTCCAAGCCGCAGGTCCGAAGGCCCCCTGTAGCACGGCTCCGGCCAACTCCGGCGAGGCGCCGCCGTTGCTTTGGTCGTCGGAGCCGCTCCGTCGCCGGCGACCGACGTGGCCGACCTGGGCCACCCCCAGGGTCGCTGCCAGCGGGCCCCCACGGGCCCCAGCTGATCGGGTTGACCAGTCAACTGCTGACTGGGCAGCCCCAGTCACTAACATGCGGGCCCCACCACGTAATTAGGATTAATTAAAACGGTTTTATAATTAAAGTTATTTAGTTAGCTTAACTAGACACCGGCAATGGGCCCGAGGTTTTACTAACTAAAATCAGATTAGTTTTAACTCTGTTTAAACCCGCTGTCTATGACAGGTGGGTCCCCCATGTCAGTTTTGACCAGTCAACTTGACTGTTGACTGCTGACGTCATTCCCACGTCATGCTGACATCATATTCCTTTTTCTGTTAATATAAATAATTCCAGAATATTGTTTAAACTTTAAAAATTCATAGATAATAAACCGTAACTCCGATGAAAATGTTTTCTATATGAAAGTTGCTCAGAAAAATCCGACGAATCCGGATACGCGGTCCGTTCGTCCGCCACACCCCCCTAACCTATCGAACCTGCAACTTTCCCCCTCCGGCTCCTCTGCCCGAAAACACGAAACACCGGGAATACTTTCCCGGATGTTTCTTAACCAGTACCACCTCATACCACGTTAGGGCACGCCTAGCGTCGCTACTTGTCATGTCATGCATCGATATGCATCTGTTTACTTGGTATTCATTGTTTCTTCCCCCTCTTCTCTCCGGTAGACTACGAGACCGACGCTGCTGCTGCCCAGTTCGACTACGGTGTTGACGACCCTCTCTCTTGCCGAGCAACCAGGCAAGCCCCCCCTTGATCACCAGATATCGCTTACTCTTCTCTATCTGCTTGCATTAGAGTAGTGTAGCATGTTATCGCTTTCAGATACTCCTATACCGCTGCATAGCTTTGTCCTTGTTACCACTGTTGTTACCTTTACCTGCAATCCTATATGCTTAGTATAGGATGCTAGTATTTTCATCTGTGGCCCTACATTCTTGTCCGTCTGCCGTGCTATACTATCGGGCCGTGATCACTCGGGAGGTGATCAGTGGTATATACTATATATTTTTACATGATACATGTGGAGACTAAAGTCGGGTCGGCTTGTGGAGCACCCGCGAGTGATTCACGGATTGGGGGCTGAAAGGACCTTTGTCCCGACGGCCCTCTGGATGGATCTTTGTGGCGGAGCGACAGGGCAGGTTGAGACCGCCTAGGAGAGAGGTGGGCCTGGCCCTGATCGGCGTTCGCGGATACTTAACACGCTTAACGAGGTCTTGGTATTTGATCTGAGTTGGCTACGAGCTTATACGCACTAACCATCTACGCGGGAGTAGTTATGGGTATCCCGGCGTCGTGGTATCAGCCGAAGCACTTCAGACGTCGGCGACGAGCGCGCGCGCGGATTGGACTGAACGCCTGCTAGGCTAGGTCTGCTTCCGGCCGCCACGCAACGTCTTGGTGTGCTCGTATGATGGGCCTGCACCCTGCGCGCTTAGGTTTAGACCGCGTGTTGGCCTCTCTGTTGTGCCTAGGTGGGGCTGCGGCGTGTTGATCTTCCGCGGCGGGCATGACCCAGAAAGTGTGTCCGCCAAATGGGATCAAGCGTCTTTGGGTAAGATGGTGCACCCTGCAGGAAGTTAATCTATTCGGATAGCCGTGATCTTGATAACAGGACGACTTGGAGTTGTACCTTGAGCTTATGACAACTAGAACCGGATACTTGATAAAACAGACCCTTCCAAGTGCGGATACAACCGGTGGTCGCTCTCTCTCGGGATATGAGGAGGGATCGCGGGTAGGATTATTGCTATGTGATGTTACTTGGAGGACTTTAGATTGCCCTCTTCTACTGTTGCAAGACAGGTGACCGAGCGTAGTCTTTGTTAAGACTAGCTATCCCCTCTTATTCGGCATTCTGCAGTTCAGTCCACCGATATGGCCCTTTACACATATATCCATGCATATGTAGTGTAGCTCCTTGCTTGCAGTACTTTGGATGAGTACTCACGGTTGCCTTGTTCCCCTTTTCCCCTACCTCTACTCGATTGCTGCAACCAGCACGATGGAGCCCAGGGCGACGCCACCGTCGATGGCGACTACTACTCTCGAGGTGCCTACTACTACGTGCAGCCCACGGCGACCACCAGAGTAGTTAGGAGGATCCCTGGCAGGAGGCCTGCGCCTATTTCGATCTGTATCCTAGTTTGTGCTAGCCATCTTATGGCAACTTGTTTAACTTATGTCTGTACTCAGATATTGTTGCTTCCGCTGACTCGTCTATGATCGAGCACTTGTATTCGAGCCCTCGAGGCCCCTGGCTTGTATTATGACGCTTGTATGGCTTATTTTATTTGTAGAGTTGTGTTGTGATATCTTCCCGTGAGTCCCTGATCTTGATCGTACACATTTGTGTGCATGATTAGTGTACGATTGAATCGGGGGTGTCACACCTTACCAGTACTCGTAGTAACTCCTGGGTATTTGATACCGGTGCCGTTGCTCATATTTGTAACTCACAGCAGGAGCTGCGGAATAAGCGGAGACTGGCGAAGGACGAGGAGACGATGCGCGTCGGGAATGGTTCCAAGGTCGATGTGATCGCCGTCGGCACGCTACCTCTACATTTACCTACGGGATTAGTTTTAAACCTCAATAATTGTTATTTAGTGCCAAGTTTGAGCATGAACATTGTATCCGGATCTCGTTTAATGCGAGATGGCTACTCATTTAAATCCGAGAATAATGGTTGTTCTATTTATATGAGAGATATGTTTTATGGTCATGCCCCGATGGTCAATGGTTTATTCTTAATGAATCTCGAACGCATTGTTACACATATTCATAATGTGAATACCAAAAGATGTAAAGGTGATAACGATAGTCCCACATACTTGTGGCACTGCCGCCTTGGTCACATTGGTGTCAAGCGCATGAAGAAGCTCCATGCTGATGGACTTTTAGAGTCTCTCGATTATGAATCATTTGACACATGCGAACCATGCCTCATGGGCAAAATGACCAAGACTCCGTTCTCGGAACAATGGGCGAGCAACCAACTTATTGGAAATCATACATACTTGATGTGTGCGGTCCAATGAGCGTTGAGGCTCGCGGAGGATATCATTATGTTCTCACTCTCACTGATGACTTGAGTAGATATGTGTATGTCTACTTGATGAAACACAAGTCTGAGACCTTTGAAAAGTTCAAGGAATTTCAGAATGAAGTAGAGAATCAACGTGACCGAAAGATAAAATTCTTACGATCAGATCGTGGAGGAGAATATTTAAGTCACGAATGGTACACACATAAGAAAATGTGGAATCGTTTCACAACTCACGCCGCCTAGAACACCTCAGCGTAACGGTGTGTCCGAACGTCATAATCGCACTCTATTGGATATGGTGCGATCTATGATGTCTCTTACCGATTTACCGCTATCATTTTGGGGATACGCTCTAGAGACACCTACATTCACTTTAAATAGGGCACCGTCTAAATCTGTTGAGACGACACCATATGAATTATGGTTTGGGAAGAAACCTAAGCTGTCGTTTCTAAAAGTTTGGGGATGCGATACTTATGTCAAGAAACTTCAACCTGAAAAGCTCGAACCCAAGTCGGAAAAATGCGTCTTGATAGGATACCCTAAGGAAATCATTGGGTATACCTTCTACCTTAGATCCGAAGGCAAAATCTTTGTTGCCAAGAACGGATCCTTTCTATAAAAAGAGTTTCTCTCGAAAGGAGTAAGTGGGAGGAAAGTAGAACTCGATGAAGTGCTTCCTCTTGAACCGGAAAGTAGTGCAGCTCAGGAAAATGTTCCTGTGGTGCCTACACCAACTGGAGAGGAAATTAATGATGATGATCAAGGTACTTCGGATCAAGTTACTACTGAAGTTCGTAGGTCCACAAGGACACGTTCCACACCAGAGTGGTATGGCAACCCTGTCCTGGAAATCATGTTGTTAGACAACGGTGAACCTTCGGACTATGAAGAAGCGATGGCGGGCCCAGATTCCAACAAATGACTTGAAGCCATGCAATCCGAGATAGAATCCATGTATGAAAACAAAGTATGGACTTTGACAGACTTGCCCAATGATCGGCGAGCGATAGAAAACAAATGGATCTTCAAGAAGAAGACGGACGCGGATGGTAATATTACCATCTATAAAGCTCGACTTGTCTCTAAGGGTTATCGGCAAATTCAAGGGGTTGACTACGATGAGACTTTCTCTCCCATAGCGAAGCTGAAGTCCGTCCGAATCATGTTAGCAATTGCCGCATACTATGCCGCATACTATGATTATGAGATATGGCAGATGGACGTCAAAATGGCATTCCTTAACGGCTATCTTAAGGAAGAACTGTATATAATGCAGCCGGAAGGTTTTGTCGATCCTAAAAATGCTAACAAGGTATGCAAGCACTAGCGATCCATTTATGGGCTGGTGCAAGCATCTCGGAGTTGGAACATTCGCTTTGATGAGATGATCAAAGCGTTTGGGTTTATGCAGACTTATGGAGAAGCCTGCGTTTACAAGAAAGTGAGTGGGAGCTCTGTAGCATTTCTCATATTATATGTAGATGACATACTTTTGATGGGAAATGATATAGAACTTTTGGACATTAAGGCCTACTTGAATAAGTGTTTTTCAATGAAGGACCTTGGAGAAGCTGCTTACATATTGGGCATCAAGATCTATAGGGACAGATCGAGATGCCTCATAGGTCTTTCACAAAGCACATACCTTGATAAGATTTTGAAGAAGTTCAAAATGGATCAGTCCAAGAAAGGGTTTTTGCCTGTATTGCAAGGTGTGAGATTGAGCTCGGCTTAATGCCCGACCACGGCAGAAGATAAAGAAGAGATGAGTGTCATCCCCTATGCCTCAGCCATAGGATCTATTATGTATGCCATGCTGTGTACCAGACCTGATGTAAACCTTGCCGTAAGTTTCGTAGGTAGGTACCAAAATAATCCCGCAAGGAACACCGGACAGCGGTCAAGAATATCCTCAAGTACCGAAAAGGACAAAGGACATGTTTCGTTTATGGAGGTGACGAAGAGCTCGTCGTAAAGGGTTACGTCGATGCTAGCTTCGACACAGATCTGGATGACTCTAAGTCACAAACCGGATACATGTATATGTTGAATCGTGGAGCAATCAACTGGTGCAGTTGCAAGCAGAGCGTCGTGGCGGGATCTACATGTGAAGCGGAGTACATGGCAGCCTCGAAGGCAGCACATGAAGCAATATGAATGAAGGAGTTCATCACCGACCTAGGAGTCATACCCAATGCGTGGGGGCCAATCACTATCCTCTGTGACAACACTGGAGCTATTGCCCTTGCCAAGGAGCCCAGGTTTCACAAGAAGACCAGGCACATCAAGCGTCGTTTCAACTCCACCCGTGAAAATGTTTAAGATGGAGACATAGATATTTACAAAGTACATACGGATCTGAATGTCGCAGATCCGTTGATTAAACCTCTTCCGCGAGCAAAACATGATCAACACCAGAACTCTATGGGTGTTCGATTCATCACAATGTAACTAGATTATTGACTCTAGTGCAAGTGGGAGACTTTTGGAAATATGTCCTAGAGGCAATAATAAAATGATTATTATTATATTTCCTTGTTCATCATAATTGTCTTTTATTCATGCTATAATTGTATTATCCAGAAATCGTAATACACGTGTGAATACTTAGACCACAACATGTCCCTAGTGAGCCTCTAGTTGACTAGCTCGTTGATCAATAGATAGTCGTGGTTTCCTGACTATGGATATTGGATGTCATTGATAACGGGATCACATCATTAGGAGAATGATGTGATGGACAAGACCCAATCCTAAGCATAGCACAAGATCGTGTAGTTCGTTTTGCTAGAGCTTTTCCAATGTCAAGTATCTTTTCCTTAGACCATGAGATCGTGTAACTCCCGGATACCGTAGGAGTGCTTTGGGTGTACCAAACGTCACAACGTAACGGGTGACTATAAAGGTGCACTACAGGTATCTCCGAAAGTGTCTGTTGGGTTGACACGGATCGAGACTGGGATTTGTCACTCCGTATGACGAAGAGGTATCACTGGGCCCACTCGGTAATGCATCATCATAATGAGCTCAAAGTGACAAAGTGTCTGGTCACGGGATCATGCATTACGGTACGAGTATAGTGACTTGCCGGTAACGAAATTGAACGAGGTATTGGGATTGTTGGGGAACGTAGTAATTTCAAAAAATTTCCTACGCACACGCAAGACCATGGTGATGGCATAGCAACGAGAGGGAGAGTGTCGTCCACGCACTGTCGAGACCGAAAGCGAAGCGTTATAACAACGCGTTGATGTAGTCGTGCGCCTTCACGATCCGACCGATCCAAGCACCGAACGTCACGGCACCTCCGAGTTCTGCACACGCTCAGCTCGATGACGATCCCGGACTCCGATCCAGCAAAGTGTCGGGATGAGTTCCGTCACGACGACGGCGTGGTGGCGATGATGATGCTCCACCGACGCAGGGCTTCGCCTAAGCTACGCGACGATATGACTTCTCCGGCGCAGGGCTTCGCCTAAGCTCCGCGACGATATGACCGAAGTGGAATATGGTGGAGGGGGGCACCGCACATGGCTAAGGAACGATCCGTAGATCAACTTGTGTGTTCATGGGGTGCCCCCTGCCCCCGTATATAAAGGAGGGAGGGAGGAGGAGGCCGGCCCTAGGAGGGGCGCGCCATGGGGAGTCCTACTCCCACCGGGAGTAGGATTCCCCCTTTCCTAGTCCAACTAGGAGTCCTTCCATGTATTAGGAGTAGGAGACAAGGAAGGGGAAGAGAGAACGGAAGGAAGGAGGGGGTGCGGCTCCTCCCCCTAGTCCAATTCGGACTAGGCCATGGGGAAGCGCCTGCCCTAGGCAGCCCTCTCTCTTCCCTGCAGGGCCCAATAAGGCCCAATACTTCTCCCGGCGAATTCCGTAACTCTCCGGTACTCGAAAATACCGGATCACTCGGAACCTTTCCGAACTCCGAATATAGTCGTCCAATATATCGATCTTTACGTCTCGACCATTTCGAGACTCCTCGTCATGTCCCCGATCTCATCCGGGACTCCGAACTCCTTCGGTACATCAAAACTCATAAACTCATAATATAACATCATCGAAACCTTAAGCGTGCGGACCCTACGGGTTCGAGAACTATGTAGACATGACCTAGAACTATTCTTGGTCAATAACCAATAGCGGAACCTGGATGCTCATATTGGCTCCTACATATTCTACGAAGATCTTTATCGGTCAAACCGCATAACAACATACGTTGTTCCTTTGTCATCGGTATGTTACTTGCCCGAGATTCGATCGTCGGTATCCAATACCTAGTTCAATCTCGTTACCGCAAGTCTCTTTACTCGTTCCGTAATACATCATCTCACAACTAACTTATTAGTTGCAATGCTTGCAAGGCTTATGTGATGTGTATTACCGAGAAGGCCTAGAGATACCTCTCCCACAATCGGAGTGACAAAACCTAATCTCAAAATACGCCAACCCAACATGTACCTTTGGAGACACCTGTAGTACTCCTTTATAATCACCCAGTTCGTTGTGGCGTTTGGTAGCACCAAAGTGTTCCTCCGTAAACAGGAGTTGCATAATCTCATAGTTACAGGAACATGTATAAGTCATGAAGAAAGCAATAGCAATGTACTAAACGATCAAGTGCTAGGCTAACGGAATGGGTCATGTCAATCACATCATTCTCCTAATGATGTGATCCCATTAATCTAATGACAACACATGTCTATGGTTAGGAAACATAACCATCTTTGATTAATGAGCTAGTCAAGTAGAGGCATAGTAGTGACTATATGTTTGTCTATGTATTCACACATGTATCATGTTTCCGGTTAATACAATTCTAGCATGAATAATAAACATTTATCATGATATAAGGAAATAGATAATAACTTTATTATTGCCTCTAGGGCATATTTCCTTCAGTCTCCCACTTGCACTAGAGTCAATAATCTAGTTCACATCGCCATGTGATTTAACACCAATATTCACATCTGTATGTTATAATACCCATAGTTCACATCGTCATGTGATCAACACCCAAAGGGTTACTAGAGTCAATAATCTAGTTCACATCGTTATGTGATTAACAACCAAAGAGTACCAAGGTATGATCATGTTTTGCTCGTGAGAGAAGTTTAGTCAACGGGTCTGTCACATTCAGAGCCGTATGTATTTTGCAAAATATTCTATGTCTACAATGCTCTGCACGGAGCTACTCTAGCTAATTGCTCCCACTTTCAATATGTATCCAGATTGAGACTTAGAGTCATCTGGATCGGTGTAAAAAGCTTGCATCGATGTAACTTTACGACGGGCTCTTTTATCACCTCCATAATCGAGAAATATTTCCTTAGTCCTCACTAAGGATGTTCTTGACCAATGTCCAGTGATCTACTCCTAGATCACTATTGTACTCCCTTCCCAAATTCAGAGCAAGGTATACAATAGGTCTGGTACATAGCATAGCATACTTTATAGAACCTATGACTGAGGCATAGGGAATGACTTTCATTCTCTTTTCTATTTTCTGCCGTGGTCGGTATTTGAGTCTTACTCAATTTCACACCTTGTAACACAGGCAAGAATCTCTTTCTTTGACTGTTCCATTTTGAACTACTTTAAAATCTTGTTAAGGTATGTACTCATTGAAAAACTTATCAAGCGTCTTGATCTATCTCTATAGATTTTGATGCTCAATATGTAAGCAGCTTCACCGAGGTCTTTCTTTGAAAAACTCCTTTCAAACACTCCTTTATGCTTTGCAGAATAATTCTACATTATTTCCGATCAACAATATGTCATTCACATATACTTATCAGAAAGGCTGTAGTGCTCCCACTCACTTTCTTGTAAATACAGGCCTTTCCAAAAGTCTGTATAAAACCATATGCTTTGATCAACACATCAAAGCGTATATTCCAACTCCGAGATGCTTGCACCAGTCCAATGATGGATCGCTGGAGCTTGCACATTTTGTTAGCACCTTTAGGATTGACAAAATCTTCTGGTTGCATCATATACAACTCTTCTTTAAGAAAACCATTAAGGAATGCAGTTTTGACATCCATTTGCCAGATTTCGTAAAATGTGGCAATTGCTAACATGATACGGACATTTAAGCATCGATACGAGTGAGAAAATCTCATTGTATTCAACATCTTGAACTTTGTCAAAAACCTTTTTCGACAAGTCTAGCTTTGTAGATAGTAACACTACTATCAGCATCTGTCTTCCTCTTGAAGATCCATTTATTTAACATGGCTTGCTGATCATCGAGCAAGTCAATCAAAGTCCATACTTTGTTCTCATATTATATGTAGATGACATATTACTAATCGAAAATGATATAGAATTTCTGAATAGCATAAAGGGATACTTGAACAAGAGTTTTCGATGAAGGACCTCGTGAAGCTGCTTACATATTGGGCATCAAAATCTATAGAGATAGATCAAGACGCTTAATTGACTTTCACAAAGCACATACCTTGACAAGATTTTGAAGAAGTTCAAAATGGATCAAGCAAAGAAAGGGTTCTTGCTTGTGTTACAAGGTGTGAAGTTGAGTAAGACTCAATGCCCAACCACCGCAGAAGATAGAGAGAAAATGAAAATGTTCCTATGCCTCAGCCATAGGCTCTATCATGTATGCAATGCTGTGTACCAGACCTGATGTGTGCCTTGCTATAAGCTTAGCAGGAGGTAATCGGACAGCGGTCAAGAACATCCTGAAGTACCGAAAAGGACTAAGGATATGTTTCTCAGATATGGAGGTGACAAAGAGCTCATCGTAACGGTTACGTTGATGCAAGCTTTGACACCGATCCGGACGATTCTAAATCGCAAACCGGATACGATTTACACTAAACGGAGGAGCTGTCAGTTGGTGCAGTTCTAAACAAAGCGTCAGGCGGGATCTACATGTGAAGCGGAATACATAGCAGCTTCGAAGCAGCTAATGAAGGAGTCTGGATGAAGGAGTTCATATCCGATCTAGGTGTCTTACCTAGTGCATCGGGTCCAATGAAAATCTTTTGTGACAATACTGGAGCAATTGCTTTGGCAAAGGAATCCAGATTTCACAAGAGAACCAAACACATCAAGAGACGCTTCAATTCCATCCGGACTTAGTCCGGTGGGAGACATAGAGATTTGCAAGATACATACGGATCTGAATGTAGCAGACCGCTGACTAAGCCTCTTCCACGAGCAAAACATGATCAGCACCAAGACTCCATGGGTGTTAGAATCATTACTGTGTAATCTAGATTATTGACTCTAGTGCAAGTGGGAGACTGAAGGAAATATGCCCTAGAGGCAATAATAAAGTTATTATTTATTTCCTTATATCATGATAAATGTTTATTGTTCATGCTAGAAATGTATTAACCGGAAACATAATACATGTGTGAATACATAGACAAACAGAGTGTCACTAGTATGCCTCTACTAGACTAGCTTGTTAATCAAAGATGGTTGAGTTTCCTAACCATAGACAAAGGAGTTGTCATTTGATTAACAAGGTCACATCATTGGTTGAATGATCTGATTGACATGACCCATTACATTAGCTTAGCACCCGATCGCTTAGTATGTTGCTATTGCTTTTATCCATGACTTATACATGTTCCTATAACTATGAGATTATGCAACTCCTGCTTACGGAGGAACACTTTGGTACTACCAAACGTCACAACGAATCGGGTGATTATAAAGGAGTACTACAGGTGTCTCCAAAGGCAGATGTTGGGTTGGCGATTTCGAGATTAGGATTTGTCACTCCGATTGTCGGACAGGTATCTCTGGTCTCTCTCGGTAATACACATCACTAAGCCTTGCAAGCATTACAACTAAAGAGTTAGCTGTGAGATGGTGTATTACGAAACGAGTAAAGAGACTTGCCAAGAATTAGATTGAACTAGGTATTGGATACCGACGATCGAATCTCGGGCAAGTAACATACCGATGACAAAGGGAACAACGTATGTTGTTATGCGGTCTGACCGATAAAGATCTTCGAGAATATGTAGGAGCCAATATGGGCATCCAGGTCCCGCTATTGGTTATTGACCGAGATGTGTCTCGGTCATGTCTACATTATTCTCGAACCGTAGGGTCCGCACGCTTAAGGTTTCATGACGGTTATATTATGAGTTTGTGTATTTTGATGTACCAAGGAGTTCGAGTCCCGGATGTGATCACGGACATGACGAGGAGTCTCAAATGATCGAGACATAAAGATTGATATATTGGACGGCTATATTCGACACCGAAAGGTTCCGGAAGTTTCCGGAGAAAACCGGAGTGCCGGAGGGGTTACCGAACCCCGGGAAGTAATGGGCCTTATTGGGCCAAGAGGGAGAGAGGGCTGCACCAGGAGGTGGCGCGCCCCCCATGGGGAGTCCGACTGACAAGGAGGGGGCGCGGCCCCCTTCCTCTCCCTCTCCTCTCTTTCCTTCCCCTTCCTTCTTCCTAGTAGGACTAGGAAAGGGAGTCCTACTCCACTAGGAGGAGGACTCCCCCTCCCTGGCGCGCCTCCTAGGGCCGGCCGGCCTCCCCTTGCTCCTTTATATACGGGGCAGGGGGCACCCTAGAACACACAAGTTGATCCTTGAGATCGCTCTCAGCCGTGTGCGGTGCCCCTCCACCATATTCCACCTCGGTCAAATTGTAGCAGTGCTTAGGCGAAGCCTGCGCCGGTAAACATCAAGATCGTCCACCACGCCGTCGTCTTGACGAACTCTCTCTCCCGAGCTTTGCTGGATCGGAGTCCGAGGAGCGCCACCGAGCTGAACGTGTGCCAAGAACTCGGAGGTGCCGGAGTAACGGCGCTGGGATCGGTTGGATCGCGAGGAGAACGACGACTACTTCCTCTACGCCAGATCGCTTCGCCGGGTCACGAGGGTACGTAGACAACACTCTCCCTCTCGTTGCTATGCATCACCATGATCTTGCGTGTGCGTAGGAAATTTTTTGAAATTACTACGTTCCCCAACAGATCGTACACATTTGCGTGCATGATTAGTGTACGATTGAATCGGGGGCGTCACACCTTACCAGTACTCGTAGTAACTCCTGGGTATTTGATACCGGTGCCGTTGCTCATATTTGTAACTCACAGCAGGAGCTGCGGAATAAGCGGAGACTGGCGAAGGACGAGGAGACGATGCGCGTCGGGAATGGTTCCAAGGTCGATGTGATCGCCGTCGGCACGCTGCCTCTACATTTACCTATGAGATTAGTTTTAAACCTCAATAATTGTTATTTAGTGCCAAGTTTGAGCATGAACATTGTATCCGGATCTCGTTTAATGCGAGATGGGTACTCATTTAAATCCGAGAATAATGGTTGTTTTATTTATATGAGAGATATGTTTTATGGTCATGCCCCGATGGTCAATGGTTTATTCTTAATGAATCTCGAACGCAATGTTACACATATTCATAATGTGAATACAAAAAGATGTAAAGGTGATAACGATAGTCCCACATACTTGTGGCACTGCCACCTTGGTCACATTGGTGTCAAGCGCATGAAGAAGCTCCATGCTGATGGACTTTTAGAGTCTCTCGATTATGAATCATTTGACACATGCTAACCATGCCTCATGGGCAAAATGACCAAGACTCCGTTCTCCGGAACAATGGAGCGAGCAACCAACTTATTGGAAATCATACATACTGATGTGTGCGGTCCAATGAGCGTTGAGGCTCGCGGAGGATATCGTTATGTTCTCACTCTCACTGATGACTTGAGTAGATATGTGTATGTCTACTTGATGAAACACAAGTCTGAGACCTTTGAAAAGTTCAAGGAATTTCAGAATGAAGTAGAGAATCAACGTGGCCGAAAGATAAAATTCTTACGATCAGATCGTGGAGGAGAATATTTAAGTCACGAATGGTACACACATAAGAAAATATGGAATCGTTTCACAACTCACGCCGCCTGGAACACCTCAGCGTAACGGTGTGTCCGAATGTCATAATCGCACTCTATTGGATATGGTGCGATCTATGATGTCTCTTACCGATTTACCGCTATCATTTTGGGGATACGCTCTAGAGACACCTACATTCACTTTAAATAGGGCACCGTCTAAATCTGTTGAGACGACACCATATGAATTATGGTTTGGGAAGAAACCTAAGCTGTCGTTTCTAAAAGTTTGGGGATGCGATACTTATGTCAAGAAACTTCAACCTGAAAAGCTCGAACCCAAGTCGGAAAAATGCGTCTTGATAGGATACCCTAAGGAAATCATTGGGTATACCTTCTACCTTAGATCCGAAGGCAAAATCTTTGTTGCCAAGAACGGATCCTTTCTATAAAAAGATTTTCTCTCGAAAGGAGTAAGTGGGAGGAAAGTAGAACTCGAGGAAGTGCTTCCTCTTGAACCGGAAAGTAGTGCAGCTCAGGAAAATGTTCCTGTGGTGCCTACACCAACTGGAGAGGAAATTAATGATGATGATCATGGTACTTCGGATCAAGTTACTACTGAAGTTCGTAGGTCCACAAGGACACGTTCCACACCAGAGTGGTATGGCAACCCTGTCCTGGAAATCATGTTGTTAGACAACGGTGAACCTTCGGACTATGAAGAAGCGATGGCGGGCCCAGATTCCAACAAATGACTTGAAGCCATGCAATCCGAGATAGAATCCATGTATGAAAACAAAGTATGGACTTTGACAGACTTGCCCAATGATCGGCGACGATAGAAAACAAATGGATCTTCAAGAAGAAGACGGACGCGGATGGTAATATTACCATCTATAAAGCTCGACTTGTCTCTAAGGGTTATCGGCAAATTCAAGGGGTTGACTACGATGAGACTTTCTCTCCCGTAGCGAAGCTGAAGTCCGTCCGAATCATGTTAGCAATTGCCGCATACTATGCCGCATACTATGCCGCATACTATGATTATGAGATATGGCAGATGGACGTCAAAATGGCATTCCTTAACGGCTATCTTAAGGAAGAACTATATATAATGCAGCCGGAAGGTTTTGTCGATCCTAAAAATGCTAACAAGGTATGCAAGCTCTAGCGATCCATTTATGGGCTGGTGCAAGCATCTCGGAGTTGGAACATTCGCTTTGATGAGATGATCAAAGCGTTTAGTTTATGCAGACTTATGGAGAAGCCTGCGTTCATTTAAAGTGAGTGGGAGCTCAGTAGCATTTCTCATGTTATATGTAAATGACATACTTTTGATGGGAAATGATATAGAACTTTTGGACAACATTAAGGCCTACTTGAATAAGTGTTTTTCAATGAAGGACCTTGGAGAAGCTGCTTACATATTGGGCATCAAGATCTATAGGGACAGATCGAGATGCCTCATAGGTCTTTCACAAAGCACATACCTTGATAAGATTTTGAAGAAGTTCAAAATGGATCAGTCCAAGAAAGGGTTTTTGCCTGTATTGCAAGGTGTGAGATTGAGCTCGGCTTAATGCCCGACCACGGCAAAAGATAAAGAAGAGATGAGTGTCATCCCCTATGCCTCAGCCATATGATCTATTATGTATGCCATGCTGTGTACCAGACCTGATGTAAACCTTGCCGTAAGTTTCGTAGGTAGGTACCAAAATAATCCCGGCAAGGAACACTGGACAGCGGTCAAGAATATCCTCAAGTACCTGAAAAGGACAAAGGACATGTTTCTCGTTTATGGAGGTGACGAAGAGCTCGTCGTAAAGGGTTACGTTGACGCTAGCTTCGACACAGATCTGGATGACTCTAAGTCACAAACCGGATACATGTATATGTTGAATCGTGGAGCAATCAACTGGTGCAGTTGCAAGCAGAGCGTCGTGGCGGGATCTACATTGGATACCGACGATCGAATCTCGGGCAAGTAACGTACCGATTGACAAAGGGAATTGTATACGGGGTTGCTTAAATCCTCGACATCGTGCATCCGATGAGATCATCGAGGAGCATGTGGGAGCCAACATAGGTATCCAGATCCCGCTGTTGGTTATTGACCGGAGAGCCGTCTCGGTCATGTCTACATGTCTCCCGAACCCGTAGGGTCTACACACTTAAGGTTCGGTGATGCTAGGGTTGTATGAATATGAGTATGCAGCAAACCGAAAGTTGTTCGGAGTCCCGAATGAGATCCCGGACGTCACGAGGAGTTCTGGAATGGTCCGGAGGTAAAGAATTATATATAGGAAGTGCTGTTTCGGCCATCGGGAGAGTTTCGGGGTCACCGGTATTGTACCGGGACCACCGAAAGGGTCCCGGGGGTCCACCGGGTGGGACCACCTATCCCGGAGGGCCCCGTGGGCTGAAGTGGGGAGGGGACCAGCCCCTGGTGGGCTGGTGCGCCCCCCTTTGGGCCCCCTGCGCCTAGGGTTGGAAACCCTAGGGGGCGCGCCCACTGCCTTGGGGCACTCCACCCCGCCGCCGCCCCCTTGGGAGATCCAATCTCGGGCCGCGCGCCCCTGGGGGCCTATATAAAGGAGGGGGAGGGAGGGCAGCCGCACCCTGAAGTCTTGGCGCCTCCCTCTCCCCTGCTACACCTCTCCCTCTCACAGAAGCTCGGCGAAGCTCTACCGGAACCCTGCTGCATCCACCACTACGCCGTCGTGCTGCTGGATCTTCATCAACCTCTCCTTCCCCCTTGCTGGATCAAGAAGGAGGAGACGTCACGCTGACCGTACGTGTGTTGAACGCGGAGGTGCCGTCCGTTCGGCGCTAGGATCTCCGGTGATTTGGATCACGACGAGAACGACTCCCTCAACCCTGTTCTCTTGAACGCTTCTGCACGCGATCTACAAGGGTATGTAGATGCACTCTCTCTCTCTCTCTCGTTTCTAGATGAACTCATAGATTGATCTTGGTGAACGTAGGAGATTTTTATTTTATGCAACGTTTCCCAACACTATGGTCATGCATGTGCGACTATGCCGATGAGAGTGTGGAACTCCACGGCCGGGCGTGAGCACCTCCCACGATAATTCATGTGCGACTATGCGGATGAGATTGTGTAACTCTATGGCCATGCATGTGCGACTATGCCTACAAGAGTGTGCATCTCCGCGGCCGGGCGGGAGCACCTTCCGCAGCAATTCATGTGCGACTATGCGGACGAGATTGTGCAACTCTGTGGCCATGCATGTGCAACTATGCCGACGAGATTGTGTAACTCCGCGGTCGTGCGTGAGTATCTCCCACATCAATTCATGTGCGACTATGCGCACGAGATTGTGCAACTCCGTGGCTATGCATGTGCGACTATATATGCCAACGAGAGTGTGCAACTCCGCGGCCATGCGTGAGCACCTCTTGCGGCCGTGCGCGTGCGATTATGCGGATAGGAGTATGCAACCCTGCGGACACACATGTAGGACTATGGCGATGAGAGTCTTCAATTCCAAGGCCATGCGTGAGCATCTGCCGCACTCGTGTGTGCGACTATGGCGGTGAGAGTGTGCAACTCTGTCGCCACTGATGTGCAACTATGCCTATGAGAGTGTGCAGCTCTGTGTGTGTGTGTGCGATTATGCCGATGAGAATGTGCAACTCTGCGGTTGCGTGTGTGCGACTATCACGACAAGAGTATGCAAAATCCATGCCCGTGTGAGCTACTACGCCGACGAGAGTATGCGGCTTCTCGTCATGCATGTGCGACTATATCATGGCGCGTGTGTAACCCCCGCAATCGTGCATTAGCTACTGTGCCGACGAGAGTGTGCAACTCTATGGCCGTGCGTATGCGGCCATGCAGACAAAAGTTTGCAACTCCATGACCATACATGTGCGACTGTATGAACAATAGTGTGCAACTCTCCACTCATGTATACTAGATCGGCAACGCGCCCTGGCGCGAGGTGCCTGTCCGAACGTTTTGGTCAAACGTGTAATGTTAAGTTATTAGTAACTCAAGTTGTTATTTGGACGACGAAAAGGGCAATGAAAGCATGATATTATCATCGTGTGTCTAAATGGGACTAACAACGCCTGAATTAACTGGAGCTATAGATGTCAGATAGAATGTAACTACAAATATCGGTATTCGCTTAACGCTGCAACCTGAGAAACCTCGAACACTCACCGATGAAGCTGTTGCATCACAAAGTATAGATAGGGATCGCGCCTTGGCGCGAGGCGCGAGGGTGCCGGTCCCAATTATGTGTTAAAGCAGATAATGTTAAGTCACTAAGAATCCTGATTTGGTGTGGTAAAGCAAGTATCATAGGATAGGAATCCTGGTTTAGCCAACGTATTCAAACAGGAAAAAACATTCACTTACAATAGAATGAAGACATCATCAAGTTCAACATCATTATTAGATTACAAGGCAACATCGAGTCCAGTGCATTTATGAGACTACAAAAGATAACCACTTGACATTCAGTTCAATACTAAGAGCGCGGATGCGGACGTGGACATGAGAGAGTAGGTACTAATATAAGACAAAGTTTACAGCATATCCATATGTAAGCAAGGCAGCTACCCAATATAGGCTAAAGTTATACCAAAAAACTACTTCAGTACAAAGGAAACATCTCAAAAAACAGGAGGCAGTATACATTTACTAATGGTTCAGTACAAAACATCAAGGTTTCATCACACACCATTGACAAATTTCATATGAAATGTAACATAATATATACCAAATCATTCTTATTGTAACAAATAAATAAATATACTGAAGAACCTTCCAAGAGCGTTAGTGTATTTCATAAAGCTATAAAGGGGACATCCTACAACACATCATACTTGTTGGTCCTCAACTAACACTTCTCTCTCCAAGTATACTGGAATTCCAAAGAGTGGTCTTGAGGCGTGATGTCATGTCCAGGGCCATGGCCCAGCACTCAGATCCAAACAAAAAAAAGGTTACAATTTACTGCTATAGAAAGATACATAGTACATATGGTGTTGAGCAGAAAAACAACAATATATTACACGGGAATGAACATGCCATTTGTTGTACACAAGTGAACCCCTAACAAAGCAATGCCCTAGATTACTTGGGTATCATCTTCACACCTCCATGAGACTCTAGGTTGTAGCCTTAAATATAAGTGTAGACAAACCATGTCAAAGAAAGTAATGTTTCTCCTCAAAATAAAGGTAATGTTTCTCTTCCTATTTCAGATTGGGAGAATCATGACAGAGAGGCATGAGACCACAAATAGTAGCACATGCAAAGCATATGATATCTGAATGGAATCTGAAATGCTATAAGTTCATAATGGTTAGGAACAAAAGAGAATCAGTGAGCACATAAACATGCATCAGGTCCTTCGCATTCACATGAGAAAAACCCAGCATGATTGTATCAGGTCCTTCGCATTCACATGAGAAAAAAACAGCATGACTTTATCTTGAACACCAAACAATATACAGGTGAACTTACCTAATTAGCAGTATGAAATTGGATAATGCAAGTGCATGATCTATATAAGTAGATGGCAATAATAACAAATTAACAATAATAATACATAGCCTGCAAGAGTAGAGAACATCTATTGTATACGAAGGCACACCATTCTCTACCACAAAAGTAGGGAAACAGAGCAATAAAACAAAGAAGAGTACATGTTTCTTTCACCAACAGATGAAATTTGCAAAGAACGCTCAATAGGGGATGAACAACAATAGGAATTTTTCTTCTAAGACAGCCACAAATGATTATGAATCATGGGTGTGTGTCCTGCACACACAAATGATGTATTTTTATTATTTACACGCACTACTGCCTACTCCTCTACAGTTTGCACTTGCACATGTCATTGCTACATGTCACGCATTTCCAAGCTTTGTGAATATAGGGAACACCCTCAACACCGAGAACCCATGTTCCTACTGTCATAGCCATGACATGAAGTCAAGGAGGCTCCTAAATTCATAGTAGTAGCTTGAAACCACATATGGGCAGTTTTTTTTAATTAATTTTCTATGTTTCAACCAGTCAACATTTCATTATGCTCTTAGGACGACTTCCATTCAAGCATATTGTTTGAAAAAGAAAAACACCTTATTTTAGATCTAATTCATGCCAGATGATGACACTTGATAATAAAGCCTTTTTACTGGAAGACAAATAACCTTAGGTAAGAACAGAATTAAAATCAACCCAAATCACACAAAATAATCAAGCATAAACCTAAGAAATGGTTACAAAGTTACACACTGTTCGAACAATATTCAACCCACTACTTGATCATCCAGTTACATCTAGCTCACAATGCCATTAGCAGTAGTCTGAATTACATGATAGTGTACATTCAGCCCATAAAACCAGCAAGATAATTAATTAATTTAGATATAATGGCATCAATAGACATAGCCTTGCAGACCAATTGGTCAAAATATAAAAGTGGAGTTCCTTTCAGGTTAGTTAGTGGCCTATATTGCCGCACAACGTTTTTAGACTGTTCTTGATTAGCTAGCATCTTCTCGTTCATGTCAAGAAAATAAGTATAGATATAGTAAGTTCCATAGATTCCTTGTGTAGCAGCAAGAAAAAGGTATTTTACAAATGATAAAAACTACAAGGTACGATAGGATCATCAAGTAGTCAAACCTAGTGCTCAAACCATCGAAAGATAACTTACTATTAAAGTTGAGATGTGCATACAAAAGAGATGTCGACGGCGGACCACCTGCTTGAGCTGGACCCTCTTGGAGAGGAGCGAGCTGTGGTGAGAAGTTGTACCTGCTTGAGCTGGCCCCTCTTGGAGAGGATGACACGATGATCTGGTCGCTGAGCGTCTTCCAGGCGCTGTCCTTGAAGAGGATCTCGACGATGTCTACGGCAGACTTCCTGCTGCCGGCCACTTCACCGGCCAGGCGGCACCACTTCTCCGCATTCAGGAGCAACTCGGTCGCCACGTCGAATCTGCTACACTCCTGCATCACCACCGATCATTAGGCGTTTATAAACAGCCGGTGCACACATCTGTAATCTGAAAGCCGAAAACAATTTGAGAAAAAGTGCAGAGTCCCACCCTTGCCCAAATACCCTTGCAAATGCAACCTGGCCAATCTGAATGCATATGGTGAGGTGATAGCACACATAAACTGCAGTAGGATTAAGTCTTGGTTTTTTAAAGATTACACACACAGAGAGCCTAACCCAGACAAAATGAAACTAATTCATGGAATGGAAGGATTTGTACTAACCATTAGTTATCTAAAATTTTGAAAAATTGTTCAGGGTTTGTGTAGTAGTATATGGAGCAAAATGGAGATTTAACCTTGGGAGAGGACTACCCTTCTTGTTTTTGGACCCAATAACACATCATCTAAAATGTTAACCTATGATTAGATTGCTAGCACCTAAGAAATCAACACTGCACTAAATGAGAATATGTTGTTCAGTACCATAAAAGCATCAGTAATCCATATATATATATAATAAACCAGAAGAGATGTACAAATTTCTTTGGCTAACATATTAATACATATATTATATTGGGTCAACATTTATCAGTATATATATATATATATATATATATATATATATATATATATATATATATATATATATATAAAGAGATCTAACAGTAGCAGATCCTGGAAATGTGTATATGATAAGACGATCTAATCACATGCGTAGCTCGATCACACGTCTTGAATTAATTAGAATATTAGGAAGCTCAAAACAAACAGTGCTCAATTAAAAGGGCTAACCAAACGTGTATCTTGAATATGTCATAAAGTCGGAACGGTTGGATTATATGAAAGCATTCACTAAATGAAAAGTTACTGAATCACAAGATAAACACCTCGTGAACCTTATTTTCCAGGTAGGGGCCTCACCTTGCTATTGTTGCCTTTGGCGTTGCTTGGGGAGACAACAACCGAGGCGTAGATGAAGAGGCCAGGGGTGTGGTTCTCCTGTCGCAAGCACCGATGGGAGATGCAGCACGCCACTGGGGGCTAGCGGCAGATCGCCTCTTCCTCATCTGTTTATGTGGCTACGGCCATGCCTCTCCTTCTCCTAAGCACTAAGTAACAGGGGAAAGTGCAACACTAATGAATCTTGATCGCAACGAAGAAGGAATCAGTTAGGCGAGAGAAGCAGTGGGTGAGGGCGAGGCATACAAACCTGTGTTGCGGGACAGTGGTTAGGGCGACGACGACATCGGCAGTGGTGGTGACATCCGGTCGGCAGCAACCATGGAGACCCCCACCGACGCGTACTTTCTCAGGCTTCATAGATGAATCCTGATAGAAGTAGACCACTTGAGAATCACAGTTGTGCAAAATTGAGAATGACTAAGAAAAGAATATACGAATATTCTGAATCGGTGTATTGCTAAAGAAAGTTCTGTCAAATAAATAAAGAAGGCCCAGAGAAAATATGGTTCAATGAGGCGAGAGAAGCAGGCGC
Source organism: Aegilops longissima (assembly GCA_021605205.1). Lineage (NCBI taxonomy): Eukaryota > Viridiplantae > Streptophyta > Magnoliopsida > Poales > Poaceae > Aegilops > Aegilops longissima. The sequence goes on from CM038682.1 coordinate 16,822,372, forward strand.
AGGGGAGATCATGTCAAAGTCGAAGTATCAAACACATCAGTGGGCATCACTTTTAGAAAGAACATGTCTTGCACACCAAGGATAAAGGGAAGAAGCATCCAGCAGGCAGCGGGCTGCAAAAGATCAACCCACAATGCGACGGAAGTGGCCAAGAGGTCCTCCACGCGGTGGATGGCCTCGGCATAGGCGGTTACTTGTTCAGACTGTACTTGGGGTGTGGGAAGAACTAAAAGAACAGTCAAGTACTACTACCATACTACCAGCAGCTGCAAGCACACAGGAAAGGCAACAGTCATATGCATCCGCATGTTTTTTACACAAGCAAGCAATCAAACCACTTACCCCAAACAATTTTTTTCTGTTCTTTTAGCTGTAGTAGGTTATTGACTCACTTTCCTAGCATTGCTCGTCAGATTCAGAGGCTTTTAAATTACAACAATGAAAATTTGAACTTAATAATCGACAAAAGGATTGAGAGATAAGGGAGCATCTTACCAGTTGAAAGAGATGCAAGAGTATGGCCTTGCCCAGGCCGTATTCTTCCACAACACCACCTCCTCCTGTGGTTGTGTGCAGCTAACCGCCAGAGAACGTGTCTAGCGAAATATGCCCATCATGTGATTCTTCTGTCAGTACAAACAACCGTTGCAAAAGCCAAGCAAAAGAAGTCTCAAATCGGGTGAAAATAGAGGGAGGCACTAACCGTGAAAGGATCGGTGATGAACCTGGGATACACAAGCACATTGCCATTGACGGCCTCGAGGTACTTAAGCCCGGCGTCAAACACAGTGCCGCCCTCATCCCCCGCCGCCCCGTCCGGCGTCAAACCCGACGCTGCCCTCGTCGCCCTCGCCCTGCATCATACAAAGGAACCACTTGTTGAAACAGTGCTACTATTATTTCCTGTTAAACCTGCCTACTAAAGTGGTGAGACATATTCTGCACAGATCATGTAGGTTAATTGCTTCTAGTAAGGAAAAGGTAAACAATCATGCCAGCCAAAGAAGACATCTTTAAATCTCTGAGTTGCATGTAAATCCATGGTAGACTCCAGAATAAATATTGATCAATTAATAGAAATCAAAGGATGACTGCAAGTGATGCATCTAAAGAAAATATGACATCAAAAATTGGCCAATTAATATAAATTAAAGCATGGCTCAACATAATAACAAAAAGCCACTCATAAAGTTTGATGCCAACCTAAAAGGATTAAGATGTCATACGGTCAAAAGAAAAGCGTAAAGGCAATGCAATTTTTTTTGTGACTCACGATATAATGATATGTGAAGCTCTAATGTAGGTTCAGAACATACACATGTGAAGCTCTAATGCAGGTTCAGAATATACACAATTCAGTGCCTCAAAGCTAGAGCATATATGTGCTTGTCACTGCCTCCATTGTCATAGAAGCCTCTCATTACCGACACCGCACTCGAAAGACACAGCCAGACCCCCATTGCATTACTGCCAAATTAGCCACTCAAAATCATGTATCTTGTTCTAACAGTATATCTATCAGTGCTTGTCGCTGCCTCCATTGTCGTAAAAGCCTCTCGTTATCGACAACACTTTCGAAAAACACAGCCAGACCCCCATTGCATTACTGCCAAAATTTGAAATTCCACTTCAAAACATGTTCTAACAGTATATTTATCAGTAGTAATTGAACATAACGTTCCAGCACAAGTAAACACAATGCACACTGCAACAAAAACAAAATGCTTATTTTTCTAGGGAAACCACAGCTTAGTTCATACCACCAGAATAATTTAGCTTCCAGTGGTATGTGAAAAATTCAGGAGTCTCCCCAAATATTTGTTGGTAGGCAAACAGGGAACAGTAGTAATACCTTTTCTTGAAGTTCCACATTAAGGCATTTGTACACCAAGTCAAACTCATTCTGGTTAATTTGAAAAATACTTTTCCAGGCAGCCAGGTATCTATCTTCCCCTCTCTACAATTCAGTTATTGTTTGGTAGTCAGGACAAGTCATGTCATAAGTCATAAATTGAGCAAACAACAAGGATTGAAAAAACAACTGTAGTTGAACTACTGCTTGCTGAGCCCTGCCTTTAAAATCAGAATTCCTGTCAAATTCTTTCTTGGCATTTCTGTAGAAACCATGTAGTTTATATGCATAACATAACGAGATGTTGCTGGATCATGAAAATAACAGCAGAACATTCGAAAAGAGCTTTCATTCAATGAGAGTTTTGTCAGAATTCGTAAATTTAGCAAGGCAAGAAAATTAAGTGAAAGAAATAGGTACAACTATTGTGATAAATATCAGTAGCATGCTCTATATACATATGCAGAACAGACCATAATCATGATTTTCTATTGCTCAAAGCAAGATTTGTATGCACCGATTCAGTCTTTTGGGGTTATACAGAAAATGACATATATCAGCCAGTACTACCGCTGATAGTGCAATCGTAGATTTGGAGAAAGGAAGTAGGTTAAGCACTCGGTATTAGAGTAAGATGCTAGAGGTAACTGATACTTGGTGACCTTTGCGAAACCTACTAACTAAAGTTGTCTCATCGCAAGAAAATGTTGTGTTAAAAAAATCAACATCAGTCATCCGTGAGACAATTCGATTCCAGTCTTTATTAAGATTGGGTATGCACTTTCAGTATTCAAAAACTGAAGCAAAATATGAAAGCTAGTGAATCTCAGTTCCTAACACAAAAATCCATTGTTAAAATATGAAAAAAAAAGCCGCAGAAGTAATACAACATAACCAACAGTGCACAATGAGAGATACTACAGATACGATGTTCGTCGGTCAAGTAGGAACAGTACTTGCCAGATTAGAAGAGGATTCTCATTGTGGTGGTTTCTTCCTGTGAGCAACTGATGCACTATCTCATCTGGATCATCCCAAACACAAGGAACCGAGCAAGAAACTTCTACCTAAACACACAACATAAATGATCTATCGCGTGAGTCAACTAAGATTGCATGAACGAGCACACAAAGGTCGAGCACAAAGAGGGCATGAAAGCATATATATATACCTCATAGGACACACCCCAGGAGGTTCCCCTGGGAAAAACCTGCCTTGGAACGGGCGTGACATCAGCCAGCAAACCTGAGGAGTGCCCATGGCTGGGGGGCAAAGATCCAACGAATGGGGAGAGCTGGACCCATGGGATCCAGATCTGCTCCTAGCCGGGGACGCCTCGCCTGGAGCGCTTATCCCATTTGAGGTGGATGTGGGAATTGCAGCGAGTAGCTGGGAGCTGGGCGGTAGTCGGACTTAGGTCTCTTCCGTAATCTGTACTTATTTGGCGGCCACTGACCGGATTCCTGACTGTTGCTGGCAAGCTGAAGGTCCGGTTGCCACCAGCAAGGAGACACGAGCAGCAAGGGCCTCGCTTCTGATCGGTCCTTCATGGCTGCTTACAAAGGCAGAGCTTCACGTCAAAATTACTTAGTACTAAATTGACAGGATAATAAATAAAGAACTTGTAACTCATGTCGAGAAGGATTACATACCATGTTGATTCAGTTCCATAGAACTATGATTAGCATCAGTGCAAATTTTTTTACATGACAGTGCAGCAAATTCATGTACTGAAAAACGACCCTCAACTAAACATACAATGTGACTATTTGCATACATTAAAACAAATGTTTTTGCTTGTTGATATCAGGTTATGCTCAGGGTCAAGACTTCAAGCAAGTACAACTAACTGATGTTGTTTAATCCTAAAAAAATAACTGATGTTGTTCAATCCCTAAAAAAAGAACTATATCAGACAGGACACAAATGGTAGTGCCGTATACAAATGTATCTATCTGCTGCAGTATAAGTATGAACAGAGAAAATGAAAGAAGCACGCCTATTCTTTATATGCAGAAGGAGTACTATGCTTGAAAATGAGAGTTAGTGGTGATATTTACCTGATTGGAAATTCAGAGCTTTTCATATAGCAATTGAGATAGATGAGAGGAGCAGCACGGCCTCATCCATCTCTTCCTTGGTGGATCTGAGTTGCACAAAATTCAGAATAGATAAAAGAGCAGCACGGCCTACTGCTGTTTGTTTATCACGGCTGGATCTCATCTGCAGAAAATTCAGATAGAAGGAAAAGACCAGCACAGTCTGCTACTATTTGTTCATCACGGCTGGGTCTCATCTGCATCCACACGGACTGGCCATCGAATGCCTACCTCCGCTCCCGTGAAGTGCAGCCATGGCGAGCCACCACCGGTCGCCTCCTCCGGCCTTCCGACAAGGCCAACGCCTCCACCAGCCGCCTCGAAGTCTCCACAGCCCGCCCCTCCCCTAATCCTTCGTCCGCCGGACTCGACGGAGCGACGCTCAGCACTCGAAAGCAGCAGCAGCTTGCCTAAGGCTGCGCTCCAACCGCCCGCAGCCGCAGCCTCGCATGGTGCCCAAGCGCTCGATATTCGCGGTGAGCGCGAGGGAGCGAGGACGAGCGGGCGCGACGGCGAGTGGGCATGGTGGCGGTGCCAGGGGACGGGAGGCGGCGGCGGCGCGGAGAATGGAGCTCGGCCATGGATCCAACGACCGCGCGGGAGGGAGAGGCGGCTTGGTCTCCAGCACAAGCGGCCCGCTTCGCTCGGCCTCCTCCCGGCGATGGTGACGGCCAGTAGTGGCAATGGCGATGACGGCGGAACAGAGACCGGGGCGGGGAGGGAAGGGGAGTGGCGGCTGGGAAGGGAGGGGAGGAGCGAGCACGGGAAGGCACGGGGATGGGGCGGCTAGGAGCGGTGGGCGGCGGCGGCGGCGGAGGAGAGGAGCGGCGAGGAGGAGGAGGAGGCGCGGGAGGGAGAGAGAGGCCACGGCTAGGGTTCAACACAGAGCGCCCCTCTTTTATACCCCCCTACACGAAATGACCGAAATGCCCCGGTGGGGCATGGCATTTACATTTTGCTGCCATTACTATTCATTTCAGCAGTAGTTTTTTCCGATCCGACGGCGCAGATTCATCCATATCTTGATCCAACGGACGAGAACGCATCCAGAAATCGCATCCAACGGCCCAGAATCACTGAGCTCTCAGGAGGCCTGTGGTAACATCCTTCTCTTATCTCTTGATACGACTATGCGGACAAAAATGTGCAACTCTGCAGTCGAGCTAACAAAAACTAACCGACTACACATCTTAATACACCCATCCCAAAGAAGAGCGATAAATCTGAAAAAGGAATACATACATTCAATAGAAAACAGAGGATGAAAATACAAAAGGAACCAAAAGATAAGGTTCCTCATCGTTGTGTGGTTACGAATCAATCGATTCGTTTGCCGCTGGTTCTAAACGGAGAAACCAACCGCTCTGAGGATCAAGCGACACTCCTCTGCTCGCCCACTGTTGAGCCGGAGGGCATCCTCGTCGTTCATCGACCGTGGCCGTCGTTGTTGCACCTTTTGCCGTCGCACTGTGGAGCACGGTAGTTACGGTTGGCGCCGCACTTCCGCGAGGATGCAGACCGGGCACCACTTCAATCGCTGCCGGCGAGCACCTTCATCCTACTCGGCTAGCCCTTCTTTATTGGAATTTCGCCCACAGGATCGATCACATCAAATCACAGATGAACACAAGCACACGCAAAAACTTTTGCCAAACGCACGTGTCGTGCGTCTCTTCTCTTTATTTCTTTTTTCTTTTTCTCTCTCGATGTTACAATAAAGTCACGCCCTAGGCTGTGCTTATATATGCACAAGCCGACCCAAGGACCTCCTAAACCGACTAGTATTCTGGACTCCAAACGCTTACACGGACATGGCTAAACGCCTAGTACTTGGACTCCTAATTTCCTATTAGGCTACTGCTCAAAACACCACACGACATGCAAGCCGTATATAACTAGGACACCTAATCACCGGCCACCCTGATTATGATTAGCTTAAACCTATTTAGGACAAGATTATTGCTAACATTCTTCTTCTCCCGTGGCTGCTCTTCGTCACCGCAGCCCCTGTAACGTGCATCGTCATGGCTCCGTTGAGCCAATCCCACAACGAAGCTGATCTCAGCTAGCAGGACCCAATCCCATCAAGGAGCACGGGGTCCAACTGGATGGATACGCCATGGTGCCCACCGGCAGCGGTGCCGCCACGCTCGAGAGGTGGGTTGACGGCGGGCGGCGCAAGTTGGAGCAGAGGCGGCCGGCACGAGGTGTGGGTGACCGCAGCGGCCGACGCGGGAATAAGGAGGAAGGGTGTGGATACGAGTGGATAACAACAAAACACCTGGACCTCTCGGGGCGGGATCATGCGCTCACGAGCCGGCCGCTCCGGGCGACAAAAAAGTGCGCGTGCAGTAAAAAGAATTTAGGTTCAAATAAATGTTTCGTACATTTGAAAAAACATTGACGAGTTTCACGTACCATAAAGTGTATGTATTAGTTTCTAAAAAAAGTGTATGTACTTTTTTTCGCGAGATAAAGTGTATGTACTTGACTTGTCATCGGTCAACCGTAAAGTGATTGTAGAGTTTTTGAAGCGGAAATTTGTTACTACTTTTTTGTTGAGAAGCGCGGAAGTTGATTACCCTGGTAGTTCTAGTCCAAAAGAGAGACCAATTTGAAATGCGCTAGCCGTCTCTTTTAGGCAGCAGCGGCGGCGAGTTCGTATAGTTGGATGGCAGTGCCAGGTCTACAAAATGGTTGACAACAGAAATACTAGTGAATTGGCATATACTGACATAGGACCATGTGCTTACAAACTAGTACTGCAGATTACATAAAAGTTAATTTTCTTCCATTGAAAACTGAAATCGCAAGGTTAAAATCATCTATGCATAGCCACGTAGGATGTTACGACATCTGGAAGGAGCAGTCGTAGCAGGTATATATGAAATAAATCCATTTTGCCAAACTTGCTCCCTAGCTTGCATCCCCAATTTCCTTTACAAAGCAGGGTACAGATACGCGTAAAAGAAAATATTTATATAATAGCGACAAACGGATAATACCCACTAGAGTTTTTGTAAAACAAAAAGTAAATACCACTAGAGTTTCAAAATAAAAAAAAGTGAATAACCATTAGAGTTTCAGGAAAAATTGGATTTGAGATCAATGTGAAACGCCGGTTGTTTGAAAAAACAGAGAGCTCAGAGTACTAGTAGTAAACAAAGCAAGACTGTATTCATATTTGCATGTCTGCACATTAGGTTGATCATCCATTCCATTGTGCGTTGGAAGAATTGATTACCATCTTGCAAGCTTGATCAGAGATCTGCAGACAAACGTTGTAGCTTTGCTTCTTCGCCAAGGCTTCGGGGTGCATCTCCGCGTCACTTTGCGGCATATCAGCAGCAAACCTAACTGGGAAGCTGGACGTGATGATCGATTGCGGCGTATTTTGAAACATATGCAGCAGCAAAACTAGTAGCAGCATCTTGTGTGGTGTAGTCCACTGCATGTTCTCCACGATTCAGAACTCCACTTGATCTTGCTCAGTTTCTCTCCCGCTGAGTACACATATACAGATTGTTAGTTTATTTCATCAGCAAATGTGTGTTCACAAGATGAAAGCAGTAACAAGCATTGTAAGTATGGAGGAAGTAACATGACAACAACGGACGGTCAGTGTCACTAGGAGCACTTCATGCTGATGAACATCTAACATGAAAACAATGTACGGAACTGTGTTGACGAACTGACCAGTTATCGGTAGTATGATCACTTTGCGGTTCAAAATATAAATGGACATGTGTTTTCGAGGCGTGGGTAAACATGTAATTCGAAAATAACAATATGAAAAACAAATACAAGAACACATTTTTTTTCATAAACTTAGTGCCGTGTATCAAATCGATAAGACCAAAAAGTTACTATTAATTCCGTCTACACGCTACGGTATATTGCTGATATGAACCATGTGATGTGCAAATGAATGAAGCCACAAGAAGAAGCTGGAACTTTACATGTACATGGAGACGAAAACATATATACTGGCCTGTCACGTGTGAAGATGCGCCACTGTCAAGGTACCACTCGGGCGCGGGGTTGGAGGAGAAGCCGCCATTGCTGTACGTGGCGTTGAGCATCGCAGCGTGCTCCCAGGATGGCTGCGGGGTGGAGTAGTAGGGAGCGGCTGCCGGAGGTGCGTGCTGGTACACATGATATGCCTGCGCATGGGAGCCAGGACGCGGCCCGAGCACGCCGGCGGCGTTGGGCGGCACCCAGCCAGAGCGCTGATGCGGGAGAGCCATGCCGTAGGGGGCGAAGTAGCCGGTGAAGGGCAGCATTGTCGGTGTAGAGGCCTGGCCGCAAGTGGAGTTGTCGCCACGGCCGTGCCCCCGTCCACGCCCACGACCACGGCCGCATCCACGATCACCGCCATCACCGCCGCGGTCACCGCCGCGGCCATGGTTGTGGTGCGGCGATGGTGGTTGGCGCTCAGGGCCCAAGGAGCGATCACCGCGATCGGAGGGGCGGTCGCCACGCCCAGCACCACCCGAGGAACTCCCGGCGCCTGAGGAGCTGCCACCGGAGAGGGCGAACGCCAAGGCGCTCTCTTCGGCCGCCAGCTCTTCCATGGACTCCTCGGCCAAGACGATGCGGGAGAGCACGGTGTCGAACGGCATGGAGGAAGCCTGGTCGCCAAGAACAACCCGAATCGTGTCCAGGCGTTTGTCGAGGCCGTGAAGAAACTGGGTGGTGAGATCCACCTCAGTGACCGCGTGATCTATGTCCGCGAGGCCATCGGTGAGGATCTTCATATGTGACGAGCATACTCGGTGACGGAGAGATCGCCTTGTTTGAGATTGCGGTATTGGCGGTTGAGGATCATGTAGCGTGCCGCGCGATTGGCGAGGAAGAAGTCATGAATCTTCTTCCAAAGGGTGAAGGTGGTGGTGGCCCTGACGACGTGGTCGACGAGGGGATCGGCCAGAGTGGCATAGATCCAAAGAGTGACATGGGCGTCGAGCTCAAGGAGGTGAGCGTTGGCGTTGGGGGGGGCTGCTCGATGAGGAAGGAGACACCGTAGAGGAGAAGCACCATGAGGAAGAAGGACTTCCATTTGTGATAGTTGTGAGCAACGGGATCAAGGAGGAACTTGATGTGATTGGTGATGTGATCACTGAATATGGGGTGGCGAGGGGCCGGCGGTGGCAGCGCCGGCGGGGCAGCAGAGGTGAAGAGTCGATGTATGGTCGCGGCCCTTCTCGAGACAGGTTCGCCGTCGATGGCTCTGGAGATGGTTGGGGTCGCGGATCTGGGCAGAGTCGTGGCCTTTGGTGGCTCTCGGGGTGGTCTCATGGCGGGGCGGCGTCCCTGGCGGTCGGAGTCGCGTGGATCACGGGTGGATTGGGCGCCTCTGATGCTGGCAGGCAACCATAGCTGCTCGGGCGGCATGGCTGAGGGTGGTTGGCGGACCGGGGTTGCAGCGGAGGGGTTGAAGCACCGGGGTACATCACCTACCCAGGTCCGTGCACTGGTCGACGGTGACGGCGTCCGTGGACGTCGTGTTCATCCTTGCAGTCTCCGTCGTGGTGCTTGCACTCCTACCATCTTACTCCCTAAGAAAACTTGATCAATAAACCGGACGGTGGTGACGTTCGTGGTCGTGCCCTTCCTGGAGGCATCGTCTTGGAGTACTCGGTCCAGCGTGTCCGTCGCACATCCTCCCGGATGATCGCTCCTCTTGGTGATGGTCTCTGCCGGCTCTAAGCGGATCCATTTTGCTCATCTTATGGGTGCTTGGTAGTCGTTGAGGTTGTGTGTCGGTGCCCCGCATTCGTATATCTTGTCTTGCGCGTGTGGAGCGTGCGTTTGTATCAGATGCTTCGATGTTGTGTTGGTTGGTTTATAATATAAAGCGGCGAAAACCCTTTTTGGTTATCACAAGCCACAAACTGTTCTTCTACCCATTTTTGTCCTGTTGGATCCGAAGATAATCAAAAACCAGAATAACAAAGTTCTCATGCAAGCAGTCTCGGGACCAGCAGTACTAGGCAAGTCAGACACATTATTAACCCATTATAGCAGTCTGAGAGAAGATGTTCTCACTGACACATTATTAATGCGATTGCCTCTCGGAAGGACCCCAAGGATGAGTACAGTACAGACCGACCTGGCATCACCCCATACTGAATCTCAACCAACTTGCTACTGAACCCAGCCCCATTCTATCAAAACGTTGACAGGAGAAATGTGGAAACTGCAATTTTACTGCAAAATGAAACCAGCGAAAACTAGAAAGCTGGTTGTATATCGACATGATGTTACACGTGGAACAGAGGGCAACCATATCCGGCTAGCGCACGAGTTCTTCGGCTTGCATATCTCCAAATTCTTCATTTACAAAGAACTACATACCATAGTGGCAATAGCAAATTGAACAATTGTTCATACATAGTAGGATCAGATCATGCGATGATCTGGTTAATGGTGCAAGATACAGCTACCTGATGTTCCGTGGACCGGAATCTGTTGGAGTCCAAAAGAAAAGAAAATTTGACATCGACTTGATCAATTCCGTGGTGAAGAACCGATCACCTTCCACGAAAGGGACCTGAGCCACCCAGCAGGTGTCAATTTTAAACCCTCAGATCGTGGCGTTGCAGCTCTGGAAATTAATGTTGTAGCTTCCTCCAAGGTCGCCGGAGTTTAAAACGTCAGAGATCTGCATGAAGAATTGCCTAGATGTTATTGTCACCGTCACTGAATTCTTTGTATGGCGTCAGTTAATCGATTAAACATTCTAACATGTAGGTGACAAAAAAAACCTACCACAAAGCATGCACACAGAGAAGTAGAGAACACAAAGAAACAATTTGGCATCTTCCTCTACCCAGATGAATCTTTATAATCATGGACACCGTAGGATGAACATTGCCCAGGTGATAGTGGTGGTGCATCATCAGTATTCTATTGGATCTTCCTCTTCTTCCACCCTGCTGAATCATATTACATACAGAGCATTAGTTCAATTCATGCATGTTAGATGTCAACCTCTGTCACCAGAGGAGGAACTCTTGATATAGACAGGGATGCCATAAGCTGAAAACATTGTCATGAACTGAAGAACAGAGCATGAAACAATCTAACATGGGGACTGCAAACTAAATGAGATGCTGGATGTTGCTGAACTGACCATTTATCAGTATGATCCCGTCACTGGTGACACACTTCAAATCTGCATGGATAGTCGAGCCATTGCAAACTCCAAAGGCACCCCTCAGTTTGCAATTTCACTTCAGATCCCTACATCACAGTCAGTTCAGTACTCGAGTCTTGGTACATTCACAACAGGAGATGGTTGGGATGTTCACTCACTCCAGCTTCATTATTCACAGACCCATTGCTAAAATCTCATAGTTGCTCCTGGACACCAAGATTCTTGGAACAAACTTTGTTTTCGGAATATTGATCATGCAATTAATGCCCATATAAATGTTTACCATGCAAACAAAAGACTTGGTTCGAGTGTCTTAAGAGAGCTCTTACATATAGTGAAAAGTATCTGTTGTGCAAGTAGATGAATTTAACACAAAGAATAAGTTAGAATTTTCCATAGAAACTAAAACATGCTGGAAACAGAATGCTAGCGTTCCCAAGCTACTGAATAGTCCAACTCTCCTCTGGCTGACAAAAACTGTAACAGACATTTCACAAACCAGATGGAATCAAACAAGCAGTGGGAAAGCAGAGCAAGCTATACTAGCGGCATGGTAGAGCAAGGGAAAAGACCACATTGTACATCAGCCTGAACTGTACGTGTACAACACAGCATCTTGTTACAAGACAGAGATAGATTAAGTGTAATTTTCTTTCAACAACACACAATCTGCGTGTCTTTATATAAAGATAGGGGAAAACAAATGCATACAGTAGAAATTAAAATCTCATTTATTAGCGTGTAGTCCCTCCGTTCGGAATTACTCGTCGAAGAAATGAATGTATCTAGATGTATTTTAGTTGTAGATACATCCATTTTTGTGACAAGTAATTCCGAACGAAGGGAGTACTACTGAACGAAAGAGAAGTTAGCTGACCTCTTAATGCTCTTGGTTCGCAGGAGGATGGCCACCTGCGACGAGCTCTCTCCCGCTGCTGTAGGCCATGGAAGTGGAGCCGTTGCTTGCTCCAGCACTCATACTGATTTTTAGAAGGAAATGCAACCGTGATGTTCGGCCGTATGGATAAAGCATCTGGTCTCTCTTGAAGTTGGGTCCTATCTTGTAGCTGTCCACAATGGGAGGAACAATTACTGCAGGTCGGGGGTGCTCCTGGGCTGGGTGCCCAGCTGAATCCGAATGCACTACACAGAGTACTACGAGTAGCTTATTTCGATAACCTGAGATGTGAAACTCTGTCAGCAGGAAGAATATTAAGGAAGTATTTGCGACACACAGGGGAACGTGTAAAATATATGTTTTCCCAGGGACAAACCGAGCCAAAATAGAAAAATGGAAATAGTGCAATATTTGAGCTGTACCAGTAGTGTTAAATGGTGGCCCGATTCAGTCAGCACGAGTTGTAAGTGTATAGCACATCATCTTGGCTGTAACACAAAGAAAGAAAAGAAAGAGGAACTCTGTGAGCGTCCGGTAGTACAAATTAATTAGCACATGTCACTCCGTAACAGCTACATACTAAGGAAATACTCCCTCCGTTCCAAAGTAGATGACTCAACTTTGTACTAATTTTATACTAAAGCTTGTATAAAGTTGAGTCATCTATTTTGAAACAGAGGGAGTAGAAGCAATTAGCTGACCTGATGTTTGTCGTCGCCATGGCCACCACCTGGCACAGTGAGCTGCAGGCTGCAGGCTCGGAATGGGGAGATGACGATTCACCCGTTGCCTCTTCCGCTTGGATGATGACGTTCCTCTGGCAGTAATAGTTTGAATCCTGCAGTCGCAGCACGGGACAGTTGGGGTGTGCCTCCACTTCACATTGCAAAGAGAGACCTCTTTGAGCAAAATTCCGCACTAGATCTCCGTTATAAAGAGAAACCTCTTTGAGCTCTGGAAGATGGCTGATACCAATAATTCCTGATGCCAAAGAGCACGAACTGATATCTATCCTTTCCAGCTGGGGAGAGGTGCCATCCTCAAATTCCACCTCTCCCAATTCCCACAGACAGTGAATATCAAGTTTCTTGAGATTGGGGAATGCCCCCGTTTTAAACACTAACTTCTCCCCAATATAAGAGCCCTCTTCAAGACGAAGCCGCATGAGGTTGGGAAGTGGCCCTAGTATTTCCATGATTTTACCTTCTTCCTTTATTACGCTGCCTCTTAAGCAAAGCTTGACCAAATGCATCAGACTGCCAACCCAGCCAGGAATCCCTCCAAGGCATCCATGCCACTTCAGACTCCTCAACAGGGGAGGAGGAGAGGAAACAACATGCAGCCACTCGAGTGAACCATCCACTGAAAGGGAGCGGAGGCAAGTGAGCTTCTGAATGGCATCACACAGCAGCTTGCATTTTTGCTTGGTGGCCCCTTTTGTTACCACTTTCAGTTTTCTCAACTGCACAAGCTCACCTAGTTCTTTAATTGCTTTGCCACTGGTTCGTCTGATGTTCACGACCTCTAGTATTTGCAGCTGTCTTAGGTTGCCAATTCCTTTTGGCACCCTCACACCTTCTGACTCGGACCAACGGCTAGACCAGGCCATGCGTAGCTCAGCAACTATCTCGGCACGCTCACTAGGATCAAACAACAGTGTGCACAGAAAGGTCAGACAAGATGTGACCGGCAACCAATCCATGGGGTTTTCCCGCTCAAACCAGGAATAGAAAATATTCCTGGTACAACGGAGACTATGTAGACTCTTGAGTTTACTGATCTCGGTTGGCAGTTCTGTAATATAACGGTTTCTTATGTTCAAAGTACGCAAGCCTTGTAATTTTCCTATGGATCCAGGTAGTTTATAAATAAGTGAATGTGCTTTAGTATCACAAAAATTCAGATACTTCAGGTGTCGCAGAAATCCTATGTTGCTTATATCCTTTTGGGTGACTTGAAATTGTGCATTCTCTAAATCCAAGGCTCGGAGCATTCTCATATCAGGTGAACAAACTGAAGATGATGGCTCCAATGGTCTCTCACCAAAAATGGTTAATGACCGGACATGGCTCCAGTCCATGCCTATGTTTTGGGGCTCACTACCTTGGTATGCTACATGGCGAAAGGCCTCCTCTGTGATACTAGTCACATTATCTTGTGCCAAGTACACGAAATTTTCATCTCTAGAAACTGAGATCATGACATCACGCACAATATCATGGACTCGACAGCTCTTAACAACTCCTTCTATGCTCACTTTTGAGGGTTGAATCATGCTTCGGTTGATTAGCTCGGTGAAATAACTTATTCCAACATCCTCGATATTTACTCCACCTCTGGCTCTAACAAACCCCTCAGCTATCCATCTCTCTACCAAACGGCTGCTTTTGATTTCAAAATCCTCAGGAAAGATGCTTAGATACAGAAAGCATGATTTGAGATGAGACGGCAAGCAGTTGTAGCTCATAGTAACTATCCTCCTCATTGGTTCAAGGCTAGGGTTGACCTCGAGCTCTGATGGGATTTGTTTATAGATATTTTCCCACTCTGTTACCTTTTTATTGGCAAGCATACCTCCTATAGTGAGTACAGCGAGTGGTAGACCACCACACTTCTTTACCATTTTGTTGACCACTATCATCATTTCCTTGTCATTTTTCATGTCTTCCTGTGTTTTTCCACTCTTTCTTAGTAGCAAATTTGTGGCATCCTCTATTTGCAGGTGCTTAAGGTGGTAAATAAGTGATTCAGAAGTGCACTTCCCAGCCAAGTCCACATCTCGTGTTGTTACAATTATTCGGCTACCTTTGTTGTTTCTAATTGGAAAAGAAAAATCTTTGATCCAATTCCATGCATCGATGGTCCACAAATCATCAAGAACAATAAAGTACCTCTTCTGCTCTAGCTCTTTCCTGAGGTACATGCCGACATCATCTACCTGCACCGACTTCCCTTCAAGATCTTTCAAGCATTTCCTCAGCGAGTCGGTACCCAGAAGTTGCCTAATCAT
Organism: Aegilops longissima; assembly: GCA_021605205.1. Lineage (NCBI taxonomy): Eukaryota > Viridiplantae > Streptophyta > Magnoliopsida > Poales > Poaceae > Aegilops > Aegilops longissima. The sequence continues at coordinate 16,837,390 of CM038682.1, forward strand.
GTCCTTGAGCATCTCTATCTTGGAAAATGACTGTGAGACGGTAACCCATGCACAACAAGAAAATTTATTCGCAGTGTCTTCCTTACTTTCATATGCCTTCCTTGCAAGAGTTGTCTTGCCTAAACCACCCATGCCAACAACACATATCACCTTGCAAAGGCCATCTCTGGAGTTGACATCCACAATATTAATCACCTCTTGTTTAGCCTTAGCAAAGCCCACAAGCTCTGCCTCATCAATGTTGCTTGCCGAGTGGCTGCGGATATCTTCCGTGTAGGAATTCACCTCGTCAACGATGCTAGAGGCATCAGCAGTGATCAAGTTATAGCGTGTGTTCCTGTTGCTCACCTCTTCTACTCTTGCTTTGAGATCACGGATTTGGCTGGCAATCTGATGGCGGTCTTTTATCTTAACCAACCGTCGAGACCGGCTCTGACTTCCAACATGCACCATAAACTCATCAAGGCAATCCTCAATGCCATATGCTAGATCTCTTACTTGCTCTGCCCACGCCTTCAGTAGCAAGTCTTTGTTCTTCGTTCTCTCAGCAGCCACTAGGAATGCTTGCATAGTCTTGAGCTCGTCTTTTATGAACCTGGCCAACAAGATTTCTTAGAGCAACCCAGCTTACTGTCATTTGATAGCTCACATATAGCATACAACAATGGATTGAAAACCACCAAGTATTTTTGACAGAAAAGTTATATACAACCAATCAAGTTGTTGTAAAAAAAAGAAACTAGCGGTCCATCCACTCCTACATGCATGGATGCATGATGGAACAAATGTGCATCTCATCGGCCAGTAAAGGACCTGAACAAATGAAGCACCGGCCGGGAAGCAAGAAGTACATACAGTACATACCAGATGTCCTTGCGGACGCCCATGAGAAGACTCATCTCGGTGGCGGCGGCAGAGGCGGCCATGCTGATGGCGCCCCTCAGCATGGACGTCGCCATGCTCACCACCGTCCCCGCCATCTCCGGCAAGATGCTCTCTGGCTTCTTCACTAGCTTGTTCAAGATTTTCTTACAACACTCAGGTAGCCGGTGGATGAGGCACCTGTATGGCTTATCCACCAACCGGTGGCTGTGAGACGAGTGATATCTTGCCATAGCGCCCTCCTAAGATAAGTTTTTGTACTGATGCGATAGTTCTGCTTGGACTGCAATACACCAGCGGCAGCGACCTTCTTTCAAAATCCGTTCGCTGTATTATTGTGGCTCCCGTTTTCTTCTTGTCTACTTGCTGTGCACATGTGCCTCACGTAGAATGCGGTCCATAGGACAGCTGCACACTGACGCTGCGCCGACTAGATGATCAACGATCTGGTCTCCCGAGCCAAAAGAAATTCTTGTGTTAGAACAAACTGGACCAGTGCTACCACCACTATCTCCACCCCATCGAATTCCCACCAAGCCCCTCCCAGGCGTCAAGTCCCGGCTCGTCGGCTTCGCCCCCTTCTAGAAATGATGTATTCTCCGCTGGGACTTTGGACATGAAAAAGATACAGCCTGGCTTCACACTACACGCTTATCTCAAAGGTGGGTAAGTTCCGCATGGGGTGGCATGTCCTATCGGTCCTTGATGGGGTGCCGCACGTGGTGCAAGCATGTGTTCGTCAACGTCGTCATCGCTGTTCTGCCCACAGGCACATAAATGGTACTGAAACTATCGAAAGTTCAAATGGGGAAACATGTCCACAAATTATGGATGGAAGATACTGCTCATTCCAAACTAAGGCCGCGTTCGGATTCCCTCCGCTCCGCGGCTCCGCGCCGGAGCGGAGCGGCAATCCAGTTGATTAACGCCATAATTTGCGGAGTTGATTAAAGCCCGCTCCGCGGATGACTGCCGAACGCGGCCTAAAACTATGCATGTCGGATACCATCATGAAAATCGCAGAGTTATTCTTTCATCAACTCAAATTTGGCGAAAATAATGGATGACACCAGATGCAATCACTATTCTTCATTCACAAACAAGCACGGACATTGTGGCAGCAAGATTTCTTTCATCATCTTCAAGAGAACAGAGCAAGTCTGTATTCTCATCAGGCTAATTTTGTAGTCCCTCCATTCCAAATTACTCGTCGTGGTTTTAGTTCAAATTTGAACTAAAACCACGACGAGTAATTTGGAACGGAGGGAGTACTATGGGACTGCTCTGCTCCATGGAGTCAGAGCATTCGCTGCCGTTACGGACTGGAGAGAATTCAAACAGATTATCGATTCCATATTATTCCCTAAGAAATTTTTTTATCCGGGCCAACAATTGAAACTCCTTCATGGCAGCGCCGTTCGCTACTCGCCTCTGTTACATTGAAGCCTCAAGATCAATGTGTTCCTCTTCCAGTCGCAGTGGAGGAATGTCAAGGTCCCTCTCAGCTTCACCTTGCTCCATATCAGAGACCACCAGCCAGCAAACGTGGAGAGCTGAACGTGATGGTAAATTTGAGAATAACAGCACGAATATGCAGCTAAATTAGTAGCAGCATCTTGTCTGCTGTAGTCCATTGCATTTCCCACCCTTTATCCCCAGCTGAAAGGCATTTACATAGCATACATTAGTTTTATTTCATCGGCAAATGTATTATGTGTTCGTGAGTTGAAAACAACATGACAAATTGAAAGTATACGACGAACACGTAACATGATAACTACTTATAAATAACTGACCAGTTATAAGCATGGTCACTTCATGGTACACGTTTCAGAAGCACTTTGACTGTCGAGGCACCACAAATCATCTTTGCTGCTATAGTAGGCAAGAAAACAGAAGAGAGTAGAAATGGATTGTAAGAGTATAATAAACATCATTCATTTTGTTGAAATGATCAACAATCACTTCATTAGTAATTGTATCTAGCAATTCCTTTTCGACGAGCCGAATTAGGCTGTTACTCAAATAATAATCACCAATTTTTTTATGCAAAACATTTTTCACAATCTTCATAGCTGAAAAACATTTCTCAACCACAGTGACAGGGGTAACGAGTGGCGTGGCGTTACCATCTCTTTATTTCTTTATCAAATACTTCTCGGTTATCTTCCTTCTTCCGTGCCAAATCATTGAAATACTAACTGTAAAGAGTTTAGATAAAAGTATGCTACTATCAGCAGATTAGCACGTGAGTACTAGTCCTGTATTAGTACACCCGAGAGTACAAAATCTAGTCTCAACAAAATGGCTTCCCAGATTGAATTTCATAGAAAATTTGATTAGAACAAAGCATGCTACTAGCAGGCTAGCACACTGCACTTCTGCAGACAAGTACTAGCACTGTATTCTCAAATCCTGAAAATTGTTGGATAAGTGAGCAACTAGTATTTCCTAAGGGCCAAAGGCCATTACATATACATGTGTGTGAAAATGCAGAAAAGCCCCTTATACAATGGGGATGTACACAATGAACTGTACACATCTAACACCCCCCCTCAAACTCATGGTGGAGCAACAACACTGAGTTTGGAGAGGAAAAACCCATGCTGCGCTCGAGTCTGTGCCTTCATGAAGAAGTCAGCCAACTGTAACTCAGAGGGCACATAGTGAAGAGCGAGAGTCCGATCCTGCACAGCAGCATGCACAAAGTGGGCATCCACACCGATGTGCTTGGTGAGCTCATGCTTCACCGGTCACGCATAATCTCTTGATAGCACTCATGAGGGTGAAGTTAATAGCGTAGATGTTAAAAGATGTGATGCTTTAATGAATCGCACAAAGAAGCAAAACCGTATTCGGCTGACAGAGAGGAGTTGAGGTAGGTAATAACAACCATCACTATTCACTACTATATATTTATTTCATGCAGCAGACACCAAAGTCCTCAAGTAACCACAGCAGAACTTCAAACAAGTTAGATCACCTCAGCCGTCAACATAGCCATGGCTCGCAACTCAGCCTCTCAGACTCGAAGCGACTTCAAAGGGCAGGAACACTGCAATCTGCTTTCTTTGTCTTCCATGATGCAATAAGAGAGCCACCAAGAAAGACACAATAAGCAGACAACGAAGGCCGATCCGAGGGATCACTAGCCAACTTCTCAAGTTGGTGCTAATTTTGCCAGTTGCCACAGCATCAGTGGAGAGATGTAGCATCGAGTAGGCACGGAGCTCAAGAGAGATGGAGCGGGAAAGAAAAGGCGCTGAGAGATCGTGCCACGAAGATATCGAGAACACGGAGGAGATGACTATAGTGGAGCATCAGAGGGCCTGGGGCTGAAACAAACTGACTCAGGATGTAGACACAATAGGAGATGTCAGGACACGTAACATCAAGATAGACAAGACTGCCAACAAGATGACGATAGCGAGTGGGATTAGGAAGAGGGTCACCATCGGTGGCACGAAGCTGAACGTTGAGCTCCATGGGAGTCACAACCGTACGCTCATCACCGAGAGCAGCGCGAGCAAGAAGATCCTGAATATATTTTTCTTGGAAGATGTAGAAGCCATCAGAGGTCAAGGAGATCTCAATCCCAAGAAAGTAGCGAAGTGGACCAAGATCAGTCATAAGAAACTGGTCGCGAAGGCGAGCCTTAACAAAGGCAATGTAATCAGTGTCATCACCAGTGATGATCATGTCATCAACATAGAGAAGGAGAAGAGTCCGACCACGAGGAGATGTGTGAACAAACAGTGCGGAATCATGGTCACTGGGCAAGAAACCAGCGGCAGTCACCACAGATGCGAAGCGCTCAAACCAGGGGCGAGGGGCCTGTTTGAGACCATATAGGGAGCGGCGAAGTCTACAGACCATACCATCAGGAGCATAGTACCCCTGTGGTGGCTGCATATAAACCTCCTCACGCAACTCGCCTTTGAGAAAAGCGTTCTGAACATCAAGTTGAGAGATAGACCACTAACGGACAGAAGCCACAGCAAGAAGAGTGCGGACAGTGGTCATATGAGCCACATGAGCGAATGTCTCATCATAATCACGCCCCTGCTCCTGCTGAAAGCCACGGGCCACTAGACGAGCTTTGTAGCGCTCAAGAGAACCATCGGAGCGAGTCTTAACCTTGTAGACCCACTTGCAGGTGATGGGACGGACACCGGAAGGAAGGGGAACCAGATCCCATGTGCCAGAGCGCTCAAGAGCAGCAAGCTCTTCGACCATCGCAAGTTGCCATTCAGGCTGAGTCATGGCAGTTCGGTAGGAAGTGGGCTCAGCAATAGCAGAGAGACCATACCGATTAGGGGAGTAGCGATCAGGCGGGGGGCGAGGCCGAGCACGAAGGTTGTGAACCGGGGGAGGCGTGAGAGGAGGTGCACCAGAGGTGGAAGGCTCGTCAGAGGAGACATCCTCAGTACGAGATCGGCGAATATAGTGGAGAGGGAACGGTGAGAGAGGGCGATGGAATGGAGATGATGGTGGAGAGGTGGAGGGGGAGGATGGAGTAGACGGTGTCGGTGGGGATGAGAAGGAATGAGAGGTGCCGGAGGAAGAGGTGACACATGAGGCACATAGCCGGGTGTGTCAGGAAGGAGCAGGAAAGAAATGTCATCCATAGAGAAACTCGAGGAAGGAGAACGTGGGTAGTAAGAACGAGACTCGTCAAATGTCACATCACGCGAGATGCGCAAGCGACGACCCACAGGATCCCAACATCGATAGCCCTTGTGCTCATCACTGTAGCCAAGAAATACACACTCAACCGACTGAGCAGTCAGTTTGGTGCGTTCTCGGGGGGTAAGAAGGACATAACACACACATCCAAACATCCGAAGAGCGGAATAGTCAGGGGAACGTCCAGTGAGACACTCCATAGGAATACCACCCTGCAAAGCAGTCGAGGGCTGAATGTTGATGAGATAAGTGGATGCAGAAACAGCCTCAGCCCAAAGTGAGGCGGAAGGGAAGCGGCAATCATCAATGCACGAGCCGTTTCAAGTAGATGACGATGCTTATGTTCGGCAACGCCGTTCTGAGCATGAGCACCAGGACATGAGAACTGGGCAAGAGTACCCTGTTCCGCAAGAAAACCATGCAACAGCTGAGAGATAAACTCACTAGCGGAGTCCGCACGAAAAGTACGAATGGGCATGGAAAACTGGGTGCGAATCATGGCAGCAAAACGTTTGTATATAGAGAGAACCTCGCTACGAGATTTCATGAAGTAGAGCCAGGTGTAGCTAGAGAAATCATCAATAAACAGGATATAATAGCGATGACCACCTTTCGAATCAAAGGGGGCAGGACCCCAAACATCAGAATGAACTAAGTCAAAAGGATGCTGAGATACCGACTCACTGGTAGGATAAGGCAACTGAGTCTGTTTGCCAAGTCTGCAACCATTACAATGTAAAGAAACATCTCCACACTAGTAGAAAAGGGGGCAATGGCCCAGGCCAGTTCAGCCGATTAGTCCCGGTTCAATCCAGAACCGGGACCAATGGAGCTATTTGCCCCGGTTCGTGAGCCCAGGGGGCCGGCCGGGCCACGTGGGCCATTGGTCCCGGTTGGTGGGACGAACCGGGACCAATGGGCCTGGCTCCTGGCCCACCACTATTGGTCCCGGTTGATGGCTTGAACCGGGACCAAAGGCTTCCCTTTAGTCCCGGTTCATGCCACCAACCGGGGCTAATGGTGGTGCCTATATATAGCCCCTCACGCAAGAGCAGAGCACACTGCTCTGTTTTTTCTGGCCGAGGGGGAGAGGGCTTGGTGGTGCTCTAGCTCACCTCCTATGCACACAAGGTGTTCGATGGAATGCCCGAGCCACACTACTTAAGGTTTCTCCTCTCCAAGCTCGACCGCCAAGCTCCATTTTCCTCAATATTTATCTAGGTTTAGCGGTCCGTCACGCCTGTCCCCTGTCTTCATCGTAAATCGATCACCAGCTGATCTCATCGCCGGCACCACCGTGGTGAGCCTCTTGTTCTTATCTTCTTCTTGAAAGGAAAAATATTCTTACTTGTATGTTTAGATAGATACTTGTATTATTTTCTTACTTTTATTATTGCATCTTATATAGTGCGATGGTTTTGGTATCCGCCTCCGTCGGCCCTCGTCCTGCCTATGATTCGGATGTGGTATATATTATCTTTTCATAACTATTGGTTCATTTGTTGTTTATGAAAATTATGCCGACCAACGTGACATAGATTTTATTTATCTAGGAGGTTGTTGAACCGGAAATTCCAACCGACCCTATTGTCGAGAGGTTAAATATAGTTGAAGAAGAAAACAATTTCTTGAAGGAAAAAATAAAAAAACTTGAGGAGGAGAAGATGATGATATTGGAGTTGCATGTTGCGGATGTCGTCGATGATCACAAGATCAAGATGGATGCAATGCGCTTGAAGATTAGAAAGATTAGAAAATATGCCATTCATACCGAGGCTTGGTATCATTATGCCATTGGATCAGTTGTTACCTTGGTTGCGATTATGATCGCATTTGTTTTCGCATTGAAATGTTTTACATAGTTTCAATGTATGGTTTAATTAATTTAGATGCTCTGCAGAGCTTTATGTTGTTAGATGAGAACTATGTATGTACTTTGGTTTTTATGTGATGATGAACTTCTATTAATTTGGTCACTTAATTATCTATTCATGATGTTCTATAATGATTTTTGACACACTTAATTATATATAATGCACGCAGATGAACCGCAATGGATGTACGGTGATGCACACACCTCCGAGTACACTAAGGGCGTGCATGATTTTCTCAAGTGGCTGAGTCAAACAAGCAGAATGGTTTTATGTGTTGTCCATGCCCTATATGTGGAATACGAAGTCTTACTCGACCGAAAATCCTTCACACCCACCTACTTTACAAGGGTTTCATGCCACACTATAATGTTTGGACAAGGCACGGAGAAATAGGGGTTATGATGGAAGACGGCGAAGAAGAAGAGTATGATGACAACTATGTGCCCCCTGAATACGGTGATGCTACTGAACATCAAGAGGAAATAGACGATGTGCATGATGGTGCTGCAACGGCGAAGCTGCTGAAGATCAAGAGGAACCAGACGATGTGCCCGATGATGATGATCTCCGCCGGGTCATTGTCGATGCAAGGACGCAATGCGAAAGTCAAAAGGAGAAGCTGAAGTTCGATCGCATGTTAGAGGATCACAAAAAAGGGTTGTGCCCCAATTGCGAAGATGGCAACACAAATTTCGGTACCGTCTTCGAATTGCTGCAAAGGAAGGCGAGAGAATGTTGTGCTCGATAAAGGATTTGAGAAGCTATGAAAATAATGAAGAAGAAGCTTCCAAAGGATAACGAATTGCCCGACAAAGACATATGCAGCAAAGAAGGTCGATGCCCTCTAGGATTGGAGGTGGAGAAGATACATGCATGCCCTAATGATCTGCATCCTCTACCATGGTGCATACAAGGATCTGAACGCATGCCCGGTATGCGGTGCATTGCGTATAAGATCGACGAGATGACCTCGGTGATGTTGACGGCGAGCCTACCAGAAGAGGGTTCTGCGAAGGTGATGTGGTATGCTCCTATAATACCACGGTTGAAACGTCTGCTCGAAACGGAGAGCATGCCAAGTTGATGCAATGGCACAGTGAGGACCGTAAGAAAGATGGAAGTTGAGAGCACCCACGACGGGTCGCAGTGGAGAAAAATCGAGAGAAAGTACTGGGATGAGTTTGCAAAGGACCCAAGGAACGTATGGTTTGCTTTAAGCGCGGATGGCATTAATCCTTTCGGGAGCAGAGCAGCAATCACAGCACCGGCCCGTGACTCTATCTATGTATAACCTTCCTCATTGGATGTGCATGAAGCGGAAGTTCATTATGATGCCGTTCTCATCCAAGGCCCTAAGCAACCCGGCAACGACATTGATGTGTACCTAAGGCCATTAGTTGAAGAACTTTTACAGCTGTGGAATGGAAACGTGTACGACGTGGGATGAGCACAAAAGGAGGAATTTCACCTAAAGGTGTTGTTGTTCGTGACCATCAACGATTGGCCCGCTCTCAATAACCTTCGTGACGGACAAACAAGGGATACCACGCATGCACGCACTGCTTACTTGACACCGATAGTATATACCGAGAAGCTGCAGGAAGAATGTGTACCTGGGCCATCGTCGATTTCTTCCGACCAACCATCAATGTCGAAAGAAAGGCAAGCATTTCAAAGGCGAGGCAGATCACCGGAAGAAGCCCACCATGCGTACCGGTGATCACGTACTTGCTATGGTCAATGATTTACACGTAATCTTTGGAAAGGGTCCCGGCGGACTAGCTGTTCCGAATGACGCTGACAATCACACACCCATGTGGAAGAAGAAATCTATATTTTGGGACCTACCCTACTGGAAAGACCTAGAGGTCCGCTCTTCCATCGACGTGATGCACGTGACGAAGAACCTTTGCATGAACCTGCTAGGCTTCTTGGGCGTGTATGGGAAGACAAAAGATACACCTGAGGCACGGGAGGACCTGCAACGCTTGCACGAAAAAGAGGGCATGCCTCAAGCAAGATGAAGGTCCCGCCACTACGCTCTTCGAAAGAAGAGAAATAAATCTTTTAAATGCCTGCCAAGATGAAGGTCCCGACCGGCTTTTTGTCAAATATAAAGGGAATAATAAATATGCCGAGAAAAGTTCCGTAACCTAAAGTCTCATGACGCCCGTGATTATGACGCATCGAGGGGCTTCTACCGAAAACGTCCGATTAGCCATTGTGAAGCTATATGCATTCCTCAATGCAATATCTCGAAGGTGATCGATCCGTAAATCGCATCAACGCTAAGGAGTGATGTGGCGCAATGTCTTGTCGGTTTCGAGCTGGTGTTCCCACCATCCTTCTTCAATATCATGACGCACGCTCTAGTTCATCTAGTCGACGAGATTGTCATTCGGGGCCCGTGTTTCTACACAATATGTACCCCTTTGAGAGGTTCATGGAGTCCTAAAGAAATATGTTCAGAATCGCTAGGCCGAAGGAAGCATCTCCATGGGCCATCAAATAGAGGATGTCATCGGGTTTTGTGTTGACTTCATTCCTGGCCTTAAGAAGATAGGTCTCCCTAAATCGCGGTATGAGGGGAGACTGACCGAAAAGGCACGCTTGGAAGGGACTTAATAATATGCAGGACGGATATTCTTGGTCTCAAGCACACTACACAGCTTCTACGTAACTCTACCTTGGTGACCCGTATGTCGATGAACACAAGAACATCTGCGCCCAAACACCCGTAGTAGTCGACGATCGGATTACATGTGAACACATTAGGACTTTCAGCAGTTGGTTGGAAACACGCCTCGAGGTGACAAGACTGTTTGTGATGAGTCTGTACTTGTTGTCCAGGGGACCATCTTTGACTGTAATGATTTGGAAAGGATACGAGATAAATGGGAATATATTTTACACGATTGACCAAGATCAAAAGAGCACCAACCAATTGCTAAATATATATGTGATGTATGTGGCTAGAATTTGCTAAATATATATGTTAAAAATGTTTTTTGTTCATAGAAAGTTTTTGTTCATATATAGAAAGTTACAATTTTAGAAAAAATATATGCAAAAGTTACAATTTTAGAAAAGAAGGATAGGAAAGAAGAAAATAAGAAGAGGAAAGAAAGAAGAGGAGAAATAAGTAAGAAGAAGAAAAAATAAGAAAAAGAGAGAGAAGAAGAAAGGAATAGTGGAGAGGAAGAGAAAATAAAATATTATATTTTCTCTTCTTCTCCACTATTCCTTTCTTCTTCTCCTCTTTTTTTTCTTCTTTTTTTCCTTTGATCTTCTCCTCTAGCTATTCCTTTCTTCTTCTCCTCTTTTTCTTCTTCTTCTTCTTCTTCTTCTTCTTCTTCTTCTTCTTCTTCTTCTTCTTCTTTTTTATCGGGAACGAGGGTGTCGAGGATCGCCGAGGGGTCGAGGGTCGGGAACTAGGGTAGAGGGTCGAGGGTCGTTAAGGGTCAAGGGTCGAGGGTTTGAGGTCGAGGGTTCGAGGGTTCTATAGGGTCGAGGATCGAGGTCGAGGGTTCCAGGGTCGCCTAGGGGTCGAGGGTTCGTGGTCGTCGAGGTTCGAGGGTCGAGAGGTTTCCTAGTGTCAAAGTATTGAAGAATTCCATGGCTTCATCATTAGCGGAAGTAACGAGGCATGATGGCACGAAGTCCTCAAAGTTATTTCGAATGGAGTCCTGATAGGATAATTTGCCTTTTGTACAATTTCAGCAAAGGCCTTCCAAATAACGGTATTCGGAAGGTTCTTGCTGAACTTTGTACCAAAAAGCTAATTATCCTATCCGGGACTCCGCTCCAAAATAACTTTTAGAGCTTCGCACCATCATGCACCTGTTACTTTACCTAATGATGAAGACATGGTTTTGTTGAATCCTTTGACACTAGGCAACCTCCCGACCCTCGGCGATCCTCGACCCTCGACCTCGACCGCCGGGCGATCCTCGACCCTCGACCTCGACCCCTCGATCCTCGACCCTTGATAAAAAAGAAGAGGAAGAAGAAAAAAAGAGGAGAAGAAAGAATAGAGGAGGAGAAGAAAGAATAGAGGAGTTCTTCTCCTCTATTCTTTCTTCTCCTCTTTTTTTTTCTTCTTCTTTTTTTAATCAGGAACGAGGGTCATCGAGGGTCACCGAGCGGTAGAGGAAACCCTAATTAAATAGCAAGTATCGTCGGTGTGAGATACATGTGGCCGTCGGTGTCGGACACTACATGCACGTCCCACAAGTGACGCGGTGTTGATGCCCACGTCACTTGTGGGACATAGATGTAGTGTCGTTGTTGTTGTTGTCGATATACCCCCTCCCGATAGCTTCAACGCGTGGGGGGGGGGGATTGATATTACCCCCTCCTTGAAGCGTTGTCGAGGCCACCCCCTAACCCTTGAAGCATTGTCGAGGCCACCCGAAACCCTAGAGAAGCAGCGTGGAGGCCACTAATTAATATGATTCCTTATTGTGATTAGCTAGCTAGTTCTACGTTTGCCACTAATATATCCATATCTGTCATGTTTGAATAATAATTGCCATGTTGTAAATATTTGTAGAAACTATGGACACCCCGCCCCGAGACGAAGCACAAGAAGCGTTGTTGAGGCACATAATCGCAGAAGGAAGTGATGCCATCAACTCGATGATGTTTCTCAACGACACCGATGGTCTAGAAGGAGAGGGTGAAGAAGCAGCTGGCTCACTATAAGAAATATGTCAACTAGTGACCTTCTGTTAGTGACCCTGGAAGAATTGGTCATAAATTTATGACCATTTTAGACCAATAGGTCAAAAGCTATTGGGGGGGCTCCAGACCCTAACCTATAATGACCATTCTGGTCAGAAAGGTCATAATGTCATTACAGGAAATGGTCATAAAGTGGGAAGCACGACCTCGCGCTTGCTTCGCTCGTTCAGTACCGCTGGGCTAGAGAGGGATTGTTGCTCTAGTATGGGAACTAATCTATACATTATATAAAACCACGGCTCTCTCCTATCGGTGACAAGTGGGGCCTTCCACCAGTGGCATCGAGCGAGCAACACCGACAAAGGGAACCATTTGACAGGTGGGTGAGCCACTGACAGGTGGGTAAGAGAGCGTTTAATTACCTTAAAAATGTGTGCTTTAATTCCTAAAAAATATGCGCTAGCGGGGACTAGAACCCACGACCTCGAGCTGTTTAACTTGTTCGCTACCACTAGGCTAGAGAGGATTGTCACCCATCTAGCGGAATGGCTCTATATATTATATTATAGCGCCAAATCTAAGTCATTGACAAGTGGGACCAGGTGGCAGCGGGCTGCGGCAGAGCCAACACTTAGCCAAAATTTCTAGGTCTTCCGCCAGTGTGGCGGCGGGCAGGGGCGGGCGTGGCCGGGACGAGGGCGGGGCCGGGCCGTCAGCGACCAGCGAGGGGAGGCGACCGACGGTGGTGGGGCGGGGCAGAACGCCTCGCCACAGTGACCTCGCCCACGGCCTCGCCGCTCGCCTTGTTCCTGCGGCAGCAGCAATGAAGCAACCGCCGAGTGTGGAGGCAGGCTGGCTGCCAGAGCGACCACCAGGCGTGGGCCACTGCAGTGGTGGGGGGGGCAGAACGACGACCACACAAGGAGAGGCTCGCCGAGCATGGGGGACTCACGCCGCTGCAAGCACACCTCCCGGATGCACCCCTCTCTCTTTCCCTCTCCTCTCTCACTATCTCGCTTCGTCACGAGCACGATGAATTTTGTTGATGAATTTTGTCGATGTTCTTCAAATAGATGAGTTTTGTTGATGCACTGTTAGGAATTAGGAGATAGCTTGCTTGTTTGGTAGATATTGCATAGATGAATTTTCTTGATGTACTGTTGGGAGTTCTTCAGCTTGTTTGTTAAGAATTTGTCAAGCCTTGTTCGGTTAAGATTTGGGGGAATTTCAGCTAGATGGGATTTATTCCCTGCCAATATCTGTTAACCCCTCTCATTTATCAAGGCCAGAAACAAGGCCTTGGTCTTCAATTGTTTGTCTACAGATTGTTAGGATAATTGTAATTGTAATTGATAGAAACAACATAGTATTTGTTAGGAGCTAGCTAGCTAGTTTGGTTTAATTTGAATTAGCCTTCGCTGCAACATAAATTCATGCCAATTTCAGTGTTGGTTTGATTTATAGTTTGGTTTGTTTCAATGTTGTGGTTAGGCAATTAGCATATGAAATTTTCTGGAATTTTAGCTTCCATTACTTCCATCCATTTTCATTAATTAATGTTGATGAACTTAGATTGATTTGGCATGGAAAGAGTTTGACAGTATACATTTAGATTTTGCTGCAGATCCACGGAACATAAAACTTGGCATTGCCACAGATGGGTTTAATCCGTTTGGGAACATGAGCACGCCTTATAGCATGTTGCCGCTTTTTGTGGTGCCGCATAACCTGCCACCATGGGCATGCATGGATCAGTCCAACTTCATGATGTCATTGCTTATCATGGGTCCGTAGTCTCCGTGAAAGGATTTTGATGTCTTTATGGAGCCCTCGAGAAGAACTACTCCAACTCGGACTGGTGTACCTACATACGATGCCTTGAGTCCGGAAGAAAAGTTCAATCTACGTGCTGCAATCATATGGTCCATCCATGATTTCCCGGCTCGCACACTCGTGCTGGGAGGATCATAGCGGGTTATCGTGCTTGTGTCCATTGTGACAAAGACCCTTGCTCAAAGAGAATAAGGAGCAAGATCTGCTATATTGGCACCGCCGCTTTCTTCCCCAAACCATCATTTGGCGAAGAAGCAAAGATTTTAATGGTGAGAATGAAACCCGTGACAAGCCAGCTGAATTCACTAAAGAAGAGCCGGAGCAGCAACTTGAAAAGGTGAAAGATGTGAGACCGTGAAAGTCAAGCGAAGAAAAGAAAGCGTGAGGAAGGTCAATGTTGGGACCGTAGGTCTTGTTTATGGGACCTGCCATACTGGGCTGATATGAAATTAAGGCATAATCTCGATGTAATGCACATTGAGAAAAACATATGCGAGAATCTGCTAGGGACGTTTCTGAACATTGAAGGGAAGACAAAGGACACAGTTAGTTCTAGGCTTGATTTGGAGGACATGGGCATAAGAGAAGATTTGCATCTACAACACAATGAAGATGAAGATTCAGTTGAAATGCCACGAGCATGGTATACAATGAGTAAAGAACAAAAGCTTGCATTCTGTGAATTCCTAAGAGTGGTGAAATTTCCAGATGGTTATGCTGCTAACCTAGCAAAGTGTGTTACTTCTGATGGATTCAAGCTTTCAGTACTGAAAACCCATGATTGTCACATCCTCCTCCAAATGATTTTACCGGCGGGCCTCCGAGGAATCATGCACAAGGATGTATATGAAGCGTTTCTTTGAGCTGGGAAATTTCTTTAGAGAACTGTGTTTGCAAAACACTCAAGTTAACTGTCCCGGAAAGACTTGAAAAGAAATCCCAATTATTCTTTGCAAGCTCGAGAAGATTTTCCTCCACTTTCTTCACCGTGATGGTCCATTTGGCGTGCACTTACCAAAAGAGGCAATGCTTAGAGGCCTGTGCAATACGGTTGGATGTACCCAATCGAAAGAAGGCTGCTTACTTGTAAGCGTTATGTGCGAAACACGGCAAGACCTGAAGGTTCTATTGCTGAAGCATATGTCGTTGACGAGTGCTTGACTTTTTGCTCTAGATACTTTGGCGATGTGGAAACAAGATGGAACCGGCCGGGCAGAAATAGAGAGCGGTCTGATTCGCAAAGTTGTGATGTCTCTGTTTTCAACCATGGTGTGAACTTTCTTGGAGCCTCACAATACTTGGAGGCTGGTGATGAGTATGACAAGATGGTTTGGTTTGTGCTCAGCAATTGCACCGAGGTTCTACCATATATCGAGTATGTTATATCTTGTGCACTCATTATATATATATATATATATTTTGCTTGGGTTGGCACCAGCCTAATTTTTTTATTCACATGTTTTGTTGGCATTGCAGGAAATGCAAGGAAGAGTTAAATCAGGAAGAAATCAATATCCATGTTGATAAAAGGGTTGCCAAGGGGTTTGCTAAGTGGTTTAAGAATCATGTGAGATATTTAGCCACATGTTTTATGTTTCTGTGTTATTCACCAATTGTTAAATACCATTGTTTGCTAAATGGTTTATTTGTGCAGATTGGAAAGTTGCATGAGGAGAAGAAGGCCGTGATGATCTATTTGCTTTGGCATGTTTACCGGATAAGCGAGTGAGAGTGTATTCAGCATGCATTGCTGACGGTGTCCGCTACATGATAGTGGAATCGTCACTGAGGGGTCACATGATGGTGAGATCATTGACTTCTATGGTCAGTTGAGAAGCATCGTAGAGTTGCAGTACAACTCTAGTGGAGGCATCCATCGCCGGTAGTCTTATTTCACGTGGATCGGTTTGAGCTTGGTAGCAAGAAGAAGAGAGACTTTTTGTCAAATATGATGGCCACTTCAAAAGCATCAAAACTGCAAGGTGCTGGTATAAGAGTGATCCTTTATTCTAACAACACAAGCAACAATGGTGTTTTATCTGCCAGACACTCTTTTGCACGGAAAATGGCGAGTTGTGCAAAACTTTCAAAGACCGACACTTGTGGAGTGTGACTGAAACTGAAGTGGAAAAGGGCCCCGTGATGGTGGACTAACATACCAAGATGATGACTCTACGGAAGTTCCGCTGCAAGCGATGATGACTCTATGGAAGTTCCGTGCAAAGCAGTCTTGAAGGGACCGGGAACGTGTGATCGTTGGTGCTGCAACAGTTGAAGGCATCAAGAAAAGAAGAAAGGTGGTAGCCGATGGACATGAGAGCGAGGATGAGGAAGACCGGACTGATCATACTATGCTGCAATATTGTAGTGATGATGAGGAAAACAGGAGTGAGCATAGAGTTCCTTGTTTTCGTATCGACGACGATGAGTAGCGAATGGACATGAAGGTTATACTATTACTACATGTTCCTTGTTTTGATTGGTGATCAACCTTCTCTATAGTTTTTGTTGATGTGATCCTGATGTAGTTTTTCTACTACAATTCTCTCCAGGTAGCAAAATGCATGAGACTTTGGTGATGAAGAGGCTGATGGTGAAGATACAATGCATTAAAACTCTGGTGCCATTTTGGCTGATACTTTGGTGCCATTTTGGTGGCATTTTTTGCTGTTTTGGCTGATGTTGTTTTGGTGCTGTTTTTGTGCCATTTTGGATGGCTGCAGTGACTGTTTTGGTGCTGTTTTAATGCTTGAAGATTGATCTCTTAATATGGTTGCAGTGATCATTAATTTTAGAGCAAAATATGGATGTTATTTTTTGTTTTGTTTCGAAACAGGAGAAACCAAAGGGCCCACGCCTCCCTCCGTAGTTTTCGAGGGCCAAAGGCGCGGACGTTAGAGTTTTCGAGGCAACTCCCCACGCCTCCCCTCCACCGGCAACTCCCCACGACGCAGAGGGGTTTTCTTCCCACGCCCGTAACTCCCTCCTATTCCATTGCCGCCCATCTTCCTCCTCTCCTCCCTCCTCATTCCATTGCCGCCCATCTTCCTCCTCTGCCTCCCTCCTCATTCCATTGCCGCCCATCTTCCTCCTCTACCTCCCTCTCGCCTCCAAAGATCAAGCAACTCCTCTCTGCCTCCACCATCGCTGGCCAGAGGGCAATGGCGGAGGAATCATGGAGCAACTCCTCCGTCGCCAAGAGAATGGCGGAGGCATCGTGGAGCAACTCCTCCGTCGCCAAGCATCACCGTGGTGAGGCGTCTGCAAGGAGCCGCCGGTGGTCGACGACGACGTCCGGTCCCGGCGTAAGCAGGACTACACCGTGCCGCTCAAGGTTGATATCCGTCAAGGAGCCACTGGATGTCGATGCACCAAGAATCCGCATTTAAGCCGACAAGAGGATCCGCCAGATGAGGAGGAGACTAAGCGCATGCTTTCTCGGTCGATCGGCGTTGATGTCGAGTATACCAGGAAGATGAACCTCCGCAAATGGCTGCAGTTCAGTAGTTATGCGTGGAGGATCTCGCCCCGTATACCACATCACCGCTGCAACCAAATGGTAAAAACATCTAGTTCTCAAGTTTCAAGTTCAAGTTTCGCCTAATTAGTAGTTTCAAGTTTCAAGTAGATGCAATAGTTATGAAGTTCAAGTAGATGCAATACTAGTTCAAGTTCAAGTTTTGAAGTTTCGCTTAATTAGTAGTTTCAAGTTTTTGAAGTAGATGCAATAGTTCAAGTTCAAGTAGATGCAATACTAGTTCAAGTTCAAGTTTCGTTCTAAAGTTTCTAATTAGTAGTTTCAAGTTTCAAGTAGTAGATGCAATAGTTCAAGTTCAAGTAGATGCAATACTAGTTCAAGTTCTAAAGTTTCTGTCTAATTAGTAGTTTCAAGTTTTTGATGTAGATGAATTTGATGCACCAGATTAATTTGATGCAGCCCAAGGAACTCCGCCCGCTCCTGCAGGAGAAGAAGTCAGACACCTTTGTTGGCTTCGCATTGAGGTGACAAGGAGAAGCTGAAGTTGTCTGGTTTGGAGATCAACCCGACAAGTCGTCCGACTTGCAGCAAGAAATGGAGAGTTCCAAACAATGGAAAGAAGTGGCGCCTTTGGCTGAGTTTGCAGCCAAAGATCATCCACCCATCCTACAAGGAAATGAAGCAGAAGATGGACAAGAAATCAGACCACCTACTATGGGGGGACAGCCCACTGCCAAACAAGCTCATCGAGTACGCCGCGAAAGATGCGTACGTCACCTACGAGGCATGGAAGAAAATCGAAACCATCAAAGAAGTTTTGGAGCTCTGGCAAGAGGCGGAGGATCATTGGGATGACCCCTACTACTGGGGATATTGAGTTGTTTGTGGTATTGGGATGACCCCTACTACTGTGTCTCAGTTTGTAGTTATGCGGTTGAACAAGTTTGCTTTTGTTATGTTGAACAAGTTTGCTTTTGTAATGATGAACAAGTTTGCTTTTCTTATGTTGAACAAGTTTGCTTTTGTAATGATGAACAAGTTTGCTTTTGTTATGTAGTTATGTGATTGTTATGATGTCAAAAGCGAGAACACTTGTTGTGATTGTTATGGTTGTGATGTGATGCAAAATCCTTCAAGTTTTGGTGATCAAGTTTTGGTCAGATCATACAGAATGTTGTCTAGAAGTTTTTGTGATCATTTAGTAGCTGTTATGAATGTTGTCTTGTAATGCAAAAGATTGCAAAAAAATACAGAATTGAGATGTTATGCTTGCTGTTTTGATCATACAGAATGTTGTCTTGTAGTTGTTCTGATCATTTAGTAGTTGTTGTGATCATACTGTTTTAACTGAATTTTGGTCAGAACTGAAGATGCTATTTTAACTGAATTTTGCTTCAACTGAACCCATTTTCATTGTGAGCAAAAAAATTATGCGGCAGCGGGGACACGAACCCACGACCGTGCGCTTATTTCACTATGTTTCTACCACTGGGCTAGGACGAGGATATTAGTCTTCCACTCTATGCCAACCTTTCTGAATATATCAAACTAGTCAAGTATCAAGCACACACCTCACTGACAAGTGGGCCACTCGACCCCCTCGCTGACAAGTGGGCCATTTTGCCATTGTACTCAAGCTACCAAAAATATGCGTGTGGCCAAAAAATATGCGCGTGCGGGGGCTCGAACCCACGACCGTGCGCTTATTTCACTGTGTTTCGACCACTTGGCTAGGAAGAGGTTGTTGGTTTTGTACCCTATGCCACACTTTTTAATATATCAAATACAGAACTCGCTGACAAGTGGACCCACTCCTCCACTTGACCCACTCCTCCTCTCCATTATCCACTCGACCCACTACTCCTCTCCGCCGTCGGCATCCCCTTCTCCTCCATCGACGGCGACAACCTCCATCGACGGCGACCCACTCCTCCATCGACGGCGACGGCCTCCTAAGGTATGAATCCGCCGACTCCTTCCTGTTCCTCTTCCTATTGATTAGATTAGGGTTCCGTGGCACTGATTAGGGTTCCTCTTCCTAAAGAACCACGAGATCCACGACACCCTTTGCAGTCGCCGTCCCCCCCCCCCTCTGCAGATAAGGGTTCTTTTAGTACGAGCTGGAGTAGCTAATTGGTGTTTCTGATCTTAATTTTGGGCGCCTAGCTTGGTTTCCATGTAGTACTGTACTAGTGGAGTGTAGGTTTGACTTGCCATGAGGAATTTTTGTTATTTTTGGTTGGGTTTAGATGCACTAGGTTGTGTTTAATTAAAGTATTAGGAATGCTCAGTGACAAATTTGATGAGTGGGGCTACATTATGTTGATCAGTGGGGTTACATTTTGATATACCATCATGGTTTAGGTTGTCTGCTGGCACATTTTGTATTGGATTAGGCTGTGTAAGATTTGTTGGTGTCTGTCTTGATAAGTTTCATTCTTAGTTTGATTCTGAAACTTGGGCCTGTTCTGTTTCATTTTTAGTCGAGATAAGTTTCCTTGTTGGCTGTTTGAAAGCATTAGCTGCTTATTTGGGCAGGGTATATGTTGGGGCCACATTTTTGGTTGGCTTTAGATAGGGATATTTTCTGTCATTTATGTCAGTGTTCAAATATGTTCATTTATAGATATGCAAGAATGTCCATTTATAGTAGATATGCTTCTAGTTATGTTCTGGTCCTTTTATAGTAGATTTTAGTGTTGTTGCTGTTGTTGTTGATGTTTTTGCCACATGTAGTAATTATTCTACTATTTTGAAGTGCTTGTTTCCTTTTTCTGTCCAGTCCTGTTATTTAATTTACAATGCTGCTTTTCAGAGAAGTGAGATGACTGGCTTGGAAGGTTTTGAGTTCTTCGAGATCGTAATTGAGAAATCTTGCAGTAGGCAGGTATGTTTATCATCACTCATTTCTTTATCATCACTCTGTTGTCTAGTGCTTGATTGCCACAATTAACCACCGCTGACCCTCGCCAGAGGCTTCCCGACACGCTTATGAAGATGCTCACGGCCGTGAGCCCCACAAAGTGAAGCTGCGGAGGCCGGCAGCGGCTTCACAGTGTGGGACGGTCGGTGGTGTTCGATGGTGAAGGCCACATGTACCTAGGGCCCGGCTGGGAGCATTTCGCCCGCGCCCATGAGCTACAGCTCGGGTACTTCCTTGTCTTCCGCTACGACGGCGACGCCATGTTCACCGTGAAGATGTTCGACAACACCATGTGCCGCATGTACTACCAGCATGACGACGATGCCAGTAAGCTCTCTGCCTCTCTTCTTCCTGTCCTTTTGGCTTCCTCTACCAGCACGACGACAACACCATGTTCACATATTGTTGCATTTGGCCAGGCAGTGGGAGCAGCAGCGGGGATGACGAGGAGCAGAGTGGGCAAGAAGACGAGCAGAGCGGGGATGACGACCTTGCTATGGTGGTGGCTGACGACGACCTTGCTATGGTGGTGGCTGACGACGACCCTGCTATGGTGGTGGCTGACGACGACCTCGCGATTGTGGTGCCTGACGCTGACCTCGCGATGGTGGTGCCTAACGATGACCTCGCGATGGTAGTGGCGCCGGTGATTCCACAGCTGGGCGACAGGACCATGCCAATTGTGGTAGAGGAGTACATCCGCGTTGGGATTCGCCACTCTGAGTGCATGAGGTTGATGAAGGAGAAGAAGGAGGAGTGAAGATGTTAAGAAAATTAAGTGGCAATGTTAAGCATGTTGGGTTTAAGCTTGTCAATGTTAAGTATATCAGGTTTAATTTTGTGCATGCTCATGGATGTTGTATGACAATGTCATCTAAACATGTCAATTTCTTAACAATGAATATTTAGTTTGGTAATTGATGGGAATTGAAATTTTTTATGCATGCTCATGGATGAAAGATAAAATTATGTGTTTTTGTGCATGCTCATGTATGAAACAATATAAGTTTCATTTTTTGAATGCTAAAAACATGACTCAAACCCTAGCCACGGACGATCACTGGTGATTTAAATCCGACGGTTTTTGAAAACACCGTAAAAAATTCAAAAACCGTTTTTCATTTTTTGAATGCTAAAGACATGCGTTTTTTCATGAAGCGGCTACAAGGTAGGCATTTCATCACAGAATCGACAACAGATTGGCATGGATCAAACCCTAGCCACGGACGGCCGCCGCGATGAAATCGGCCAGTTTTTGAAAACACCGTAAAAAATTCAAAAAGAATAAAAAATGGGAGACCTCCGCGTCACATCATCAAATGTGGCCTACCAACTAGCAAAAATACTAAACTTGCAATACGGATGTTTTCTTGAAAAAGTGTTCTTAAAAACGACCTACCATGAACGAAGATTCATGGCTTTCAAGCCAAACTAGCAATGATATGGCGATCCGATGAATAGTTTCATAATATGCCCAAATTTGCATGCCTTTGTGATGGCAAACAATGTTGCCAAAGTAGGTTCAACTTGTTTAACAAGAAAATATTTTTGAATGCTAAAGACATGCATCCGATGGTCACCCTATTCCATGTCTATCTCAAAGTAGACCCTATTTTATGCATTTCGCCCAAATTCCCGCAATTCAGACCACCTTGGTTCACCGCAATTTGCCCTCCATAGTTGCTTGCCAAAAATGAGCTTCACAGGGCATTTCATCACAATCGACAACAGATTGGCATGGATCAAAGCCACGAGGTTCGGCAAAACTTTCAAAAAATCAAAAAATGGGAGACCTCCGTCACATCATCAAATGTGGCCTACCAACTAGAAAAATACTAAACTTGCAATTATTTTCTTGAAAAAGTGTTCTCAAAACGACCTACCATGAATTCATGGCTTTCAAGCCAAACTAGCAATGATATGGCGCATCCGATGAATAGTTTCGATAATATGCCCAAATTTGGTGCATGCCTCCGTCTTGTGATGGCAAACAATGTTGCCAAAGCGAGGTTCCAACTTGTTTAACAAGAAAACCATTTTTCATTTTTGAATGCTAAAGACATGCTAAGCGGCTACAGGAGGGTCACCCCTAACGGCGCCATTCCATTTCTATCTCAAAGTAGACCCTATTTTACTGACGGTCGCCAAAAGCATGCATTTCCTACCCTCGTAGCTACTCCCGCAATTCAGACCACCTTCGCCGATTCAATTTGAACCGGCTGGAATTTGAACTGCGGGTCCTCCATAGCTTGCCCGTTATTTTTGCCAAAAATGCTTTTTAGCTTCACAGGTAGGCATTTCATCACAGAATCGACAACAGATTGGCATGGATCAAACCCTAGCCACGGACGGCCGCCGCGACGAAATCGGCCGGTTTTTGAAAACACCGTAAAAATTCAAAAAATCAAAAAAATGGGAGACCTCCGCGTCACATCATCAAATGTGGCCTACCAACTAGCAAAAATACTAAACTTGCAATACGGATATTTTCTTGAAAAAGTGTTCTCAAAAACGACCTACCATGAACGAAGATTCATGGCTTTCAAGCCAAACTAGCAATGATATGGCCGCATCCGATGAATAGTTTCTGATAATATGCCCAAATTTGGTGCATGCCTCCGTCTTGTGATGGCAAACAATGTTGCCAAAGCGAGGTTCCAACTTGTTTAACAAGAAAAACCGTTTTTCATTTTTTGAATGCTAAAGACATGCGTTTTTCGTGAAGCGGCTACAAGGAGGGTCACCCCTAACGGCGCCATTCCATTTCTATCTCAAAGTAGACCCTATTTTACGGACGGTCGCCAAAAAGCATGCATTTCCTACCCTCGTAGCTACTCCCGCAATTCAGACCACCTTCGCCGATTCAAATTGAACCGCTGGAATTTGAACTCATGGGTCCTCCATAGCTTGCCCGTTATTTTTGCCAAAATGCTTTTTAGCTTCACGGTAGGCATTTCATCACAGAATCGACAACAGATTGGCATGGATCAAACCCTAGCCACGACTGACGGCCATGACGAAATCGGTCGGTTTTGAAAACACCGTAAAAATTCAAAAAAAATCCAAAAAATGGGAGACCTCCGCGTCACATCATCAAATGTGGCCTACCAACTAGCAAAAATACTAAACTTGCAATACAGATGTTTTCTTGAAAAAGTGTTCTCAAACACGACCTACCATGAACGAAGATTCATGGCTTTCAAGCCAAACTAGCAATGATATGGCCGCATCCGATGAATAGTTTCTGATAATATGCCCAAATTTGGTGCATGCCTCCGTCTTGTGATGGAAAACAATGTTGCCAAAGCAAGGTTCCAACTTGTTTAACAAGAATACCGTTTTTCATTTTTTGAATGCTAAAGACATGCGTTTTTCGTGAAGCGGCTACAAGGAGGGTCACCCCTAACGGCCCCATTCCATGTCTATCTCAAAGTAGAACCTATTTTACGGACGGTCGCCAAAAAGCATGCATTTCTGACCCTCGTAGCTACTCCCGGCAATTCAGACCACCTTCGGCCGATTCAGCTGGAACCGGCTAGAATTTGAACTACGGGTCCTCCATAGCTTGCCCGTTATTTTTGCCAAAAATGCTTTTTAGCTTCACAGGTAGGCATTTCATCACAGAATCGACAACAGATTGGCATGGATCAAACCCTAGCCACGGACGGCCGCCGCGACGAAATCGACCGGTTTTATAAAACACCGTAAAAAATTCAAAAAAAATCAAAAAAATGGGAGACCTCCGCGTCACATCATCAAATGTGGCCTACCAACTAGCAAAACTTGCAATATGGATGTTTTCTTGAGCTACTCGGTATGATTTTAACCATGATTTCTACAAAGTTTACAAAAAAACCCTATTTTTTCTGCCTCAAAACCTCTAAAAACTGGTGAAAATTTCCCTCCCACCCCACCAAAATTTCCTTCCTAGCACCAAATTTTCCCTACCACCCCACGAAAATTTCCCACCACCCCTCTACCACTAAACACGCGGGATCCTCCCCTCCCACTCCCCAAAATTTCCCCATTCCATTCCGCTCCCCGACGAACCCTAGCTTCTCCCCACTCCCTCCTCGCCCGCCGCCCCCTCCTCCCTCCCTGCTCACCGCGCCCGCCTCCCCACTCCTCCCCTCCTCCACGCCGCCGCCCCCCTCCCCCTCCTCCACGCCCCCACCCCCCACCCCTCCCTCCCTTGCTCCATGCCGCCACCTGTCACTTCCCCTCCCCGACGACGAATCCCCTCCCCTCGGCTACATCGACTACATCGACTACATCGACGACGACGGCGGCTAGATCGACTACATCGACGACGGCGGCGGCTACATCAATGACGACCACCGCTGCATCATCAACATCATCTGCCCCTAGGTACTTCGCCATCTCCCCTCGATATTCGGTGGATCCATCTCCCTTCATCTGCTGGATCCATCTCCCCTCTGGTTCGGTGGATCTTCTAGGGTTAGGATCTCCGTCTGGTTCATGGGGTTAGGGTTAGGGTTCATGGGGTCAGGGTTAGGTTTCATGGGGTTCGTGGGGATGATCTCCCTCTGGTTCATGGCTAGAACATGATGGGGTTAGGGTTCTTGTTGCACGCCCATCCTGATTGTTCAAGTAGAAGACTTCTTTTATGTTGAGCCCATGGGGTTTGTAGCAGTGTTCTTATTTTATGATATGTGCATGAAGCTTGTGTTCTTCTTTCCGGTGAAAAAGAGAATGCTTAGTACTTACTGTGGTATTGGAATTCCTGGTGTGTTAAGGCAAGATGACTAGTTTTAATATATACCATATTGGTGCTAGATAATTTTTGGTGTTTTAATATACTCTTCTAAATTGCCTGCATAAGCATGATTTCAAGGCCTACTATTATTGTTAACACTGCTTGCTTATTTATTCATCAACTGTTGGGCAATCAGTTGCTCTGAATGCATAAGCTTGCCTCCATTAGGGAAAACAACTGAGTAATTCATTTGCTTATAGATGATTGCAGGTACATGGATAAAATTGCAAGTTAAAACATAAAATTAATTGTTGTAAATAGTTGTTTTTGCTAATCCACATTACTGAAGTATAATTCGTGTGCACTATATTTGTATCCAACTATATATAATTGTAATACATGTGAGTTCTGTTCTTGTCTCTGGTACCACAACCTTTATTCACTTAGCTTGATGTAGTTTGCTTCACATATACTACTGCTAATGCATTGCTTCACATATATAGTTTGCTTCAATTCAGTTGCTTGCTAGCATACATATGGTTAGGGTTTGCATCAGCAGTAGTACTAGCACTTTGCTTGCTTGTATTGTACTTTATATGAGGCACTAGGAAGATTTCTTGATGTACATTACTACCTCCTGCTTGATGTAGTGAAGATATTAAGAGATGCTTCATATCTTTCCAGTGTACATGCATGCTTGTTTAGTGCACTTACATGTTTGCTTAATTAATAACACTAGATCACTGTATTGTTGATCCATCAAGTTTGTTTCACATGTATTACATGTATGTGCATGATGGTCCAAATGCTTTCCTTTATTGATACAAGTGCATCATTTTACTTTATCCTGTTGTATCGATTGTTGTTTATTCTATTTTGCAAGCACCACCTCAAGATCATCCATGGCAAGGATGACAAGGTCAAACGTGAGGCCAACCGTTGGTATGCAACTTGCTCCTTGTGGTTATACTGCCAGTTTCATAAAATCTGTGTCTTAATATGCTAAGTGAAATGTATTGCTGCAATCTGAATAAGCTGGCTTAATTGTGCCTGTGTGCTGTTAGTCTTCCTTACCTGAATAACTAGGATTAAATGATAATAAAATTTCATAAGATATGTATTCCAAACATTCATGCATTCCAAACATTCCAAACATTCACCTAATAGTTATGTTTCCTTTATCTTGCAAAGAAGAGCCTCTCACCGAGTACGAGAAGGTTAGGGCTAGAAATATCATGAGGAACAATCGGATGTTCCAGACCCTTGGCATCGGTGCAATAGCGTCGATGATTAGGAAAACAAATGATGTACGAGAAGGTAGAAGTGATGAGGTTCAAGAAGGTAGTGGAGTTATCAATGATGACCCGTAGTACAATCCTAAGGAGGATGAAGTTATTGATGGAGAGGAAGTGGATGATGTTGTAGTGAGAAAGATCATTAAGGTGCAAACTCTGCCTTGCTTGGAGGGCTGGGGTTCTTTTATGCTATGTTATTCCTTGTGCTCACATATTTCTCTTGTGATCTAATGCTTTTTCCGTGCTGTTTATACGAGGCAATCAAGGAATCTAGGACGAAGAGGCCTGGTGTTAAGAAGACAACAAGAAGAAGAAGAGCTCGAAACATCTGCTGCAATGCCTCCAGAAGGGTGATGGCCCCAGCTCGGGACAAAAAAGAGGATCCTAGAACTGATGAACCTGCCCTTGATAGAGTCACAAGGCGAAAAGCAAAGATGGCGATCGTGACGGACCATCAGAAAGTTCTGCTGCGCATGGACTCGAGACCTCGGTGCAAATGGGTGATGAGTTGCCGCCATGGATGAAGGAACCACTCAAAGATGGATGGAAGTGGCACTGTCTCCCTAGATGAAGGAGGAACCATCTGCATTGATGAAGCAAGCACTGTCCACACAGACCTCAGCCCTGTTGCACCTTCTATTGACATGAATGATGTCATCAATGAAGAAGAACAACATCTTGTGCTTTAATCAGGCAAGTTGACCTTTGCAATGCTATCTTTTACTAGTGCATTTTCCAAATGGAATGATCATGTATGCTTTTGTCGATTTCTATTCTAATTTATGAGTTCAATTTCATTTTCAGATGCAATGACTACCAAGACTAGACATAGAAAGGGCAAAGGGCTAGAGAGGATCACCAAGTCGCTTGGTAGCAAGGTGCCTATCCAAATTGCCGTAGAGATGAAGCGTCCAGAGAAGCCTCTGCAGTCATCAAAGCTTGCTTCTGAGTGTGGACTCGTTGCAAGAAGCCATCTTCCGGTTCTTCCTCACTTCAAGCTATACAAAAAAATGCTAGTCTATTGGAGAACTACATTGGGAAAGTTGTTGTAAGCTACTTGTTTCATAGTTAATGTGCTATCTATTTTCTGTTACACCTATGCATGATCACTAATATTGTTCCTACCTTGTTTGCTGTCTTGGTAGGCAAATTTTGAGATGAACACGGACTCGTGAGACCATCAAGACCGCGTGCAAAGATATTCTGCAGAAAAGTTCAAAGAATGACGCCATCGATCAAGAAGAAGTATTTTGATACCGTAGTCGCAAATAAAGTCAACATCAAGTCTCGTGTTACCGATCCGACGGATGGTGAATGGAAAGCTCGTGGAGATGTGGTCTACCCCAAGACACAAGGTTTGTCTCTGCATTGTTTGATGCTTTATGTTCTACACATGATATGCTA
Organism: Aegilops longissima; assembly: GCA_021605205.1. Taxonomy (NCBI): domain Eukaryota; kingdom Viridiplantae; phylum Streptophyta; class Magnoliopsida; order Poales; family Poaceae; genus Aegilops; species Aegilops longissima. Next base: position 16,865,165 of record CM038682.1, read on the forward strand.
GTGCTAGATCATGCCGACAAGATGCTTTTTGTAGGGAACCTGTGTGTCGAACAAGATGAATCGAGGAAAAGTCGTGTACAATCAGAGAACTGGTTCCAGGCACTACACATCACACATTTTTGCCACTGTGAGAACTTTTCTCTAGAGACCTTACCATTTGATCCTTGTTGGATAACATTTCTGATTCTTGCTGAATAAAATTTTGATTTTTGTTGAAAAACATTTCAGAAAGAAGAGCGTAAGGGTGAGGAGCTGTCTGCGATTGACTTGTTTAAGGCCACCCACAACAGCAAGAAGCACGGGTTTTCGGAGCCAGTCAAGGCTGCTATAGTAAGTCACTCCATGCTTTGTCTATGCCCTGTTTGATTCACAGCCAGCTTTGATGTTGTTTGATGCTTTGATGATTTGATGTCGTTTGATTCGAGCCGCCCATGCTTTGATGTTGTTTGATAGTTCCATGCTTATAGTTCCATGCTAGGCTTAATGAAGATAGTTCCATGCTTTTTGATTCACACACGCTGTGTTCCATGCTTTGATGCTATTTGTTGCATTTTTTATGACATGATGAAATTTGATCTGAATGTTAGTCAGGAAGCCATCTTATATAGAACCACCATTCTAGGCTTAATGAAGCGATCATATTGTTCCAATTGCATGTCTCCAGGTCACTAGTCATCATCTTGTATAGATTTTGTGTACTGGTTTGGTTACTTCAAATAATCCATTTGTGTGCTGGTATGGTTTCTCCACTAATGCCTATCATTTTCCTCCATATGATAGCTTGAGATGGAAGAAATGAAGGACGGGCCGGTACTAGAAGGTGAAGAGCCAAAGTCTACTGTTAAAATTGTCAAAGAAGTGCTATTGAAATCTGTCAAGCAAAGCACATTCCTCACGAATGTTGGGCTCCAGTCATCTAGGAACAACTCCCGCAAAGCAACTGCTGAAGTGTTTGCTCATGTTCGTGACCTTGAGAAGAAGTCGGAGAGGTCCGAGCTTCAAGCTGAACTGGTGCAAGAAGAATTGACGGCAATCAAGATGAAGGCGAAGAATCAAGTCGCACGCGACAAGGAACTTGAGTTGCTGCGCAAGAAGTCTCAAGAACAGAAGAGAAGTTAGCCCACTTGATGGCTCTCTTTGGAGCTAAGGCAGTTTGATGGTCTGTCTTTGTCGTTGAGCTAAGGTAGTTTGATGGCCCTCTTTGTCTTTGAGTTGAGCTAAGGTTGTTGCATTTTGAATCGAAATGAGCCGAGAGCTGTTGCATTTTGAGCACTTGTGAAGTTATGTGATCTTGTGAACTCGTGAAGTTATGTGAAGTCATGTGGATCATTTTGTGGATCATTTTGTTTATTTTCCGTGAAGTTATGTGGATCACTTGTGCACTGGCCTTTCTGCTTATAGTTATGCAAAATGAGAACTTGGGCTCTAAAAGGCCAAGGCCCAAACAAGAATTAGACCAAAAGGCTTGGGCCTAAAAAAGATATGATCTGTAAGAATTTTTTTATAAAAGGCTGCATAGCAGATAATAAAAAGGCCAAGGCCCAAATTCGAACTAGACCAAAAAGGCTATGGCCCAAAACAATAGTGGACTATAAAAAAAAATTCATCAGAAAAAGGCTCCATTCCCAGAAAATAAAAGGCCAAATTATTGGGCCAGGCCCATACACATAAGCAAAATAAAGAGAAAAAAATAAATTAAAAGGGCCGAATTATTGGGCTTGGCCCATGTAGACGGCTGAAATGGACCGGGCTGATTCTATTTTACGACCTTTTCATTTGGTCGTAATTCTGCCACGTCGGCTTGCCACGGTGGATTTGACGTGGTGTGGTCGGATTGCTAGTGACCAAAATAATTGGTCGTAAAATCTATGACCTTTTTTTGGTCATAAACATCTACGACCATTCCAGAAGAAAGGTCGCTATAGTCAGTTAACGACCCCCAGCTTTTGACCTTATGTTTTTGGTCACAAAAAGGTCACAAATTGAAAACAGTGACCATTTTTGTGACCAATAGTGGTGGTCACTAGTTGACATATTTCTTGTAGTGAGTATGCTTATGATGGCTCTGATGACCCAATGCCGGTGGAAGAAGGAGAGGGTGAAGAAGTAGACCGTGAGGGCTGCTCCGGTGATCACCGAACTGAGTCCGGCCAGGTATATATATTTGTTAAGCCTGTGCTGACTAGCTAATTGATGGATTCATTGTTTTGGTATGTACACATATTAATTAACCTCGCCTTTCTTCCTTTTCTAGCCCTCCTGGATCGAGCACAACTTCGTAAGGAGACGAGGCCCAAGAAAAGTTGAGCTCGGATGAAAGGTTTGAGATCATAGAAATCGCTGACGACGGCCAACCGATTGAACCCATCCGGACAAATAATGCATTTGTTGCTCGGTCGGGGTTCGTTAGGGACATGATCCCGATCAGCATCCATCAATGGTATAAGCCTAAGAACGAAGAGCCCGAGGTGTCTTATGTCAATGATCTGCGGAAAAATGATCTTTGGGTGAGTGAAGTCAAATTTCACCCTACCACCAGAGGATGATCCGGAGAAGCCGCTTATAGAGCCATTAATCAAGTATTTTGCTCTTAAGAAGATGGCGAGACCTATTCGGGCATTAGAAGAAAGACCTGAATAAGTTTGTCGATAAAAAGAGATACCAGAATTCAAGGGCAAATATGAGAAGATCGAGAGATGATCGCCCGCATTTGTGGCCCACAGGACATCGAAAAAGAGTAAAAAGATGTCGGCGACAAACAAGCAAAATGCTGCGAAGAAGAAGCTTCACCATCGCACGGGTCGGTGGCTACCTCATAGCCCGCCTAAGTGGGCCAAGGCTAAGAATGATCTCGCTTGATAAAGGGATCGAACCGAGACAATGAATCGCTGGACCGTTGCGGACTTGGTTCTTCGGGTGGCGGAACCTTGGACCTATATCGTGGAAGTGCATTTGGACGGACAAGCAATTGGACATACTAGTCAAGAGGCTAAAGCAATATATCGAAGCAGCGCAACAAGGGAAGTTCGCTCCATGTGGAGAAGGATGAGCTCACAATGGCCCTCGGGAATCTTGAGCACCTCGGACGGACACGAGGCATGCCAGCTCCCTTCGTGGAAGGCTGGATTTCGACGCAGGGGTTACAAAACCCATGAGAGGAGGAAGAAATCGAGCAGAGCCAAATGCAAAGCGCCGCACGAAAGGGTAATGGGGCTAGAGGAACGAGAAGCGGCAGATCGCAGAAACGACCCGCCAAGCTTTCCCGGCTACCCGGCATCTCGGCGGAGAAGCGGCGTGGCTTCCACCGAGCTGCTTCAAATGGAGCATGCCTTGACGGCTCTCGCCACTATCCGTGGATGCTATCACGAGTCTCAAAATTGCCACCTTATGGCGCAATGGAGCAATTTGAAGGTCAAGGCGGTTGTTGGCTCTGTTTATCCTACTAAACCCGACTCAACTTTTCACTGCCGGCCGATTCCAGAAAGATATGCTAAAGTGATGGTGGATGAAATAACGGAGGATTTGAGGACCTCGGCTTGACCACCCTACCGGTGAAGGGGAGTATCGGCTGGGTTCGCTCTAAAGACTCCATGCCTATGGCGGAAGGATCTCATCAACCTTCCGAACTGGGCGCCTCGCCTCCTCCTCCTCTTCCGGCGAGTCAGCCACTCCGCCTCCTCCACCGCCTCCTCCTCCGTGAGTGACGATCAGGGGCACTCGGCCGGCTCCTTCTCCGCGGCGTGGCGGCACTCCGCCTCCTTCTCCGCTTTGCCCAAGCGCCCGAGCAGCCAGCCTCCTCCTTCTCCGCCTCGTCAACAAGGGCGAAGAGACCCGCCGCCGCTCCGGCTGCTCCGTGCCGTCGTAGTCCTTCTCCTCCGCCTCGTAAGCAAGGAAAGAAGACATCCGCCCGTCTCGCTCTGCCGGCATCTAGCAAGACAGCCAAAGGCGGGAGGAGATCTGATTCGGTCCTTCTCTGAAGAATCCAAAAGTTACCGTACGAGAGGACCGACGAGGAAAACGCGAAGATCGCGCAGACCGAAGTGCATGACTGGTTTGAAGGGTTGAAAGCAAATAGACATCCACCTCCGGAGGAGAAGCTAGATCCGACGAAAGTGAAGTGCACTCTGGCTGCCCTGACAAAACCACCCAAGTCTCCGCCGAAAGGCAACTATGAGCGCATTATTGGAAAGGCATTTGCCGAAGCGGATAGGTCGGGAAGTACTAAAAGTGATCAAAGAATGAAATAACAACGAGCTGAGAAACAAATTGCCCAGCTAGGCGAACAAGCGAAGCAATCGTGCCCCCCGCTCAAGGTGCCTGCTAGCGACATCGTGGATCCGAGGATGGTGCCCGGTTATGGCAATCCTAAAGATTACCCGCCTGACGATGTACATTATGATTTCTTGGAGGTGCGAGATACAAAGATACGAGTACGGAAGCCTCTCGTCAAAGATGAAAGCTCTCTATCAACAATGATGCGAAAATTGCATGATTGGTACATGAAAACCTGCAGAGAGTCGAGGGAGGAGTACTTTGTATGTGAGAGTTAAAAGGAGCATGACCTCGTTGGAATTGAACTGTTGCCTATTCCATTTGAGGAGTTCTATCAGTTTTCAATCAATTGGCCCTCGATAAAGCAACGGTCACCGCTCATCGTCTGTAAGTAGTACTACTTCATCATTAAGTCTCTCTATATAACTCAGCTCTTTCATTGCATGTATTTATAATTATCCTCACTATATTATGCAGATTGAAGATCGCGAATTGAAGAAAAGACAAGTGGGTTCCATTAGGTTCATTAACACATATCTCATAGATGCAATCGATGTTGAATTTCATGCCGAAAATACCGAGGCCAACTTGCTACAATCGTTAAGTAATAAATGAACACAAGGATATAATACTCTTTCCTTACAACTTCAAGGGAGTGTTATTGTCTTGTGGCATATTCGGGTTCCTTATTAGTCAAGTTATAGTAATGTAATATTGATGAGTTATGCATGCGCATGCTACCACTATATTTTCCTAGAGATTAAGCTTGAGCAGGGAGTAGTAATCTGTCTTAGACTCGAGACGAAAAGATCCCAAGGAGTATGCGGACATGACTAAAATGCTCGAGAAGTAAGTTAAATCGATCATTATCCACCATATCAGCAACTTTGTTCATTTCGATATCAAGTAATTGTTTTCTTTGTATGGCAGGGTTTGGAGAAAATTCACCAAAAAGCTCCGGACTGAGGAAGAAGCTGCAATTTAGACACCCGAAAGTAAGTACTATAGTAGCATATTCCACGCATCTCCTAGTGATTCAAGCGCTAGTTTCATCAATACCATTTAACATGCTTGCTAACTATCAGTTTGATTGACCTCTATTTCTTGTAAAGTGGTTGTGGCAGGAACAAGGAATGATTTATGTGGATACTACGTTTGCGAGTCCATCCGCCACACGACCTGTGAGCGGGCTACTCGACAAACAATATGAAGTGCGTAAATAACAATATTCACAATTTTATTTTATTACCATCATTTGTGTTGAGTTTCATTCATTCATATATATATATATATATATATATATATATATATATATATATATATATATATATATATATATATATATATATATATGTATGTATGTATTGACCCCTTCTTAAAATTAGATGCTTGGATGCGGGATGAACTACTAGCACCAGATCGCATGCGAGCAATTCAAGAGGAATTGACGGCATTCTTTCTTGACCACGTGATCGCTGAAGACGGAGAATACTATGTGGACCACGCATCCGTATGTTAGGAGATTATTTTTGTAAAAGATAATTATTATATATATGTAGCCGGTAGTGTCGGATATATATACGAGAACTTGTTGTTCGACCAATCTCGAGGAGAAGGAGAGGTGGTCGATATCACTCCCCTCTGTATGCATATATGTTCATGACGATCTTCTGCTTCCTTCGTTTGCTTACTAGCTAGCTAGCGTGTCTAGCTAGTCCTCTCTATAATGTATGTATAGTACGTAGCGTCGACCAAGCACGGACAAAAGAGAGGACACTTCTCTCTATTAATTAGCTAGCTAACACAATATATGAAACACCTAAATTAACCCCCAAAACCCCCAAACCCCCTTTAAAAAAACAAAACCCCGCCATAGAAATCTTGTGGCGTGGATGACTATTGGTCCCGGTTGGTGCTACCAACCGGGACCAAAGGCCCTCTACTGGGCTCAGCGCAGAGGCCACGTGAAGGCCCATCAGTCCCCTGTTACAGATTGAACCGGGACTAAAACAGTATTAGTACCGACCCTTTAGTCTCGGTTCATGAACCGGGGCTAAAGGCCCTCACCAACCGGGTCAATAGGCCCCTTTTCTACTAGTGCCAGATACAGACCCCAAGAGACCCTGACGAACTAAGGAAGACAAGCGAGAGCCACAGATGTGACCAAGGCGATGATGCCACTGCTGGAAGGACGGAGACGAAGAGGCAGCAAGAGCATGGGAGCTGGCAAGAGTGGTGGCAGCGGAAGGAACACGAAGCCAGTCAACCTCCCAAAGGCTCTCTGACTCACGGCGCCGGGGGCCAGCACCAACCAAAGCCTTGGTGCGTCAATCCTGAATGGAGCAAGAGTCAGTATCAAGGATGACACGACAACCAGAATCAGTAAGTTGGGCAGCGGAAAACAGATTCATGGTAAGACGAGGAACATGCGAGACACTAGGAACAGAAAAAAGAGGGAGTGGAAAGAAGGCCACGACTAGCAACAGAAAGAGGGGTGCCATCGGCGGTAAGAACATTAACAGGCGAATCAAGAGGTCGGAGAGAAGACAACACAGAAGAATCATAAGACATGTGGAAGGAGGCTCCAGAATCCAAAACCCATGAAGATGTACCTGACTGTGTAGATGCATGATGTGGTGGAGAAGTGGCTGCGATCCACGGCAGCAAATGAACCAATCGACGAAGAGCCTAAGGAAGCCGGAGGCGTTTGAGCCTCACAATGTCCTGGTCGATGAGTGACGGAGTCGAGGAAGATCCAGAGTCCCATCGGAAGAGGAGCGCCGCTGGTCGTGCTTCTTCTCACGGCAATCGACTGGGTGACCGGGCCGAGAGCGAGAGCTACGAAGGTGTCACGGCGCGACCGACCCTCTCGATATAAGCGGGCGACTCACCCCCCGAAGGTGTGGGGAGGAGCGATGTAGCGGTGATCCGAGCAGACGAGACAGGAGCCCGAGCAGCCAACACAGACGGGACCACCAGCAAACCAGCAGAGATTGAAACACGACCACGAGCAAGCAAGTGAGCACGTCTGGGCTCAAACTCAGAGCGGAGACGAGATAAGAACTCATGGACCCGCTGAAACTCCAGATCAGACCGAGTAGTCTGACAGCAACGGCAGGTGCCACAAACAACTATCCGAAGAGAGTCAAGTCGACGCCAGATGGCGAAACGCGTGAATAGAACTCATCAACGAGGAATTACCTTGTCTGGAGGGCGTGCTCTGACGCTTTTCTGAGAAAGATAGAGAGCATCACCGAGGGCTGATAGGGTGACAAATATAAGACCACATCGTTGCAAGCGTGCCAAGTCCCATGAACTCCGAAGCAAACGAGGAGGACATCGGCAGAAGAACAGCAGCAGCACGAGCATCATCATTGCACCACTGAGTGTAAGCAGAGAGATCATCCCGGTACGCCGAAAGAGCATCGGAGTAAGCAGATACCTGCTGATCATAGGCATCAACTGCAGCATCATCAAGGGTCTTGGCGGCATCCCGGTCAGCCTGGGAAGCCTCAGGAGCAAGTACCGGCGGCACCGGTGGGATTGGGGCCACAGGCGCAACAGGGCATGGCGGGCAGGGAACCTCGCCAGAAAAAACACCCCAGAGAAGAAGACCACGCATATGGATGTGCATGAATCCCACAAATTCAGTATAGTTGGTGCCATCGAAGATCACTGAGCACCTAGTAACAACAACATAGCCCGAAGAAGACATGAGGGAACTCTGTGTCTCCTCTGTCCCTTTTTTGGTCAACGGACTCAAGCAGCCCGATCTGGATCGAGCAAAGAAGTCGACGAGACAGGGGCTCAGACGGCTCGGCGGGATCGGCGAGGCCCGAGGCCCGGCCGAGGCGAGGGCTGGGCGGCTCGAGGCGGGGGCTCAGCTGCCCGAGCTGGCCGATCGAGGCAGGCTGCCCGATCTGGAGCGAGCGACGGGCGACGGGAAGCGAGGCGCGCCTGGGCGCGCGGAAGAAGCTGCGGCACGGCCGGGACAGCTGACAGGAGGATGCAGCCGGTCTGCGCCCTGGCCGCGACCGGCAGGGAGGTCGCGGCCGGGCGCGCCTGACGCTGGCCGAGCACGCTGATGGCTGGGCGGCAGGGACTGCCGGGCGCGGAGAAGGTGGCCGGCGACGGAGGAGGAGATGGCCGGCGACGAAAAAGCTAGGCACGGAGCTGCAGCGTGCGGGAGAGGAAAAGGAACCTGGCAACTGATACCATGTTGGATAAGTGAGCAACTAGTATTTCCTGAGGGCTAAAGGCCATTACATATACATGTGTGTGAAAATGCAGAAAAGCCCCTTATACAATGGGGATGTACACAATGAACTGTACACATCTAACAAAAATGACCTAAGGGTAGTGTGTCACATTTTAATCCTATCAATTTTGATTAGAAAAAGTAAATGGATGATAAGAATAGATTTTCTATACTAGGACGAACTACATTTTTGCATTTGGTTTGTCAGGAACAAAAACCAGAAATCCAAAAGAGAAAAAAAAATCATTTCATGAATGGATCAGCTCAAGAAGAACAAAACTAGTTTCAGAGTTGGCGAGTTGGGGATGAGGGATGAGGGATGAGGATGATGAGCAGGGGAGCGACCAGCCTCCAGCGCCGCCGACTCTGCGTAGTCACGGAGGGAGATCGTGGCAGCAGGCGGCGGCCAAGCCGATGGTTCATTTGGTTTGTATAATTAATTTCCAACAAGAATCCACGCAGCGGTGCCGTCTCGCCTTCCAGTTTAATCGCTGGATTTTTTTTTTCATGCAGTGAAAATCGCTCCTGCACGCCAGGACTGCCTTATCTTTCCTGGGCTTTAGCAAGGGAGTGGCGGCACAGTTCGTGAAAATCGCTCCCGCATGCAGTGAGAATTCGGCCGTGAAGCTATTGACAGTTAAAATGGGGAAACTTGTTCACAAATTACAGATGGAAAATACTGCTCCCAAAATAAACCTATGGGTTTCATTTGCCGCCACGTGGCCTTTTGCTGAAACTTCAATTGGCAAAGGGCAAGCGATGAGAATCACAACTTGTAATGGCATATATAGCAGGCGCATTATCTCACCAACTAAAATTTTGCGGAAAATGGATAATAACAGATGAATTCATTACTCTTCGTTTAGAAACAAGCACGGACATAGTGGCAGCAAGAATTTGAGAGCAATTAATCATCTTGAAGGAAACAGAGTACTAGAAAGAGAGTAAGTCTGTATTCTCATCAGGTAGATTTTGTTCTATGGGACTGCTCTGCTCCGCACCGCGTTGCTGTGGCTCGGAGTGGAGAGAATTGGAACATGTTCTTAAATTTGCGGAACTTGGATAACAACATATCAATCCCAACTCTTCGATTACCAACAAGCACAAGCATAGTAGCAGCAACAAACATAGAGGAACTAAACGTCTCTGGAAAAACAGAGTACTTGAAAACAGACTAGGTCTGATTCAAAATTGCAGGTGTTCACATCAGGTTGATCAGCCATTCCCTCCCATGGTGTTCCTCAAGAAGCGACTTTTCATCTCGGCCAACAGTTTCAACTTGTGAACTCCTTCTGAGTAGCAGTGCAGCTTGCTACTCCTCTCCATTACACTGAAGCCTCGAGATCAATGTGTTCCTCTTCCATTCGCAGTGGAGAAATGTCCATTGCAGAGAACACTTACACCATATCAGAGGCCACAAGCCAGCAGAGAACTTGGAGAGCTGAACGTGATGGCCAATTGCAGCATAACAATATATGCAGCTTCATTGGTAGCAGCTTCTTGTGGGGTTTAGTCCATTGCATTTTCCACGAGTTCTCCCCAGCTGAAATGCAATTAAAGAGCATGCATTAGTTTTATTTCATTGGGAATTTTATTATGTGTTCAAAAATTGAAAAGAACAAGACAAATTACAAACATATATGAAACAACGTTACATGATACCTACAAATAAATAACTTACCCATTATCAGAATGAACACTTCACGGTTCACGTTTCAGAGGCACTTTGACTGTCGAGGCACCGCGAACTAGCTCTCTCTTGGCTCGGAATCGGAACCCCAGGCTTCAGGTTCACTCAAGATAATTCCTTGGCGATAGAAGATGTAAGGATGTTTGTTCATTCCGGGTTGAGGAGTTTCCTGCAACAAAGTGGATTTTAGGAAATAAATGCCTAACGTAAAATCGAATCAGAAGACCATGACAAAGTTTACAGTATAAGATAGTACTTACATGTCCAGCAGATAGTCGGAGTCCGACGACCGTATCATCACCAGCAACAAGTGCAAACGAGCAACATCTCCTGTTATAGAGAGACAAACATGGTCAGAGACCCAAACTGAATCAACCAACCAAAGCATGCAACCATGGTCTTCCAGCTAAGGTGCCTGGTGACCTGAGTGTATGGCAGTACAGACCAGCATGCATGCAGCAGGGCTCAATTGATGTGAGCGAAGAACAGAAAAATGGAGCGGAGAAGATCTCGATCATCAACTACAACTGCTCGTCTTGGCACAGGTCATCTTTGCTGTTATAGAAGGCAAGAAAGCAGAAGGGAATAGAAATGCATTGTAAGAGTATATATAATAAACATCACCAGTTGATAGCTACATGCACGTATATGCATGGTGAACTGAGTACACATCAGACCAGTTCAAGGAGCCAGCGTTTGTATGCAGTGCGCTGATCAGAGAATGCAGGTTGCGTCTCTTCATGATGCATGAGTTGATTGATAATGCCATCTTCCAGTCCGTTCAGAAAGAGGGGCATATATATAACTGAGCCCAAGTGGTGATGGAGAGATTCCATGAGAGCAGACTGATACATCAAGTTCCTGTAAGAAATAATTGATGAGAAAAGTATATATATATTACCAGCATTGCGGATTGAAAGAACCAAAGAGGGATGTCCGATCCGTACCAGAGAATCTGTACCGGGACCGGGAGCAGTAGGAGCGGCTGCAATGGAGCTGAAGAAAGAAACGAGCAGCATCGATCGATTATCAAGCATCGTCATCATCATCAGAAATGCAGGAGCAAAAATCTTCTTCGGAATCTTGGCTGCCACAACAACAACAGGAGAGCAAGAGCATGTTCAGTTGTGCTAACCATATATAAGACATCATCAGCTCAGTGAGAATTAGCTGCACGAAAGAGAAATTAGCTAACCTCTCGCTTCCAGTCGTCACGTGCACCACCTGCGTGGAGGAGGTCTCTCCTGCTGCTTGATTTGACATCAAGTGGATCAACTCCATGGTAAAAAGAAGGGATACGATTGTCGTCTAGGCGAAGGAATCAGGACAGCAACTCCGGCTCGCAAACACGGTCTGAGCTTGCTCCATCGCCTCGGCATGAGCCTTCAAGTATGTGTGTGATCCATGTACCACATGAAAGCCGCAGAACTGGCAAGGTTGCGGTGCCAGTATCAAGCACCACAGCAAGCATCATCAGTGCCTGAAAGATTGCACATATATCGTAATCATCATCACTGCACTTCACAAAAGTCTGCAACTTCTGACATAATAATACTTATTAAAGAAGGAGAAGCAACATACCATGCCCCAGCTCGATACATGCTGAGAAAGAGCGGAATATATGATAGAGCTTCAGTTGCAATGGCGAGATTCCACCAGGGCAGAGTGAGACAGCAAGTTTCGGGTTTGGAGACTCCACCTACATCTGCATGTAACAAGTATTATAGACTATGCCTGAAATAATTGATAAACCAGAGAAAAGTAGAGACTGCGAGTAATTATATATTGAGATAAAGAAAGAGCATCTGTACGTACTAGACCTGTGCCGGCGAGCGGCGACTTGTAATTAGCACCAGGAGCAGTAGGAGTGGCACTGTGGCAGTAATGGAGCATTGGGGCTGAACCGATCATCGCGCATCGCCATCGTCGTCATCGGAATTGCAGGAGATAAAGTCATCGTCGTCAACAATCCAGTTAGGACGGCCTTGGCTGCTATAGCAACAACGGGAGAGCATGTTCAGTTATATGATCAGGTGGTAACTACTTAGATACTGCTACTGAAGGAAAGATAAAGTAGGTAGCTGACCTGTGGCTCCCCGACTGCACGACCACCACCTGCGACTGCGAGGAGGAGCTCTCTCCCGTTGTTGCTGGGTCGGGACGGAGACATATTGCTTCCTCCACTTGCACTGCTGTAGTAGAGCCTTCCGCGACGTCACCCAGGTCGTGGTCCCTCCGTTCTTCCCGCAGTAGCAGCACGGGATGGTTGGGGTGTTCATCCACTTCACGTTGCAGCATACCAAGCCTCGCCACTTTACTGTTCCAGCTAAGTGAAATCTCCTTGAGGCTTGGAAGGTGTTTGATACCAGTAATCCCCGATGGCAAACTGCAGCAAATGATTTCTAGCTTTTCTAACTGGGGCGAGGTGCCCACCTCGAATACCAACACTGTCAGTTGCTCCAGGCTCCAAATATCAAGTCTCCTGAGACTTGAGAATGTTTCTGCTCTGAAAACCAGTTTCTCCCCAACATAAGAATCATCACCAAGACAAAGGAGCATGAGCTTGGGCAGTGCGCCTAGTAATTCCATGATTTTGTCACCGTCCTTCAGATTGCTATACCATAACTGAATCTTCACCAAATGTACCAGACCCCCAAACCAGGCAGGCATCTCCCCGAGATCTCCATTCAAAGTCAGCTTCCGCAGGAGAGGGGGAGGTGAGAAAATAGGCTGCAACAGCCACTTGAGTGATGCACGGCTTCTCCCAGATGTACTATCATCCGCACAAAGGCGAAGAGAGCAGAGGGAAGTGAGCTTCTGAAGGGATGTACAGAGTATCTTGCTCTTTTGCTTGCTTGCCCCTACTCTGACACTCAACTTTCTGAGCTTCGTAAGCTCCCCAAGCTCTTTAACTGCTTTCCTACTTGTCCGTCCAATATCCACAATCTCTAGCATCTCTAATTCCTTTAGTTTGCTGATCCCTTTAGGCACCCTCACACCTTGAGAGTTGGTCAAACAACCAGTCCAGGCCAGGTGAATGCCCATCATAATGTTTGGACGCTCATCTGGCGGAACTAAAGGACTGAACAGAATAGGCATACAGAATGTGGACATGAACCAGAGCGCGGGGTAAAGGAAGTATAAATTAGCACTTGCACTATCTTTGCTGCAACGGAGGCTACGGAGGCTTTGTAGTTTAGTGATCTCAGTTGGTAGTGAAGTGACATGACTATTCCTCATGTCCAAAGTCTGCAAGCCTTGTAGTTTCCCTATGGTTCTTGGGAGCTTGTAAATATAATTTTCACTTCCACCAACGTGGACATATTTCAAATGACGTAACGACCCTATGGTGCTGATATCTTTTTGTTCGATTACAAAATTGGCATCAAGTAGATCTAAGACTCTAAGCATCCTAAAATCGGGTGAACATAGTGAAGGTGTCGGCTTCATGGGTCTCTTATCAAACACAGTCAATGATCGAACATGGTTCCAATCCAAGCCTTTATTTGGGCACCAACTGCCTTGCAGTGCTATATGACGAAAGTTATCCCTTACCATGTCGGTTACATTATCCGATGTAGACCACGCAAAATTTTCATCTCTAGAAATTGAGATCATAACATCCCGAACAATATCATGAACTCGACAACCCTTGACAACTCCTTCTATGTTCACTTTTGATGGCTGAATCAAGCTTCGGTTAATCAGGTCAATAAAGTAACTATTCCCAACATCCTCTACACTCGCCCCAATCCTGCAAATAATAAACCCCTCGGCTATCCATCTTTCCACTATCCGCCTCCTTTTTATTTCAGAATCCTCAGGAAATATGCTTAAATATAGAAAACATGACTTAAGATGAGAAGGTAAGTGGTTGTAACTCAGAGTAACCATCCTCCTCATTGATTCAAGGCTTCCATTTCTCTCTACCTCTGAGGGGAGCTGGTTATAAATATTTTCCCACTCATCAACCCCTCTAGTGGCAAGCATGCCTCCTATTGTGAGTATAGCTAGGGGTAACTGTCCAGACTTTTCGACTATCTTAGTAACTATTTCCCTCATATTCCCATCTTTTTTCATTTCTTCCTCACTTTTCCTAGTCTTCCTTAGTAGCAGATTTATGGCATCATTTGTTTCTAGGGGTTCATGGCGGTAGATAAGTGAGCTAGAAGGTCCCAAAGTGCAGTTCTCAGCTAAGCCAAGATCTCGTGTTGTTACCATTATCCGGCTACCTTTGTTGTTAATACTAGGAAACACAACACTTTTCATCCAATTCCAATCATGTATGTTCCACAAATCATCAAGAACAACAAAATACCTCTTCTCAAGTAGCTTTTCTCTAAGATAGTTGGCGAGATTCAGTTCGCTCCCAACATTCCCTTCAAGCTGCTTCTTCAATGCTTCACTGCCGAAAAGATCTTTGATCATAACTTTGAGAAACTCCATCCTGACAAATGACTGAGAGACAATGATCCAAGCACAACATGAAAAGTTATCCATACTTTCATAAACCTTCCTGGTAAGAGTAGTCTTACCCAAACCACCCATGCCAACGACGCACACTACCTGAGCAGGGCTATTTATGGCATCAACATCTAGAAGATTTATCAATTCTTGTTTTGGCTTGGAGAACCCGACAAGTTCAGCTTCATTAATGTTGTTGGCTGACTTGTTGCGAATATCTTCCATGCAAGAATCCCTCTCATCCATGGCTCTGGCGAATTGGTTCTTCCCAATCAAGTTGTATCGTGTGTTCCTGTTGCTCACTTCTTCAACCCTTGATTTGAGATCACGAATTTGTATTGCGATTCGATGGCGATCTTTGAGCTTCATCAGCTTCCTTGACAAGCTTTGACTTGCCACATGCACCATGAACTCACCAAGGCAATCTTCAATATTGTATGATAGGTCCCTTACTTGCTCTGCCCACACCTTCAGTAGCATGTCTTTCTCTTTCATTGCTTCCGCAGCCACCAGGAAAGCCTGCATCGTTGCTAGCTCGTCCTTGATGAACCTAGCAAACAAAGGATTGAAAGAAACTACATTAGAACACACTTTGTATCATTTCGGCAACATCTTACATGCAACAATACTTGAAGAAAAAACTCTGCACCTCCATGTAGAGATTTCAAGCCTACCATGAATACCTGGTGCCTTTCTATTTTTAAGAGTTGAATAAAACAATTTAATCTGTTACAAGAATTAATAAAACCAGTGTTCATCGAATAAGATGGACTTAACAGATATAATAATAATAAAATATCATGTCAGAGGCTGCTGGAAGTGCATTACGTGAACAGAAGAATAAGAACTTACCAGATATCCTTGCGCACACCCATGAGGAGGCTCATCTCGTCGGCGGCGGCAGAGGCGGCCTTGCTAATGGCGCCGCCCAGCATGGACCTTGCCATGCTCAGCACTGTCTCCGCCATTATCTCCGGCCGGTTCTGATATGATCCTCTCCGCAACAATTGATCGATCTCAGTCGCTAGCTATGTGTATGGTGTGGGCTAAGGACTCGTGCACCAGGTCGCCGTGCTCTTTGTGCTGCCACAAACAGGGCTCTTATAGCGAAAGCCCTGAGGCTCTTCTTTCCTCTCGTCATGATTATTCAAACAAACACCCATGTTTTTTTTCTTATAATACGGCCTGTTGTTGCAATACAGCCATCTTAGCTAAATTTGCAGCAGTTTAGTACTACGTCTCTTTTGCCGGCCAAATTTGGACAGGCCACAGCACTACCTCTGTTGATGATTAGTGCCTTGAGCATAGCTGTCTTTTTGTATTAGGGTTGTTGAAATGCAAGTATCCAAATAATTAACCACACGTTAATTTCCTTTTAGCTACTAGTGTCGCATGTTTAGCAGCGTAGGGTGTGCGTTTTGTACACTAGCGGTATTGGAATCTCTATTCGGTTTCACACAAGCATCTTAGGTAGCACTATGCGCTCCAATGGCCACACCATGCGTCTAGTCAAGTCTTTGTTTCAAATTCTGGTTGTTCAAATGCAGCTCTCAGTAGCCAGATAAATAACTTGCGCTATGTCACTACCTATATCATAAGCATGCGGCAGGTAGCAAACGACACGATGCTTAATTATATACTACTGGCGGCTATAGAAACTTGGAATCTGACCATTCCACACTAGCTAGCTTCAAACTAACATAGGCTAGCAAGCTAACGACCTTGTTCTACCGCATACGCGTGAAGCTCGGTCTTTGCCAAAGACAATTTGTACAGGCGTAAATGTTAGAAAATAATGTTCATAGGATAAGGATGAAATAATTCAGCATGGTATGAGGATAAGCTCTGCCTATCTTTGTATTAAGAAGAGAGGGTTTGAAATTCAATCGACGCCGGCTTCCACAGCAGCATCTGACTATCCCGAGCAGCCGGACCAGGGACGGAGGCGATGCAACCTTGTCAAACTTGGATAACAACATATGCAATCCGCATTCTTTCAATAGAAGCAAGCACAAGCATAGTGGCAGCAACAGGCATAATGAAACTAAACATCTCTGAAAAAACAGAGTACTAGAAAACAAAGTTATTCTGTTCTCAAAATTGCAGATGTCCTCATCAAGTTGAGCATCAGCCATTCCATTCCATGCTGTTCCCTCATAAGCGATTTTTCATCGGGGCCCACAATTGCAACTTGTGAATTCCTTCTGAGTAGCAGTGCAGCTTGGTACTACCCTCCATTACACTGAAGCCCCAACATCTATGCATTCCTCTTCCATTCACAGTGAATAAATGCCGTGATCCCTCCCAGCTTCACCTTGCACCATATCAGAGGTCGCCAGCCAGCAGAGAACTTGGAGAGCTGAACGTGATGGCCAATTGCAGCATGACAATATATGCAGCTTCATTGGTGGCAGCTTCTTGTGGGGTGTGGTCCATTGCATTTTCCACGAGTTCTCCCCAGCTGAAATGCAATTACAGAGCATGCAATAGTTTTATTTCATTGGGAATTTTATTATGCGTTCACAAGTTCAAACCAACAAACAAATTGCAAGTATATTTTTTTTTTAGAAAAGGAGGATGACCCCTGGCCTCTGCATCTGGGCAATGCATATGGTCACTTTATTAATTATTCTCACAAGACCTTACAAAGTGATACAACAGTAAGACTAAAGCCGCCGTCTAAGCAACAGACTGTCGATACACCTATCCAGTTGATGAAGGGGCGCAGATAGCCTGGGCCTAATACCAAACATGCATCGCAACCAAGCCTAACATCTAAGATCTGAGACCCTAACCTAGCCACTTGCCGGGTCTGGGGCACACACTGGTCCGGCGTGCTCTCAGAGGCCGCCACCGCCAACTGCCACCGCTCCATCTTCAGAACTGTACTGATGCATCAACCTTGCTCGGTCTAGCTATCGTCGACGCCACCACGGCACCCAACGACACCTCCTCCCTGCGCGCAAACAGCTGAGCACGTCGCGGTCGCCACTGATACACCTCAGCGCCACGCTGCCAAGTACCACCAGTCGACACAGCTTGAAGTCCTTGGAAGATCTGTCGTTGTGACGCCCCCGATTCAATCGTACACTAATCATGCACGCAAATGTTTACGATCAAGATCAGGGACTCATGGGAAGATATCACAACACAACTCTAAAACATAAATAAGTCATACAAGCATCATAATACAAGCCAGGGGCCTCGAGGGCTCGAATACAAGTGCTCGATCATAGACGAGTCAGCGGAAGCAACAATATCTGAGTACAGACATAAGTTAAACAAGTTTGCTTTAAGAAGGCTAGCACAAACTGGGATACAGATCGAAAGAGGCGCAGGCCTCCTGCCTGAGATCCTCCTAACTACTCCCGGTCGTCGTCAGCGGGCTGCACGTAGTAGTAGGCACCTCCGGTGTAGTAGTCGTCATCGACGGTGGCGTCTGGGTCCTGGGCTCCATCGCCTGGTCGCAGCAACCGGGTAAAGAAAGGGGAAAAAGGGGGAACAAGGCAACTGTGAGTATTCATCCAAAGTACTCGCAAGCAAGGAGCTACACTACATATGCATGGATATATGTGTAAAGGGCCATATCAGTGGACTGAACTGCAGCATGCCAGAATAAGAGGGGGATAACTAATCCTGTCGAAGACTACGCTTCTGGCAGCCTCCGCCTTGCAGCCTGTAGCAGAGAGTAGTCTGAAGTCCTCCAAGTAGCATCACATAGCAATAATCCTACCCGGCGATCCCCTCCTCGTAACCCTGAGAGAGAGCGACCACCGGGTTGTATCTGGCACTTGGAAGGGTGTGTTTTATTAAGTATCCGGTTCTACTTGTCATAAGGTCATGGTACAACTCCAAGTCGTCCTGTTACCGAAGATCACGGCTATTCGAATAGATTAACTTCCCTGCAGGGTGCACCACATAACCCAACACGCTTGATCCCATTTGGCGGACACACTTTTCGGGTCATGCCCGCCGCGGAAGATCAACACGTCGCAGCCCCACCTAGGCACAACAGAGAGGCCAGCACGCGGTCTAAACCTAAGCGCACGGGTGCGGGCCCATCGCCCATAGCACACCTGCACGCTATGTCGTGACGAAAGCGTAACTAGCCCCTTAATACAAGAGCAGGCTTACGTTCCAATCCGGTAGCGCCACTCGATCGCTGGTGTCACGAAGGCTTGGTGATACCACGACGCTGGATACCCATAATTACTCCGCGTAGATGGTTAGTGCGTCTGAGACCAAATGGCGGACTTAGATCAAATACCAAGATCTCGTTAAGCGTGTTAAGTATCCATGACGCCGACCAGGGCCAGGCCCACCTCTCTCTAGGTGGTCTCAACCTGCCTGTCGCTCCACCACAAAGTAACAATCGGGGCCGTCAGGAACCTGGGCCACCTCTACCGGGATGGAGCCACATGTCCTTTCAGCCCCATCTCCGAACATTATCACGGGTAATGTAACATGTAAAGTATATAGTATATGCCCGTGATCACCTCCGAAGCAATCACAGCCCAGAGTATAGCATGGCGAGACGGACAAGAGTGTAGGGTCACTTGATGGAACACTAGCATCCTATACTAAGCGATGGGATAGCGGTAAAGGTAACAACAATAGTAGCAAGGACAAAGCTATGCAGCGGATAGGATTAATCGAAAGCGTAACATGCTACACTACTTTAATGCAAGCAGTATAGAGAAGAGTAGGCGATATCTGGTAATCAAAGGGGGGGCTTGCCTGGTTGCTCAGACAAGGAGTGGTCGTCGATGACGTAGTCGACCACAGGGGCATCAGCATCGGTCTCGGAGTCTACCGGAAAGGAGTAACGGAGGGGGAACACAATAAATAACAGAGCAATCAAATGTAACACAAAGCAAGACGCGGCAATACGTTGTGCTAGGGGCGACCTAACGTAGGGATAGGCGATACGGTGAAGAAACATCCGGAAAATATCCCGGTGTGTCGTGTTTTCAGCGCGGAAGGCGAAGGGGAAAGTTGCGAGTTCGATAGGTTAGAGGGGTTTGGCGGATGAACGGGTTGCATATCCGGAATCGTCTCGTCATTCTGAGCAACTTTCATGTAGAAAGTTTTTCGATCCGAGCTACGGATTATTTTATATGATTTTCTAAAGTTTTACTTATTTCCTAAATTATTTTAATTCAAAAATTAAATGTTAAATTGCCATTGGTACATAGAAGTGTACCCACACATGTGCTACTTAGACTGACTTGTGGGGCCAGGGGCTGAGTCAGCCAGTCAACTGTTGACCAGTTGCCTGGTCAACAAAGTCAAAGGGGCCCAGGGGGGTCCCACCTGTCACTGACTGGGAGTGCCCAATCAGCAGAGTTGACTAGTCAACTGGGTCCAGCGGGACCCAGTAGTCAGTGACTGTTTATAATAACAGGTTCTAAATAAATTAATTAAACAAATTAGTATGTGGGCCAGGTTGTCAGTGACTACTCTAATAACAGTGTTTATTATTTTTAACTAACCTAATTAGAGGCAGGGGCCCACACGTCAGTGGGGGTTAGTGGTTAATCCCCGTGGGGTCCACTTGTTGGTGGCCCACGGGGCGTTTCGAACAGTCGTCGCGCCGGTGACCAAACCGACGGCGGCGACACGCTGGAGCGCGTCGGAAAACGCGTACCGGGCGCCATTTTGGATCTTGACGAGATCGTTCGAACGCACGGCAGCAGCAGCGTCGAGCAGGCTCTACCTCGACCGAAGATGGTCGGGAATGGCGATGGCGATGAACTGAAGCAGCGACCGGAGGGGGAGCTCAGCAGAAGCGGGCTACGCGAGGGAGTTGACTGAACAAACGGCACAGGCGGCCTCTACGGAGCTCCATGAACGTGTTGGCGTAGCGCGTACAAGCAGAGGGGGGTTCGGGAGCGTGGTGCTCGTCGCCCATGGCGGCGTCCGGCTTCGGTGCTCAATGGGATGAGGGCTAGGCAGCGGAATCGAGCACGGGGGGGGGGGAGGATTTAGCGGCGGAGCTCACAGTGGAGCCGTAGGGCATGGCAGCATGCTCGAGGGAGGCTCGCGGTGGTCGGATTCGGTGGCGGCGTGCGGCGGCCTGAGGAGGAAGCCCAACACGGGGCAGCGTCGTGGGGGCGTCCTGGCTCCTACGCGTGGTCGGGGGCGAGGAAGTGATCGACGACGACGCGTGCGATGAGCTCCTAGGCGGAGGGGCGCATGGTGGCCGCGGTGGGACGAGGGACGTCGGGGTCGGGCGCTCCGCCCAGATCCAGAACGAGGAAGGGGGAGGAGAGGCGTGTGAGGAGTGGGGAGTCGGTCGGGCTAGGGTTTCAGTGCGGGCAGAGAGGGATATGGGCGCGGCTGGTGGGCCGGCCTGGTGGCCAGCTGGGCCGGGGGGGCTTCTCTTTTTTTGTTTAGCTTTGTTTTCTGTTTTTGTGTTTTCTTTTTCTTTTATTTATTTTCCTTTTCTGTTTTGAATTATTTTAAATTATCTAGGCATTTTATGAAAATGTATTTGCTTTATTATAATTACCTAGGCATTTAACTGCACACCCCGAACATTTTAGTTTAATATTTTGAAAACTTTGACGTTTGACATTAATTTGAATTTAAATTTGAAATAGTTTTGAATTAACCTGAGATTAATTACAGTGACAGAGGTGACGTGCCATCATTAACGTGAGATTACTGTAGCATGATTATCCGGGCGTCACAATTCTCCTCCACTACAAGAAATCTCGTCCCGAGATTTAAGAGGGGGACTAAGGGGGAAAGGTCTTGTTACGAAATTTCTAACGAATCTTCTCAGTCTTGGTTGCTCTTCTCGAAGAGGTCGATCCATTACATTGGTGTCTTCAGTCCTCTGCTTCAACGCATCATGATGAAATTGTCGTCCTTTCTTCAGGATCTCCATCGTTCTTACGAAAGAATAAAGGGTGGTTATTCCGAAATAGCAGACCTCTACAAGGTCGACTACCTGGTCAATAACATCGGGGAAGGTGGCAGAAAGTAACTCTCGAATTGAAACTGAAGAAAATATCGAGAGCAAGGTAAGAAGGTGCAATAAGAAGTTTCAAGTGGATAGGTAATCATTTGTTGCCTGATACGAAATTGAAAGGGGTTCAGAGCAATGGGAATAAGTATTGCGTCTGATACCAGAATAGATCACTAGGCAGGTGGCCAATGAATTACATAAGAAGTCACGCGCGAGGAATAACTTTGGAAACCGGGGGTGTACAGGAGAGTCTGGTTTCGATCCTGTGGAATTGTGGGTTATGGGCCCACCATGTGGTTAAAAGTAGGAAAAGCATTGATATCTTGCACGGTCGTGATAGCAAGACATGTCAGAGGGTAGCCTATCAGTTATGTTGGCAACAATGTCGATACCAAGGGCGAGGGACGAAGAGAACCATTTTCCTGCTCGTTGAACGAGGCGGACCAATAGGCAAGGTTCTCGTCCATCGGTGGCTACCGGAATGTCATCAACAAAAGTAACAGGGCCTTACTGACAGAATTGCACTCTGAGGTGTTAACATAAGCAGGGGATTAATGCTGCTTAGTTCATAATGATCACCAGAAAGTTTAGACAAAACAATGGAAAGGAAAAGGTGTTTATCAGATTAACAACTCAATGGAAAGGGGAATGTGTTTAAACACCTATTTCAGGGGTATATCCTTTCCAAGGACAAGCGGAGCATGATGTACATGACAGGATAGAAAGTAGAAAACCATTAAGGTAAGGGGAAGGGATTTCATGGTATTACCGATACAACGGTGTCTGGATAATTGAGCAAGAAAACATTTAGCATTGAGCTTCAAATGTTCTTGTCGAAAATCGGAGTACCACAGACATGCTTCGAGATAGCATTGACATGGTCAACAGGAACATCAAACTTTGAAAACAAAAAGGATCCACGAGGAACAACTTATAAAATAGGTCTGACAATTTCCTCCAGGAAGAATGGTAACTGATAAGCCAAAAACAAATAATATTTACCAACATTGCGGATTGAAAGAACCAAAGAGGGATGTTTGCTCTGTACCATAGAATTTGTACCGGGAGCAGTAGGAGCGGCAACAACGGGGCTGAAGAAAGAAATGAACATCATGGATCAATCACCAAGCATCGTCGTCGTCGTCAGAAATGCAGGAGCAAAAATCATCTTCAGAATCTTGGATGCTACAAGGACAAAAGGAGAGCAAGAGCATGTTCAGTTGTGCTAAGTGTATATAGGACATCATCAGTTCAGTGAGAAATTAGCTGAATGAAAGAGAGATTAGCTAACCTGTCGCTTCCCGTCGTCAGAGCCACCACCTGCGACTGCGAGGGGAGGTCTCTCCCGCTGCTGCTGGGTCGGGATGGAGAGATGATTCCTCCCCCACCCCTCTTGCTTCCTCCACTTGTACTGCGGATGTGGAGCCTTCGGCGACGTCACCCAGGTCGTGGTGCCTCCGGTTCTCCTGCAGTCGCAGAACGGGACGGTTGGGGTGTGCATTCACCTCACCTTGCAGCGCACCAAGCTTTGCCACTTGACCGCCGTAATAAAGAAAAATCTCCTTGATTCTTGGAAGGTGTTTTATACCAGTAATCCCGGATTCCAACCTGCACACACTAATTTGTATCTTTTCCAACTGGGGCGAGGTGCCCACCTCGAATACCAACTCTGTCAGTTGCGTTAGGCCCCAAATATCAAGTCTCCTGAGACTTGGGAATGTTTCTGCTATGAAAACCAGTTTCTCCCCAGCATAAGAACCCCAGTCAAGACGAAGGAGCATCAGCTTGGGCAGTGCGCCCAGTAGTTTCATGCTTTCATCCCCATCCTTCAGATTGCTAGACCGTAAGTCAATCTTCACCAAATGTACCAAATCCCCAAACCACTCAGGCAACTCCCCGAGATCTCCATCCAAAGTCAGCTTCCTCAGGAGAGGGGGAGGTGAGGAAACAGACTGCAACAGCCACTTGAGTGATGCACCGCTTCTCCCAGATGGATTTTTATCCACACGGAGACACAGAGAGCGGAGGGAAGTGAGCTTCTCAAGGGATGTAGAGAGTATTTTGCTCTTTTGCTTGCTTGCCCCTACTGCGACGCTCAACTTTCTGAGCTTTATAAGCTCCCCGAGCTCTTTAACTGCTTTCCTACTTGTCCGTTCAATATCCACAATCTCTAGTATCTCTAACTCCTTTAGTTTGCTGATCCCTTTGGGCACCCTCACACCTGGAGAGTTGGAGAAACGACCAGTCCAGGTCATCTGAGTGGACATCATAATGTGACGCTCATCCGGACTAACTAAAGGAGTGAACAGAATAGGCGTACAGAATGTGTACAGTAACCAGATCTTAGGGTAAACCAAACCATCTAAAGTAGTTTTGCTGCAGCGGAGGCTACGAAGGCTTTCTAGTTTAGTGATCTCAATTGGTAGTGATGCGACTTTACACCCTCTCATGTCCAAGTCTGCAAGCCTTGTAGTTTTCCTATGGTTCTTGGGAGCTTGTAAATATAATTTCCACTTCCAGCAACATGGACATATTTCAAATGACGTAACGACCCTATGGTGTTGATATCTTTTTGATTGATTACAAAATGGACATCATACAGATCCAAGACTCTAAGCATCCTAAAGTCGGGCGAACATAGTGAAGGTGTCGGCTTCATGGGTCTCTCATCAAACATAGTCAACGATCGGACATGGTTCCAGTCAAAGCCTTTATTTGGGCACCAACTGCCTTGCAGTGCTATATGACGGAAGTTATCCCCTGCTATGCTGGTTTCATTATCCAATGTAGACCATGCAAATTTTTCATCTCTAGAAATTGAGATCATAACATCCCGAACAATATCATGAACTCGGCAACTCTTGACAATTCCATGTATGTTCACTCTTGCTGCCTGAATCAAGCTTCGGTTAATTAGGTCAATAAAGTAACAATTCCCAACATCCTCTAAACTCACCCCGCTCCTGGCAATAATAAACCCCTCGGCTATCCATCTTTCCACTACCCGCCTCCTTTTGATTTCAAAATCCTCAGGAAATATGCTTAAATATAAAAAACATGACTTAAGATGAGAAGGCAAGTGGTTGTAACTCAGAGTAACCATCCTCCTCATCGCTTCAAGGCTACCATTTCTCCCTAGCTCTGAGGGGAGCTGGTCATAAATACTTTCCCACTCGTTAACCATTCTAGTGGCAAGCATGCCTCCTATTGTGAGTATAGCTAGGGGTAACTGTCCAGACTTTTTGACTATCTTAGTAACTATTTTCCTCATGTTTCCATCTTTTTTCATTTCTTCCTCACTTTTCCTAGTCTTCCTTAGTAGCAGATTTATGGCATCATTTGTTTTCAGGGGTTCATGGCGGTAGATAAGTGGACTAGAAGATTCCAAAGTGCACTTCTTAGCTAAGCCAAGATCTCGTGTTGTTACCACTATCCGGCTACCTTTGTTGTTACTACTAGGAAAAACAACACTTCTCATCCAATTCCAATCATCTATGTTCCACAAATCATCAAGAACAACAAAATACCTCTGCCTAGGTAGCTCTCTCTGAAGATAGTTGGCGAGATTCACTTCGCTCCCAACATTCTCTTCAAGTTGCTTCTTCAATGCATCACTGCCAAAAAGTTCTTTGATCATAACTTTGAGAAACTCCGTCCCGACAAATGACTGAGAGACAATAATCCAAGCACAACATGAAAAGCTTTTCATACTTTCATAAACCTTCCTTGTAAGAGTAGTCTTACCCAAACCACCCATGCCGACCACACATACAACCCGAGGAGGGCCATTGTTGGCATGGGCATGTAGATGATCTATTAACTTTTGTTTGGGTTCGGAAAACCCCACAAGTTCAGCTTCATCAATGTTGCTCGCTGACTGGTTGCGAATATCTTCCATGTAAGAATCCCTCTCATCTGCTGCTCTAGCAAATTGGTTCTTCTCAATCAGGTTGTATCGTGTGTTCCTGTTGCTCACTTCTTCAACCCTTGATTTGAGATCGCGAATTTGTATTGCGATTCGATGGCGATCTTTAAGCTTCATCAGCTTCCTCGACAAGCTTTGACTCGCCACATGCACCATGAATTCACCAAGGCAATCTTCAATATTGTATGATAGGTCCCTTACTTGCTCTGCCCACACCTTCAGTAGCATGTCTTTCTCTTTCATTCCTTCAGCAGCCACCAGGAAAGCCTGCATCGTTGCTAGCTCGTCTTTGATGAACCTGGCATACAACGGTTGAGAAAGAAACATAATTAATCACAAGACGTGTGTTGTCATTCCCGCAGCATATGACCTACATGGAATAGAATATGCACCTCCACAGAGAGATTTCAAGCCTACCAATGCCATTCAATTTATATGAATTGAATAAAACAATTTCATCTGTTAGAACCATTAATATGTCCAACTTCATCCAACAAGATGGATATATAGAAAGAAAAAAAAGGATGTAAGAGGTTGTGGGAAGTGCATGAGCTGAACAAAAGAAGTGCATGTGCACATACCAGATATCCTTGCGCACACCCATGAGGAGGCTCATCTCATCGGCGGCGGCAGAGGCAGCCTTGCTAATGGCACCGCCCAGCAACGACCTCGCCATGCTCAGCACCGTCTCCGCCATCTTCGACCGGCCTTTTCCCCTGGTCACTGAAGTGGCAACAATTATGGGTGTTGTTGCTATGGATCGGAGAAGAGAAGGTGAGCTGAGCACCTGGGCATGTGCTACGCTTGGTATGCGCTCTGATTTATAACCGGCAAGTCATCATGAAAGAAAGGCATCTTACTGTGGCCACACTGCACAAGTGACCTGTACACGTACGAACGTACGTGTGTCCTAATAATAATCAAGTAATTGCAGTGTCCCGTCTCGTTTCTCGCTGGTTGGTGTATCACAATTAATTCGGTTGTTGCAGCGTTGCCATCACCGTACAAAAGGAAAAGGAGGCGAGTAACTGAGAGCACATGGACTGCCGGCCATTCGCAAATGAACAAACACGTACTGCATTCATCCAGCTCCGGACATGATATGATCCATCGAGATATCGATCGAGACGAGAGCAGGGATAACTAACCAAACTAGAGAGACGAATGTCCACACGTTCACGCGTTACAAGCGGCCAACTGGAAATGCGCCAGGCGAGATTGTAACATGTTCACGCGTTAGAAAAGGCGATATGGAACTGGAAATCCTTGCATAGTCTGGTAAATTAATATTCATAAGCAATGCTTAGGTAGATCATCCATATGAAGATAAACATGTATCGTTGAAGTAGATTTATCAATGCAGCAATTTTTTGTGCAGATGCAGTTGGGGTCCATACCAAAACGAAACGAATAAAACGACAAGCGATGAGCGAATCTCAATTTTTTTGTTTTTGAAACGGTGGCGGATCTCAAATACCAATGACATTGAAGTCCACATGCATGCTGGAGTAAGTAATATCAATTACTATAGTGTTTTTGTTAAAACGCAAATAATTTTAATCTACACTTCTGCACCTAAAAACAAGTTTTAGATGTAAATTTAAAAATAAAGAGCTGAAGAGGTTTGCTAACATAAATACTCCCTCCATAAAGAAATATAAGAGCATTTAGATTACTATTTTAGTGATCTAAACGCTTTTATATTTCTTTACAGAGGGAGTAGCATTCTTTTCAAATGGTTTCATGAAATTATATCCTTTATAGGGCATACAACACCACAATAGTCCTGGAACTATATACGTTATGAAAAACTTAGCTGAGAAAAATAGAAGTGCAAAAAGGAAGCACTAAGTTAAATAAAAAAAAGCTTTCACAGAAGAAAAAAAATAAGAGGTCAGGCAAAATATGTGAGGCCAGTTTGGAGCTCGGCCTCCATGGAGGCCAGTTTTTGAAAAAAGCAAAATTCATGAAAATTCATATTTTTACAATTCAAAAAAATCTGAAAAAAAATACAGATATACATGGAGGCATAACACACATGAGCGTAAATTTTTAGGACAAAATACGATAAAATGAAGTCTGTGCAAAAAAGACAAATCTGAGGCTTTTTAACACATGATACTATTCATCCTCAAAGTCCAGAAATTTGTCTTTTCTGTGTAGGTCGCATTTCAAAGTATTTCACCTTGAATTTAAACACACACATACATTTCATCCTTGTAAAGTTGCATATTTTTTTCCAGAATTTTTTGAAATCAAAAAGTTTGATTTTAGAATTTTTCAAAAATAAAGGGCTCCATGGAGCTCGGTCACCAAAACGCCCCACTCATACAACACCAGAATAGTCCTGGAACTATGTACGTTATGAAAAACTTAGCTGAGAAAAATAGAAGTGCAAAAAGGAAGCACTAAGTTAAATAAAAAAAACGTTCACAGAAGAAAAAAAAAGAGGTCAGGCAAAATATGTGAGAAAGTTTGCTTCTACAAATAAGAAAAATATTCCCTCTGTAAACAAATGTAAGACGTTTTAGGTCACTAAGAGCCTGTACAACCCCAATTACCTAATCCACCCCCCACCCCAACCCAAACACCCGCGGAAGCACCCGGGTGCGTCCGCGGATAGCGACCGGACATCACACAAATAGTTGATTCCACGGTTACAAACACCATTTTGAAATTACCAAATCCATATTATTACATGGAACATAAAACCTAATCTATGTAGACCTTAGCCGGTTGCGCCCCTCGAAGTGTTTGTCCGGTTGCCAGCAAGATAGAGTAGGACACGGCCCAGCTCACGGGACTCAAGGCGCCGCCATCTCCCATGCCCTACTCTTCCTCGTCGGAGCCTGGAACCGTGACGGTCCCGGTGGACGTGAGGTCGATGATGGATCCATCCTAGGAGGAGCCCGTGACATCCACCACGACGCGGTTGCGGCGCCCGAAATGGGACACCATACAGGGCGCCGGAGAATGCGACTCCGCCTCACCAACGTTCACCGCCGCGATAGGCCATCCATCTGGGCGTTTGAGGAGGGTTTGAGACGCCCGGCTTCTTACTAACCAATCCAGGGAGACTAATGTCCACACATTCACGCGTTTGACAATCCTAGCTAATTAGGTGCAACTGGCTAGGATTGTCCATTAAATGGAGGTTGAAATTTTGGAAGAAGCTGAGGGTGGTCCGATTCAAGGAGAATCGAGCAAAAGAACTAGCCTTGATAGTGTTACGTCCTGTTCCCTTTGCATAAGGATCTGTGGTTTGCGAAACTTTAACAGTGGCATGCGTCTATACAAAAAGTCACTTTGGAACATTTCTTAAAAAAAATCACTTTGGACCACGGGCGTGAGTGCACGCTTTATTTGGAATAGTTATTATATCTAAGGGCATGCATGCAGCCGATTAAATTGCTGCCAATCAGTTAAGCTGGCTGTTGGGGGGCGGGGGTATATGATTTTGGAGAAGACGTGTATCCATATGCCTCCCACCCATATTTCTCAACAAACTTGTGACGCCCGGGTAATCAAGCTACAGTAACCCTGCGCTAATGATGCCACGTCACTTAGGTTACTGTTGGTAAACTCGTGTTAGTTCAAAACGATTCAGATTCAAATTTAAAATATAGGCAAACAACAAAAGTTTTCAAATAATAAAACTAAAATGTTCTGGTTGTGCCAAATATTGCATCGGTAATTATGATGGAGTGCATACATTTTTATAAAGTGACTGAATATTTTATAATGAATTAAAACAGAAAAGGAAAATTAAGAAAAGAAAAACATAAAATAAAAAAAGAGAAAAGGAGACCCCAGCTCCGCATGGGCCTCGGCCCATCCCACCTCAGCCGCCAGCCCACCCCGACCGCCCAGCCACGCCTGCTAACCTCCCCCGTGGAACCCTAGGGCCCAACTGCACCTAACCCCCACCTCCCGATCCCTCACTCCACTCCTCCCGCGATCTCGATCTGGATCGGGAGATCCCCTCGCCTCCGCCGACGGCCTCGTCCCTGCCCAGTGATGCCGTCGCCGTTCGACCCCGACAGACGCCTCGCCCTCCTCTGGCTTCGCCGCCTCGTTCGTCGCCCGAGACCGAGCCGGCGCCCAAGACTCGCCACAAGTCGCCCGCCGCCTCGACCACGCCCGACCCCGACGACATCGCCCCGACGCACGTCGCCGTCCTCGGTGCCCCCCCTCCACCGGAGCACCACCCCCATCACCCTGCTGTGTCGCCGTCCGTCGCCGCCCGGACCGCGCCGACGCCACCCGGAGCTCGCCGCCACCTCACCGGGCTCCTTCCCTCCGCGCTTCGTCCCCATCGCCCCCCGACCGTCCCGAGCCCGCTGCCATTCCCCACGGCCCCTGTGAGCCCCGCCGCTCCCTCCCTCTCCCTCACGCTCGCGCTAGTCGCCGCTGTCCCCGCCGATCTCGCCATGCGGTTGACGCGCTCATTTGTGTCCGTCTGGCGCTCACCGCGCCGTGCTTTCGCTTCCGCGGTTGCGCGCCCTGTTCGCTCACCGCGAACCGCTCGCCCTCCGTCTTGGGTTGTTGCTAGCCCCGGCCGCGCCCGTTTCCCCGGCGGCGCGCCCACCGCGCCTAACGGCCTCGCACGCGCCCGAGCGCGTGCCTCGCGCCGTGGTGCCCTTGCCCACCTCCGTGCCTAGCCGATTACGCAGCCCCGCTCGCCTCGACCTCGTCGCTCGGCGTCCCGACCTCGCTGCGCCGCGCCTGGCTCCCTCGTCGCCGATGGCCTCGCCCGCCCGCTCGGCGCAGCTCCCCTGCACGGGCGCCCGCTCCGTTATCCACCAGCTCCGGGGCGGATGGGCCATCACAAGCAGGCCCCACCGCCCCTCCCCTTTCTAACAAAAAAAAGGAAAAGAAAAGAAACTAAAAATATATATATATATATATATATATATATAATAAATAATTAATAATAAAATTAATTAATTAATTAACTTAATTAACTCTGATTAAATTAACTAATTATGATTAATTAACCTAATGACTAATTAACCTAATTAACTACAGTTAATTAACTAGCAGTGTATGACGAACGGGACCCACACGTCAGGTTGACCAAGTCAACTCTGTTGACTGCTGATGTCAGCATGACATCATGCTGATGTCATTAACCTGTTTTTCGAATTAATTAAATAATTAATTAAATTTCAGAAATTAATAAAATCTTTAGAAAATCATATCTTTTAATCCGTAACTCGGATTAAAATATTTTCAACATGAAAGTTGCTCAGAACGACGAGACGAATCCGGATACGCAGTCCGTTCGTCCGCCACACACCCCTAACCTATCGAACCTGTAACTTTTCCCCTCCGGCTCCTCTGCCCGAAAACACAAAACACCGGGAATACTTTCCCGGATGTTTCCCCCCCTTAACCAGTACCACCTCATACCACGTTAGGGCACGCCTAGCATCGCTACTTGACATGTCATGCATCGATAAGCATCTGTTTACTTGGTATTCATTGTTTCTTCCCCCTCTTCTTTCCGGTAGACTACGAGACCGACGCTACTGCTGCCTAGTTCGACTACGGTGTTGTCGACCCCTCTCTCTTGCCAGAGCAACCAGGCAAGCCCCCCCCTTGATCACGAGATATCGCCTACTCTTCTCTATACTGCTTGCATTAGAGTAGTGTAGCATGTTACTGCTTTCAGATACTCCTATCCTGATGCATAGCCTGTCCTTGTTACTACTGTTGTTACCTTTACCTGCAATCCTATATGCTTAGTATAGGATGCTAGTACTTTCATCTGTGGCCCTACATTCTTGTCCGTCTGCCGTGCTATACTATCGGGCCGTGATCACTCGGGAGGTGATCACGGGTATATACTATATACTTTATACATGATACATGTGGTGACTAAAGTCGGGTCGGCTTGTGGAGCACCCGCAAGTGATTCACGGATTGGGGGCTGAAAGGACCTTTGTCCCGACGGCCCTCTGGATGGATCTTTGAGGCGGAGCGACAGGGCAGGTTGAGACCGCCTAGGAGAGAGGTGGGCCTGGCCTTGTTCGGCGTTCGCGGATACTTAACGCGCTTAACGAGGTCTTGGTATTTGATCTGAGTTGGCTACGAGCTTATACGCACTAACCATCTACGCGGGAGTAGTTATGGGTATCCCGGCGTCGTGGTATCACCAAAACTTCAGACGTCGGCGACGGGCGGCGCCAGCCCGGATTGGACTGAACGCTGCTAAGCTAGGTCTGCTTCGCCGCCATAGCGTGCAGGTGTGCTCGAGGCGATGGGCCCGCACCCTGCGCGCTTAGGTTTAGACCGCGTCTGGCCTCTCTGTTGTGCCTAGGTGGGGCTGCGGCGTGTTGATCTTCCGGCGGCGGGCATGACACAGAAAGTGTGTCCGCCAAATGGGATCAAGCGTGCTGGGTAAGATGGTGCACCCCTGCAGGGAAGTTAATTTATTCGA
Source organism: Aegilops longissima (assembly GCA_021605205.1). Classification (NCBI taxonomy): domain Eukaryota; kingdom Viridiplantae; phylum Streptophyta; class Magnoliopsida; order Poales; family Poaceae; genus Aegilops; species Aegilops longissima. The sequence goes on from CM038682.1 coordinate 16,897,189, forward strand.
ATAGCCGTGATCTTCGGTAACAGGACGACTTGGAGTTGTACCTTGAGCTTATGACAACTAGAACTGGATACTTGATAAAACACACCCTTCCAAGTGCCAGATACAACCGGTGGTTGCTCTCTCTCAGGGATATGAGGAGGGGATCGCCGGGTAGGATTATTGCTATGTGATGTTACTTGGAGGATATCTATGTGATGTTACTTGGAGGATTTCTGCTTGTCCTCTTCTACCTGTTGCAAGACAGGTGACCAGAAGCGTAGTCTTCGTTAAGACTAGCTATCCCCCTCTTATTCTGGCTTTCTGCAGTACAGTCCACTGATATGGCCCTTTACACATATATCCATGCATATGTAGTGTAGCTCCTTGCTTGCGAGTACTTTGGATGAGTACTCACGGTTGCCTTGTTCCCCTTTTCCCCTACCTCTACTCGATTGCTGCAACCAGACGATGGAGCCCAGGAGCCAGACGCCACCGTCGATGACGACTACTACTCTGGAGGTGCCTACTACTACGTGCAGCCCGCTGACGACGACCAGGAGTAGCTAGGAGGATCCCAGGCAGGAGGCCTGTTCCTCTTTCGATCTGTATCCCAGTTTGTGCTAGCCTTCTTAGGAGTTGTTTGGATACCTAGATTATAGGAAACCAGTTTTCCTTAAACCCGGTTTCTGGTGTAACAACCTAAAACATTGTTTGGATCCTCTAACTAACTCATGGATATACTAAACTGGGTCTTCCAAAAACCCAAAAAACCAGTTTATACAAAAACGACTAATAGACGTTTTTGTACAAACGCGTTTTCTATATGCATCAGGAGATCAGCGAAGTCCGACGCGCTGATCATGGTAACCTCCGCCAGCCGCGACAGCAGCTTGACAAAGCCAAAAGACGTCGTTGCCGATCTCGGCCAAGCAGCCGGAGCATGCAGGTTGCGATGCTCCACCTAGACCAGCGCCTCCATGGCGGATGCAGACTTGGGCCGGCTGCCGTCGTGTCCATCGGCTGTTTCACAGCCACCGTCGCCGTCCATATGCTCCAGCTTCTACGTCGTCGTCACGCCTCCCTAGCATGTGTGTTGTGCTCTGCTGTTACCGGCCGATCGATCCAGCAGCTAGCTAGATGCTAGATGCATGCCCGGCTTGAGAATCAATCAAGGTGCTTTACGTCGTGTACTCGTGTCTTGCCGTATGTGAGTTGCATGTACGTGCTTCTTTGATGGGAACCTGAGCCAACATGCATGACACCGGCGAACGAAGCCGAGCACGATCAGGCGAGCAGCGTGACCACCCTGGCGGCCTCGGCGATGGCCTCGCGGGAGAGCAGTTTACGGTGTGGTTGTTCGCCGCTGTGCGTGTAGGTGCCAAGAGCAAGCCGAAGCACCACACCTCCATGTATTGTTTGGGAAGAACTCAAAATCGTGTTTTTCTAATTTTCCCAACCAAACAAGGTACTGGGTATACTTACCTTAACAGAATAACTAACCAAAACTGGTTTTCCTAAAAATCCTCCAAAAACTCGTTTTCTAAAATCTCACATCTAATTCCCTGTATCCAAACAACCCCTTAAGGCAACTTGTTTAACTTATGTCTGTACTAAGATATTGTTGCTTCCGCTGACTCGTCTATGATCGAGCACTTGTATTCGAGCCCTCGAGGCCCCTGGCTTGTATTATGATGCTTGTATGACTTAATTTATTTATAGAGTTGTGTTGTGATATCTTCCCGTGAGTCCCTGATCTTGATCGTACACATTTGCGTGCATGATTAGTGTACGATTAAATCGGGGGCGTCAAAAAACTACATTGATCTAACCCAACACAATTGTCACTGTTATGTCCCCAACACAATTTGGTTGCTAGTACTATCCTTATAACAAAGATAGATGCTACAAGAAGTAGCGACTCCGCGTTTTATAAGTGTTGGTCATGCTTAGAGCGAGAAATGTTGTTGCCCACAATTGCTATCCATCAATTGATTTTATGATCAAATCTTGGAGACTGCATTGTACCCGACCCTTTATTTCCCTTTCTCTAGAGAGGTGTTGCTACACATGTGTGCTCTGCTCTATTGTCCCGAGCTAAGCTTGGCATGTACACTGAACACTGAATATCAATTCTTGTGGGAGATGATGCATTTGGGTCTTGTACAAAATACCAGAGCCACGATCCCATTATAACCTCAACACCAACTGGATTTCAAGGAAGGAGTGAAATGCTTGGATATTCAAGATCCCGCCTCCAGCCCCCTTGCAACGACCTTCAAGATTGCAAATGAGGTGGCTACCTTGATTCTTGCAAGAGAGTAGCGTAATGCATCTTTCTTCTGCAAAGACTTATCCACTTTTGATCCTTGTTAGGTTGTAAAACTTTTCCCTGCTACAATAAATGACAAATTAAGTCCAAACCAAAATAGCATGTCATGTCGCTCCTATGAAAAAGCTAGAGTCTTGTTCCATGCAAGTCGGGGAACATTTATAGTTTGCATTCCTGGTAAGATGGAGGGCGTGGAAAACACAAATATCCATTTGCGCATTCGAGCTCATCTGATCTCGGTGAACAGTAAATAAAAAACAATAGAAATTTTCAAAAAACTCTGAATCTTTTTTACATGACACATATTTGAGTGCGTGAGGCAAAAAACTCAACATCTTCCATGCAAAAAATGTCAGATATTTTCAATTTATAGCAGTGCAAAAACAATTATAGAATAAATATAATTTATAAAAAAAAGGCACTGAGTAAAATGAAAAAAGTACCGAGCATAAAATGTGCCACGGAAGCCCATTGGACACATAGCCTACCAGATAAAAATCGAGAAACAAAACATTATTTTCTGGGCCAGGACTGCCTATGACGTTGCCCATGGGAGTTCCTATACGCCGCTTGTTGCGGCAAACAGTCGGCCTCCCGCACAGGAGTGCTCCGACTGGGCCGGCCCAAGTATAGCGCAGAAAAAGTCTATAAAATAAGTAGAAGTGCAGCAGCTAGGGATCGAACTCACGCCATCCAGCTCAGGCAACTGGGTGCTCATGACAAGTTACCTGCAGTATTTGTCTAAAAAAAGTTACCTGCAGTATTGTATTTACTGTAGTGTATAGATTTTTCAATTATTGCACACATTTTAGGAAGCACGAACATTTTTTTTTCGCAAAATTTCACATTTCGAAATAGTTTTTGAATTACACAGAAAGAATTAGAATTAGAAGAAGTTTTTGGAAATTTCAGAACATTTATGAGAAACAAGAACAAATTTGTAACCACTATTTTTTTTAAATTACAAACTTTTTTAAAAAGGTTTCGTACATTTTCTGAAAAAGTGAACAAATATTGAAATACAGAATGTTGTTAAAACAGTGAACAAATATGTGAACCGAACAATTTTTGAAATGTTCAAATAATTTTTGAATATTTGCACATATTTTGAAAAACAGGAGAAAAGAATAAATGAATCAGCAGGAAAAAAGAAAAAGAAAAAACCTGACCTGGACCAGTTTGGAACCTTCTAGAAGGTTCCCAAAACTGGGATCAATGGAACGCGCAACGGGCCGGCCCATTTAGTCGCTCCCGTCGCCAGGTCTGTGCGTTTGCACGACAACTTGACGCAATAAGCGTCGTATAGGGTTTTCCGTTGCCCATGTCCAGATTTGGCCATTTAGTTCCCGCTCCAGTGCCAGCCATTGGATCATATCGAACGGCTCCGAACGCCTCCAGAGGAACGAGAGAAGCGATTCCATCCATGGCGCCGCGGTGACTGCTTTCGGTGAAGAAGCGTGTGACGGACCAAGTCATGCGCCCTCCTCCGCCAACCATGGCTGCCGGCGACGCGTGCATGGCGTCCGGCGATGAGGTTAGGGAAGGCGAGCGGCGGTCAGTCTCCTGGTCTTCATAAGGCTCCTGCTCTTTGTCTTGATCAGTCTGCTGATTGCTCAATTTAGCCTGCAAGTTTCATATGCTGCCGCGTGGCCTTTTGTTGACAAATTGTAATTGGCAAACCGAAACCGAGGAGGATCGCAAATCTGATGGCGTATATAGCAGTCGCATTATCTCACCAACTCAAATTTTGGGGAAAATTGATGACATCACATGCAATCATCATTCTTCGTTTACAAACAAGCACGGGCATAGTGGCAGAAAGAATTTGATAGCAATTAATCATCTTCAAGAAAACATAGTGCTAGAAACCGATGAGAATCGCAACTTTAATGGCATATACAGGAGGCGCATTATTTCACCAACTCAATTTTTGTGGAAAATGGATGGCAGCAGATGCAATCATCATTCCTTGCTTACAAACAAGCACAGGCGTAGTGGTAGCAAGAATTTGAGAGCAATTAATCATCTTCAAGAAAACAGAGTAATTCTGTGTTCAAAATCGGGTTGATTCTGTACTACGGGACTGCTCTGCTCCACACTGCCGGCTCCATGAAGCGGAGCGTTCGCTGCCATTCCAGAGTGGAGAGAATTCAAACCAATTCTTAACTTTGCGGAACTTGGATAACAATATATGCAATCCTCATTCTTTGATTACAAACAAGCACAAACATCTCTAGAAAAACAGATTACTAGAGAAACAAAGTACTAAGTCCGTATTCAAAAATCAAAACTGAAGGTCTTCTGATGAGGTTGATCAGCCGTTCCATTCGATGGTGTTCCCCATGAGCCGATTTTTCATCTAGGCCAACAATTGCATCTTGTAAACTCCTTCAGAAAATAGCATTGCAGTTTGCTACACCACTCCGTCACATGGAAGCCCCAAGATCAATGTGTTTCTCTTCCATTCACCTTTGCACCATATCAGAGGTGCCAGCCAGCAGAGAACATGGCAAGATGAACGTGATGTCCAATTGCAGCATATACCAGTATGTATATGCAGCTTAAGTAGTAGCAGCATCTCATTGCATTTTCTTCCGAGCTGAGATCACATACAGAGCATTAATTAGTATATTTCATACCAGGAAAATCTAACATGACAACAACGAAAAGGAGATGTAGATGAACTCACCAGTAATCTGTGTGATCACCGTTCACAGTTGAGAACATTCAGTGTCCTTCTCAAGCAGTAGATGGCTGGAACATTTTGTTCACTTCAACTGCAGAGGCAAGCACCCTGTTTAAATCTCATCTGCCATAGTTGCTCCAGCTCATTAATATCAAGATTCCTGACATTTGGAAATGCTACCACACTGTGAGCATATATCTCTCATATAAAGTTATACGCGGAAATACAGGAGGAAAACGAGGTTAGCTGGTGGTCACCACTGGTACTTCCATGGGTTATACCTTCCTCCAGCTGGCTCCATGCTAATATACAACCTTCAGCAGAAAATTTGGTAGTGCGCCACAGTAAGTCGCATTAATTGCATCATGAGCTTAATCATGCCATGCTCCGGCTTGTCCCAGGTTGAGAAATCCTAACTTCCTGTAAAGTGTGTCAACAGAAGGGGTGCTTCAAACTACAAAAGACATGAGGAGGTAGCCCAATTCGTCATGGTGAGAGCCTAAGAGACCAAGCTGACCATATGAAAAACAACTAGCTAGTTCTGTTTGGAGACGACAGGCAACAACTTACAGTGCAGATTGCATGGCCTAATAATTTTGGCTTTATGTTTAAGGAACAGAGTGTTATTTTCTTTGTTTGTACAAAAACAGCGGAAATCTAAGCAAAAGACCATGGATATAGAAAAATCAGTCACCTGCACGCGATTTGGGTGCTATAATTGGATTCCCACTTTCTCATGTTCATGGTGCAGCTATCGTGCTGGAGTAAGTTCCCACTTCTTCGTTTAGGGATGTAGTGGACTTGTAGCTGCTGATTTTCTTCGTTTAGGGTTAGGGATGTAGTGGACTTGTAGCGAACATTGCAAGATGCAGTCAATTGATGTTCCAGCTGGGACTGGAAGCGGAAGGAGTCCAAGAAAATACGAGAAAATAGGATTTGCATCGCGTTGATCAACTCCATGGCGAAGAACTGATTGTCGGCGGCGGCCTCTGGTCCTCTGGAAATGGCGTTGTAGCTTTCTCCAAGATCACGGGAGCATTAAATTGGAAGAGACAGTCTTTGCCCAACCGCCTGAAAGATTGCAGAGGTGTCGGTGTCATCATCACTGACCCTTTCGAAGAACTGATTGCACCAGGATGTTCTGCGCAGAGCGAACATACAGGAACAATCTCTTGGAGCTGTCATTTCACCCTTCCTGAGTACTCCATTTTTATCTTCATGCACCTCCAGGTGAACCTGAATGCATATACAATACAGAAAACTAGTTCATTTCATAAGTCTGAGATGTAACAGTTTGTCACCCGGTGGAGAACTAAGGAAGCCTTGATATAAACAGGGGTACGTGTAAATTAATATATGTGTTCACAGGCTTGAATACATTGCCAGGAACTGTAAGTACTGAAAATGTAACATGGTGGCTACATAAACAAAACGAGATGTGGCGTGCTGTACTGACAACTTTGAAGTATGACCCATTCAACAGTTGACACCAAGCGTGTGCTATATATAACTAGCTTAAAAATGCGTAGGCACATACTGAAAGGAGCAAGATAGCTAGAAATCCGAACGACTAAATTTGAAATAAACCAAATCGAGCCAACGCAAAAAAGAAACAGAGCAAGATTTGAGCTGTACCTGGAGATTGTTACATGGTGTAACTGGCCGGAGACTTGCTCAGATTCAGTCAGCATGAATTGTAAGTGTAAAGCAGATCATCTTGGCTGTTACACACACACAAAAAACCCGACAGACTTCAGATTATTAGCACATCCATAGCTGCTACGTACTACCATGCATGAAAGAGAATCAATTGTTCTGCTACTATCGAATTGAACGAAACAAAATCAATTAGCTGACAGACCTGATGTTTGGCGTCACCACCACATGGGATCGCGAGCTCGCTCCCGCTGATGCATGCTCAGGTTGGAGAGACGACGATTCCGCCGTTGCTTCTTCCATTTGAAAGACGACATCCCCCAGGTCGTGCTCGTTCCGCTCCTCCTTTAGTCGCAGCACGGGACTGTTGGGGTGTGCGTCCTTCGCCACTTTACCATCAAAACCAAGTGAAATATCCTTGAGACTTGGAAAGTGGTTGATACCAATAATACCCGATCTCAACCTGCAATCACTGATATCTACAGTGGATACCAATAATACCCGATCTTCCACTACAGTGGATCCTTCGACTTCCCCTATGTTGCTGCCTTGTCTGCAAGAAGAACAGTGGCAGAGCATGAGCGTTTTCAGTTGTGCTAAGTGTTTATAGGACATCACCGGCTTATTTGATAACCAGCTATTGCTACTGAAAGAAAGAGAAAATTAGCTGACCTGTTGCTCCCCTGCGAGGAGCTCTCTCCCACTGCGGCAGGCTCGACAAAATGAGATGATTCCCCCGTTGTTTCTTGCACTTGTACAGCATTCGAGCATTCTGCGACATCACCCAGGTCGTGGTAGCTCCTGTCAAACAGCAGCTGCAGCACAGGATGGTTGGGGTTTGCATTCACTTCCCCTTGCAGCTCATCAAGCCCTCTGACTCGGCAACCTTGACCAAGTGAAATACTCCTGAAACTTGAAAGATCCTTGATACCAATTATCCCAGATTGCAAACAACAACCACCAATTTCTATCATTTCTATGCAGGGTGTGGTGGCCATCTCGAATCTCACCCCCCTCAGCTGCTCAAGACCAGAAATTTCTAGTTTGGTGAGACGTGGGAACAATCCTACTCTGAAGATTAGCTCCTCCCCAACATAAGACATCCCAGAAATACTAAGGAGCCTGAGCGTGGGCAGTTTCCCTAGTAATTCCATGACTTTGCCTCCATCCTTTAGTCTGCTCTGCTCCAACTGAATCTTCACTAAATGCGTTATACTTCCAACCCAGTCAGGAATCTCTTCCCCAAGACATCCAACCAACTTAAGGCTCCTCAAGAGGTGGGGAGGAGATGAAACAGAATATAGCCACTTGAGAGAGCTTGTGCCAGCATCAACACGAAGAGAAGAGAGGGATGATAGCTTATGAATGGCTGCAAAAAGTACCTTGCATTTTTTCTTGGTGGCCCCTGCCGTTTGAACACATAGTTTTCTTAGCTGCATAAGCCCCCCCAGCTCTTTAATTGCTCTGCTACTGGTTCGTCTGATGTCAACTACCTCTAAGATTTGTAACTCTCGCAATTGACCGATCCCTCTTGGCACCCTCACACCCCCTGACTCAGCACGGAAACCAGAACAACCAAAATCTATGAATACCATGGGCAGGCACAGTGTGAGCATCAAGCCTTCCTTTGGGCCATCTTGATGAATTTTTTCATTGCTACAACGAAGACTAATTAGACGATGGAGTTTACTGATCTCAGTTGGTAATGATGTGATGGAAGTGTTTCTGACATCCAAATGCTGTAAGCCATGCAGTTTCCCTATGGATCCTGGAAGTGCACAAACATGTAAATGTCCTCGAACATTCACATATTTCAAGCGGTGCAACAACCCTATGTTGTTGATATCTTTTTGTGTGATACTACATTTTGCACTTTGAAGATCCAAGACACTTAGCACCCTCAGGTAAGCTGAACATACTGGCTCCATGGGAAGCATACCAAACAAAGTAAATGATCGAACATGACTCCAATCCATGCTAATATTTGGGCAATTCTGACCATGGTGTGCTACATGCCGAAAGTTTTCCTCTGGCGCTCTTCTTACAATATCACTTGTAAGGTATACAAAATTTTCATCTCTTGAAATGGATTCCACGATATCAGAGATGACACCATGGACTCGACAACTCTTGACCCTTCCTTCTACATTTACTCTTGACGGTTGAATCAAACCTCTATTAATTAAATCATAAAAATAGCTCATCGCGACATCCTCAATGTCCATTCCAACCCTAGATGTGACAAATCCCTCTGTTATCCATCTATCTATCAAATGCCTTATTTGGATCTCAACATTCCTGGGAAATATGCTTAGGTATAGGAAACATGGCTTAAGATGAGAAGGCAAGTGGTTGTAGCTCAGGATAATCATCTTCTTTATTGCTTGAACGCTTTGGTTGCTCTCTAGCTCCAAGGGGAACTGGTTATAAATACTTTCCCACTCAGTAACCACTCTGGTGGAAAGCATGCCTCCTAGTGTGAGTACAACTAGGGGTAACCGTCCAGACTTTTTAACTATCTTAGTAACTATTTCCCTCATGTTCTTATCATTTTTCATGTCGTCCTCACTTCTCCTCATCTTCCTTAGCAGTAACCTTATAGCATCAATTGTTTCTAGGGATTGATGGTGGTAGATAAGTGATCTGGAAGATTCCAAATTACACTTCTCGGCTAAGTCAACATTTTTTGTCGTTACTATTATCCGGCTACCTTTGTTGTTACAAAGAGGAAAAACAATATATTTCATCCAATTCCAATCATCTATGTTCCGTAAGTCATCAAGAACAACAAAGTACCTCTTCTCAAGTAGCTCTATCCTCAGGTAATAGGAAAGGTCCTCTTCTCGCATCACCTTCCCTTGCTTCATCAATGCTTCATCACCGAAAAGTTTTTTGATCATATCTTTAAGAAACTCAATCCTGCAAAATGGCTGCGAGATTGTGATCCAAGCACATGAAGAAAATTTATTCGCAACATCACTTTCATAGATCTTGGTTGCAAGAGTAGTCTTGCCTACACCACACATGCCAACAATACATATCACATTGGCTCGACCATGTTTGGCGTTGACATCCATCAGCATAATCAACTCCTGTTTAGGCTTTGAAAAGCCCACAAGTTCCGCTTCATCAAGACTATGGGAATAACTGTGGATGCCTTCCATGTCAGAATTGGCCTCATCCTTATATAATTTCCCCTCATCCATGCTGCTAGGGGTAATGGGCTTCACTAAATGACTATAGCGTTGGATCCTGTTACTTACTTCTCCAACTCTTACTTTCAAGCTTCGAATCTGGACAGCAATTTGATGGCGTTCTCTAAGCTTCGTCAGCCGTTGCAAGCAACCTGGGTGCCCCAAATTAACCTGGAAGTCGTCCAAGCAATATTTTATGTCGTAGGATAGATCTTCTACTTGCTCCGCCCATGCTTTCACTAGCTCGTCTCTATCCTTCATCCTTTCAGCAGTTCTCAAGAAGGCTTGCATTATTCTTAGCTCGTCTTTGATGTACCTATTAATTATATCAAAATGAAATTGATCGTCAAGATTTAATTTATCCCATGGTCATGTGTATCTTACCATATTTCTGATATACTTCCTCCATTCCTAAGTAGAAGCCTTCTTAGGGATTTCAATATGGACTATATATGAAGCAAAATGAGCGAAAAGGTGCGATAGCACCCGGGAGTCCCGACTACCTCTTATCTGGCCGTGAGTGAATATAAGATTCGTGCTCTAGCCTAGCGAGCAGCAGGCTTTTTGCAGTGTCAGTTTGATTAAGCAGGTCATTTATCCAGACAAGCTGGCTTGCCCTAGCTCCCTCCGCCGCCGGCCCTCAAACAACCTCCCTCCCCTCTCACAGTCGCCGAGGGACAGAGCCGGGCAAAGCCCAAGCAGTGCCGGCGGCGGCAGGGCCTCTCCCTGGCGTGTCTCTCTCTCCCCTGGCGGCGACGCGAGTTCTTCCGCCGGCGGCTTGGCGGCGTGGCACGGCGGAGCTCCGGCGATGACTCGGTCCTACGGCGGGGTGGAGGGCAGGGCACCGTCCAGTGGTGCTGCCTCCGCGGCGGCTGCGGCTTGGGGCCCTTGACCCTGATCCGATCTGGATCTGGTGGTGCTTGGGTCTGGGCCATGGCGGCTGGCGAGGCATCGTGTTCGTCGGGGCTTGTCGGCCTCTAGGCACCATGGGGGTGTCAGTGGCGACGCGTGCCTGGCGTGGTGATGCTGGTGGACGTGGTGGTCATCTTCTTCCAGAGATGGTCAGCCAGAGACTTGGTGATCGGATCTCGAGATCCATCATCTTGTCCCGGCTGCGAGTAGGGGAGACATGGTTGCCGGTGAAAACCGAGCCGACGACAGGCGATGGCGGCGTTCTCGCCGTTACCTTGATGGAGGCATCATCGTGTAACTATTATCGACCCACTCGTGCTGCTCCGGGGGAAATCCTAGGATCTGGTGTTCTAGATTGGACGATGGCGGCACTGTGGTGTCGTTTCTCTCTTGGGAGCATCGTTTGCGGAGCAGCGCTGGAAGTCAGAGGCAGGAGGTGGAGCGGCTTCGTCTTGCAGAGCTTCGATGGAGATGTCAAGTCATGCCTGACCGACAGGTGCTACCCTTTGTCATGCCTGGTCGGCAAGTGCTACACGCGACAGATCTTCCAAGGACTTCAAGTTGTGTCGGCTGGTGGTACTTGGCAGCATGTCGCTGAGGTGTATCAGTGGTGACCGCGACGTGCTCAGCTGTTTGCGTGCAAAGAGGAGGTGCTGTTGGGCGCCGTGGTGGCGTCGACGATAGCTAGACCGAGCAAGGTTGATGCATCAGTACAGTTCTGAAGATGAAGCAGTGGCAGTTGGCGGCGGCGGCCTCTGAAAGCACGCCGGACCAGTGTGTGCCCCAGACCCGACAAGTGGCTAGGTTGGGGTCTTAGGTCTTAAATGTTAGGCTTGGCTGCGATGTCTGTTTGGTATTAGGCCCAGGCTATCCGCGCCCCTTCATGAACTGAATAGGTGTAGCGACAGTTTGTTGTTTAGACGGTGGCTTTAATCTTACTGTTATATGACTTTGTAAGGTCTTGTGAGAATAATTAATAAGGTGGCAGTATGCATCTCCGCCCAGAGGCCGAGGGTCATCCCCTTTTCTAAAAAAATTCAGACAAGCTGGCAGCCATTTCATTTGAGAGAAAGGCCTAAGGTGTAGCCGTCAGAGTAGGTCTAGAAGGAGTTCACGGGTAGCACCGTGGTAGGCTTGCAGGCGGGTCATAGGCGGTGCTGCTAGACCGAAGTAGGCAGAGTACGCAACAGGTACAGGCCTATGTGTAGGCTGGTAGGAGGACTAGTCAATTCGATGAGACAAGGCAAACACCGAGCAGCAAGTGTCTCCATTCCCCGACATGCAGTAATTTTTTTGAAGGCCTCCAAGGACGGTGGTGATAGCCGGGTGCATAGACACCCGGGTTCTAAAAAGCCTCTTTCCAAAATAAATGAATCTACACTCTAAAATACGTCTATATACATACATTCACATGTAGTTTTCATTAAAAAATTTAAAAAGACTTATAATTAGAAACGGAAGGATTATTTGTTAATTCCGTTTCAAAGAAGAAGAAGGGGCGACATCAAATTAAGGCCACATTTCTAAGCAACAAAAGAATTTAATGGATTTTGCAAAGAAAAATGAGTAATTGATACTTACCATATCTCATCCCGTACTCCCATGAGCAATGCCATCTCATCCATGGCCTCTGAGGCCGCCTTGTTTAGGGCACTCCCCACCACGGACCGTGCGACACTTAGCGCCATCTTGATTTTCTTCCGCTTTCACAAGCTCTCGATCGATATACAGTAGTTAACGCTGGCTGGCTGGATTAGATATTTTCACCGCTAGTAAAAGGAATACAGATTAATTATACGAAACTAAAAATCCAATTAAACATGCACATCAGAGTTAGGAAATGAACAAACACCCATATATGGGGAAATCAATCGCCTGCTTCTTCCTCTTACCGGTGAACTGCGGAGAAGTCCAAAGTACCGGAAACTAGACACTGAGGTCCTTCAGCATGTCAAATTGATTTTCAGATCTTTGCTTTTCTGCCGTGTAAGGGAAGAGTATATCAGGTCGGACGCTCATGTAAATCTCCTACAGAAACACAAACAGAGACAGATGACGTACCTAGATGTGTCTGTTTACTTACCGGACCTGCTGGGAAAATAGAAGTCTCGAAACCAGCTAGGGCAAAAAAGCTTATATTGGTGTGTCTGGCCGGATGCAAATGTTCAACATCGTCTCTTGCCGGCTCCTCTCAACAGTCTCTGGCCGGCTCCTCTGGTCGGCGTCTCTGGATGCTCATGCTTATATTGGTTAGAGTTGCTAGCTGGGTGTGGAGTGGTAGGTGTACCAGGCAAGAAAGGTTTTTCTTGCCACCGACAGGTCAAATTTGCAGTGCTTAGAGCGAAACCCCCGAGCCCCTTCCTTTCTCTTGGCGATTATTCAATCCAAAGAATAGCTAATGGTGTTTGTCAGCTTGTGAGTTCCTGAAAGCTAGCCCATGTGAGTATAAATATAACTGTAATGAACGGTAACATGCTTGGCGTACCTGTTTAACAAGTCGCATCTCGGTGAAGCGATTATAGCGGATCTGACCACGTAATATAGTGTGATTTCCCACTAACCAAGATGATTAATTATTCGATGCGGTCCACTCTAACACACGGTGATGGATGCTCGAAATGACAACATCGCCCACTCTACGCCGTGAAGGACGGTTTCTTAGCAAGCCAGCTGCTATGTGAACGGACTTCTTAACCAATGAGCTAAGCATCATTTGTTTTTGACTTCTAATAATAAAGGGTCTTGCTAATTTTACAAATATCAAATGGTTGCTAGATGGCATCTCGTGGGCATCAAATTAGCACTACTGCTACCAATTAGTCGCAAGCAGCTAGTAGCATCTTTTGATTGAAACAGTTGACTTGAATTTGGACGCGTCTTATGCTGGCTTTCCTATTTTATACAACCTGTTGTAGCCAATAAAGAAAAATAGCATGCTACTCCCTCCGTCCGGGTGTATAAGTCATTCGCGTAGTTCTAGGTCATCGATTTAAGGAAGTAAATATGTGTTATATGTCATGAAAAGTATACCACTAGATTTCCACACGGATGTATTTTCTAAATATATATTTTTTGTCACATATAATACATATTTAGATAGTTAAATTATCGACCTAAAACTACGCGAATGACTTATACACGGGGACGGAGGTAGTATGCAAAATAGTAAAGCCCTTGGAATCCGCTATTGTGAAGCTATATCGTGCTATACAATGCTATATCACGATTTAATGAACAATTGTACACTGACTTTATTTACCGAGACATTGCTCAGAACACCATGGTGTGCTATTTTTCTTCCAATGCTTGTAACTAGAGCTCTCTCTGCCAAAACAAACATGAATGGCTAGAAGCAACGGATAATCAAAAGGTTGTTTTCCTGTAATCAAAGATGACATGTCAATTGGAATCTTGAAGGCCAGCTCACTAAGGGGCGGTGGGTAGCGTTGATGTAGATTTGAGGATGTCACTCCTTCCACAAATTTCAGATGGTATATGACGCTATAACATTGACCATTGTTTTGGTTTTCAGTGTATGCTCGTCTCCTACAAGCTTGGCAACTCGGTGTTGAGTGTAGTGACCAGTGTGAGACAGAGAAGTGGTGGCAGAGCACATGTGTAGCCAGCGCTCTTTCGAGAAAGGGCAATTAAGGCTCAAGTATGATGCAAATTCCGAAAATGAGTGAAATAGATAATGTGCTCACCAACCTTCGCTAGTCTATAAAAGACACACCACTCTTTGTGGTCTTTCTGTAGCCTTCACATTATCAGGATAGTACTAGCAGTCGAACAAACATATATGGAGTCGAGGATCCTAATTGAGAGAGCAGTGGAAAAAAAAACAATAGGTTGGATCAATGAAATCAATTGAGAAATATGAATGTGAGGCATCTGAAAACACATCATCATGAAAAATTATATGTGACGTATGGATAGGTGTAGTTCACGTGTTCCGGGGCAAGAAATGTAGCGGAAACATTGAGATAATCACAGTACCAGGTGACGGGGCTGTACAATTTAGCTGCACTAGCTCCACTTCGAAGTGCCTATGTAGCTAGAGAAATTGGAAATGGGAGAAGAGGAATTTCAGATTCTAAAAACTAGATTCATTTTTGCCTCTTGGACCCCTCAACCCCGAGTTTGTCGCCCATTTTCACCTTACCGACGGGGAGTATTACCTCGTTTCCGGCCGCCGTATTGGTCGCCCGAATCAATGTGTCAGCCACACTGGGCTGAAGGGATCAATCAGGTGGAGGGATGAAGCCGTGTCGCTGTAGGAGAGCTCCAGAGCTATATCTCGCCTACATGGCGGATATAGGCTAGCCTCGCCTTTAGAAATGCCGTAAGAGGGCTGGGCCGTTGAACGGGTTTCACTTGCTGGGTTGTGGTTATACGCACTAGTCGTCAACCCGTGCACTTGCACGGGCTAGCACTTTTAATATTAGATGCAATAAAGTTGTCACAAATTAGAAATGTCAGTCAATAATATGAATAATTTTATATGGGTTAATATTGCTTCGGACTATTTTGTGATTTGATTTTTTGCGTCCAATGGTGTGACAGCCTTATCAATATTGTCATTGTGTGATGGAAAACAATATTTTGTAGTATATTCTCATTACTATAAGCACCATAGATTATTTCAATTATAAGTTCTTGTCTCAACCAACAAATTCTTAAATAATTTCTTATATTTTTAATATGGATGTCATTTTTTAATATTATCTATCCACACTGTATACATACCCATATCACATAGATAATCATGTGTTTATATGTGAAATTTTACTTCTTGGCTGATGTTGCTTTGTGCAAAGGTTAGCGTTTTGCTATTTGTTCAGTTTTGCCAGGTATGTACGTGGTTTGTAGTATGATCCTTATGTTATAAATGACACATGTATTACCATGCAAAAAAATATGACATCTTCGTGGCGCATTATACATTCAGATTTTCTTGTTACTTTAGTAATTTATATGTATTTAAAGTTGCTTTAATAGCTAATTTTCTCTTTTTCCTAAGACCATGTATTTAAAGTTGCTTTAATAGCTAATTTTCTCTTTTTCCTAAGACCAAAATAAAGGCATGCATACGTACTGTATATATGCAGATATGTGTTAGGAATCTGCGCCTTAAAACATTATTATGATGGTTGGATCGTAGTCTTCTGGGATTCCATGTAGAGGAACCGAGCCAGATGTCTTTCCTTTTAAAATCGATCGACAATAGATTTTATTTATGGAGTTTCACGGGTCATCAAATGGATTCTGTCTCTTTTTTCCTTTTATCGGTAGTGGTTTTTCAAGGACGCTATCTTTTCTGTTTATAAGGAACGGAAGGATATTTTTTTGACAATGTTGGACGTATCACTTGACATTTTTTGGACGGTACCATCTATTTTCGGCAAGTTTTATTTCTATCGGATATAAATTTGGAATTGAGTGGTCTGATTAGTAAGAAGGCATGAAAGAGCAGGCCATATACAGGAGCCATGGTTGCCTAAAAAAATGTACAGGAACCAGTGGATATGTTTTCTCTTTTTTTGGGCGGAGAGATGATTTTCCTTTTTCTTAGTTGGCAAGAAGAGATTCACGGATGAGCTGTTTGTTATGGAAGGAGGCATTTTTTTTGTTTGAGACGGAGACTATCTCCTTTTTAAAGGAACGGATGGATACATTTTTTTTATTTCGTTTCATAATAAACTGGGCGTGTCAGTTTTTTTTAATAGACCATAGAAGTCGAGGTTGTCTAAATAACGTACAGGAGCTGAGGGAGATATTTTCTGTTTTTCTAAGGAGCGATGTAGTTCCGTTTTAAAAAAAAACTTGTAACTCTTTTTAATTGCAGAAGAGTTTCACGGATCCTGCATGTCAAAAAAAAAAGTCTCAAAGATCCTATAGAGTTTTATTATGGAAGGAGTCTATATCATTTGTTTTAAAGGAACAGATTGATTTTTTTTTGTTTCCAAACATTGGTCGTGTCATATGTCTTTTTTTGGACCGCCGGAACAGTCTATGTTACGCAAGTTTTTTTCTTATCTCGGACGTTAATTTTACCATCTAACGGCGTAATTAATTATGATGATGTGATTAATTAGAAGGCTTGAAAGGTGCATCCAATTAGTAAATATAAGATGCTCGCCTTAGTCGCTTGTCTGTCATAGGTTGACTTTTCTTCTTCTTGCTGTCTACTGGCCTTTACTGGTCTATTATTATGCTTTCAATTTTCTTTTGTTTTCTTTTCCCTTTTAGTTTTTCTTTTTGTTTATTCATTTATTTTATTTTTTTCGATTTTATTTCTAATTTCTATTTTTCTCTTTTTCATTTTCTGTTTTTCTCCCTTTGTTTTCTACTATTCTTGTTTGTTTAGTTTTCTTTGTTTCTTTCCTTTTCTGTTGTTTTCTACTTTTACCTTTTCTATTTGCTTTTTTGTTTTGCTACTAATTTTGTCATTATTATTTTTTCCCATTTTTCAAAGCCCATCTTGACATTTTGTAGATACATGTTGAATATTTTTAAACATGTGTTAAACATTTCTCAGAAATACGTCCAATATTTATCAAATACACGTTGAATATTTTTGAACACATGTTAAATATTTGTGTTTACGTGTTGAATAGTTTTTATATACATGTTGAACATTTTTAAATACAAATTGAATATATTTTTGAACATATCTTAAACATTTTATATATATACATTGAACATTTTTTAAATACGCATTGAACATTTGGAGTTTCGGAAATGCTTGAATGCCTCCGTCCAAGGCTCTGGTAGTTCCCTGACTGCAGCCTGCAGGTGGCTGCTTTTTATGTCCGTGGTCTCTACTTGGATTTTTTCCCCCTTTGAAGCTAATCCACTTTGTAGCTGAGATGAAGATCATATTGTCTGGTTGTTTGTTCGTAAAAAGATAGGTAAACAAATATTTCGGTGTATGCAGGGAGCTTCGCAGCCATCCTATGCTTCTAGGGGTACTGAATAATATCAAGCAAATTTGGAAGGCATGTGATTTCTTTCTGATTCAGGAGAGAGTTCACATGCTCAACACTCGACAGGCCGCCTCCGAAGAGTGATAGCCGGTCAGTTAAGCAAGTAACAACTCATCTTCTTTCTTTGTAGTTAGTATCAAGTTACATTTTTTTTAGAAATGGAGGAGGACCCCCGGCCTTTGCATATGGAGATGCATGCAACCACTTTATTAATTATTCACACAAGACCTTACAAAATCATACAACAGTAAGACTGAAGCCACCGTCTAGGCAACAAAACTGTCGCTACTCCTATCCATTTAATGAAGGGATGCTGATAGTCTGTGCCTAGTATCAAACAGACCTCGCAACCAATCCTAATATGTAAGACCTGAGGTCCCAACCAGGACGCCTGCCGGAAATGGGGCACCTACCAGTCCGGCGCACTCCTCAACTAGGACGTCTGCCGGGTATGAGGTCGTCGCAGCCACCTGCAACCAATCCATCCTCATGTTACATTGTTCAGCATGATTTCTCATGTTGTTTTAGGCTAGAACACATAAAAGATTTGTTGATAAAATGACATTTTGCATGCTCTATATATGTATTGCAGTCAGGGAGGAAAGTGCTATGATGCGATTTGTCATCGTGTTCAACTACTAAGCTCGTTGCTGGTGGACTCAATTGGATACTGCCAATGTCAGAGGAGTCATTCGTTCCATGCTGACGAGAATGTATCCTGTGCACCGATCCAATCTGTGCACCCAAAGCACCGGTAGATTCAGGACCCTTAGATGAAAATCTAATGGACCAGTTTTTGGTCAAAAGTAGTACTATACCTTTTTTGCAAGACAACCTTCCAGTGTGTACAAATTAACCCGCACCCCACAGCACACACTCTGATCAAAAATAAATCTGTGTGTTTACATTTTTGCTTCAAGCAAAAACGGGTCATATATTTTAAACTAAATGCCTGATTTCAGAACAATTTTGACTACCTTCTTTAGAGTATCTCCAGCCGTTGGCCCCCTAGGAGGGCTAAAATCG
Organism: Aegilops longissima; assembly: GCA_021605205.1. Taxonomy (NCBI): domain Eukaryota; kingdom Viridiplantae; phylum Streptophyta; class Magnoliopsida; order Poales; family Poaceae; genus Aegilops; species Aegilops longissima. The sequence continues at coordinate 16,915,957 of CM038682.1, forward strand.
CCCATGGGCGCCGGCGCTTAAACTCACACTACTGGGCGTGACGCCCATGTTTTTTTGAAAAACTTAAATACGGCGCAAACACGGCGCAAATTCAACGCAAACTTCGGCGAGTTCGTTCAAATTTAAACATATTTTTAAAAAAAGAAAAAAAACTACTAGGGGCTGCTCCTCGCCGTCTCCATCGCCGCTCCTCGTCGTCTGCCTCGCCGCTCCTCGCCGCCCGCCACCCACCCTTGCATTTCTACATGCCGAGGAGGCTGTAGAACCGCGTGTAGTCGCCGCCGCCGTCGTCGTCGTCGCCGCCGCCTCCGCCGCCGCCGCCGTCCATGCTGCATCCCTCCCCCGGTTGGCGCGGCGGGTTGGACGGTACGGGGGCGTCCTCGTCATTGTCGCTGTCGAGGATCACGACGCCGTGCTCATCCTCGCGCTCATGTTTGCGGGCTTCTATCTCCTCTAGGGCCCGGCGCTGCCGGACCATCTCGTCGCGGAGGTAGTCGTCCCGCGCCCACTGTAGGGCGTCCTCGTCGGAGAAGCCGCGCCGGGCTATCTCCTCGTACTCCGCGGGGAGGCCGGGCTCCGGCTTGGGCTCGACGAGGACGAAGCGGCCGGAGGGAGGGGGGGTGGAGTCGCTGATACGGACGCCGGAGCTGCGGGTGCGCGCGCTGACAGGCCTGTCCTGGGGCTCCGGCTTGACGGGGCGGAGGCAGGGAGAGCCGGACGAGGAGGAGGAGGCCCTTGGCCGCTCCATGCGCCTCGGCGTCCACGAGCTCTCACGGCGGCGTGAGAAGGACGGGGGAGCGGGGTACTCGAGGCGCGGCGTGTTGCCGCCCTCGATGTACTCGAGGACAGCCTCCAACGTGCGGCCGGGCACGCCCCACCACCGGCGCTGGCCCTCGGAGTTGAGCCTGCCGAAGGGCACGATGCTGTTCATCGCCTCGAGCTGTTCGGCGTGGCGGCGGCGGAAGTAGGGCTCCCAGAGCGGGCTGTCGGGGGTGTACCGCGGGCCTTCCCTCGCCGCCCGCGGCAGGGACGCGCGGATACGTGCGATCTCCGCACGCCGCGCCGCCCCGGTGGGTGGTGGTGGCACCGGCACGCCGCCGGCGCTGATCCTCCACGCCCCGGGCACCCGCATGTCCGGCGGGGCCGGGTACTCGGCCTCGAAAAGGAGGCGAGCCTCGTCCTCGTGAAGATGGCGGCGCCCGAAGCCATTCGCCGCCGCGCCGACGCCTGGGAAGCGCTCGGCCGTTCTTCTGAACTAGAGACGGCGAGAGGAGAGGGAGGAAGGGAAGAAATGGCGCGTCGGCGGTGGAGGATTTGTGCTTGTCTCCGGCGCGCTGGGGGTCGGCTTATATAGGCAGAGGCGCCGCGTAGTACGCGTGGCCGGCGCGTTACGCGTGGCGGGCGAGGGACGCGCGTCGCCCAGCCTTCACTGCGCCGCCCGTGAGGCATCAATGGAGACTGACCGGCGCGGCAGCGCGCGCAACTTTGGCATTGATTCGCCGCGGGAAACGAGGTGATGAGGACGACGAAGCGGCGAGAAGAGAGTCGAGTCGCTGGCAAGGGGGGCCCGCGGCTCTTCGCGCCAAAAAACGATTCGCCCGGCGCCCCCAAGCGCCCCCCAGCACGCCGGGTTCGGGTTGGGTCCGCCGGCGCCAATTTCGGCCCGAGCCGGCGAAAACTGGGCCCTTGGGGGCGCGACTGGGCTGATTTTTTTGCGACGGCGGCCGAAAAATCGCCTGGGGGGCCTTGTTGGGGGCGCGGCTGGAGATGCTCTTACTTGCTGAGATCTTTGAATCAAAATCAATATTGAGTATATGTTTCAAAATAAATATTTTTTTCTTTGAAATTTAACTCGAAACTTGACTGGAACAGTTACAGGTTTTGTAAATTTTCTGTGAGGAATATCTGCATCTTTCTCATATGAGTGTCCTATGTGCACATTCTTCTACTACATCAAATTCCGAGTCAAGCTTCAAAGAAGGCAAAAATAATAAATTTTGTAAACATATTCAACACTGGTCTTATTTCAAAGATCTCTCAAGACAAAAATTATAGTCAAAACGGATCTTAAATCGAATATCCGGTTTAAAATATATGAATCATTTTGTGTTTGGGCAAAAAGATGTACGTACAGAAATTTTTTATGGGAGTGTGTGCTATGGAGTGCGGATTACTGTGTACTACAAACTGAGAGGTTGTCTCTGGAAAAAGGGTATAGTCCAACTTCTGACCAAAATCTGATCCACTACTTTTTCATCTAAGGGTCCTGAATCTACTGGTGCATTGGGTGCACAAGTTGGATCGATACATTCTCCCATGCTGACAGGGTGACAGGTCAGATGCTAATGTCTCATCTGTTCATGCAGTAGATATTTTGATTTTGTGAAGATGACACTGGCTACAGCCTACAGGTGATTGTTATTTCTTTATATCCATGGTTTTCTGATTTGATTTTGCTTTCAGTTTTTTTTTTTTTGATACTGTACAAAATAAAAACATCACACTTTGTTTTTAAAACTAAGCCACGTCGTCTCAAAACAGAAGCAGTTCTTTATAATATCAGTTTGGTGGCTTAGACTCTCAAAATCTATTATCAATTGGGCTCATCTTGTTTTCTATAATTTGAAGTACTCCTTTGTTGTCACACTTTACAGGAAGTTGGAATTCCTCAAATACATCACATGCTGAAGCTCGGAGTGAACAAGCTCATGATGCAATTAATGTGACTTATGGCAGCACATTACCTGATTTTCTGCTGAAGGTTTGTATAATAGCAAGGAGCCAACTGGAGGGAAGGTATAGTCCAATGGAAGTACTAGAGGTGCGCATGGCCAAAGAATAAGCTACTCAATGGAAGGATTACATTCTGCTAACTTTCTACTCCTTTAGGAGCGAGGCAGAAGTTGGTGTTCATAATGTCAGGAATCTTGATATTTAGGAGGAGCTTGAGCAACTCTGACAGATGGGATTTGAGTGTGATGCATACTTTCTGCAACTGATGAAAATGTTCTGAAGTATGGACTGTGATCACCCTGATAACTGGTCAGTTCATGTACATCCCCTTTTTCATGTTGTCATGTTGGATTTTCCATATACTTATGGTTCTTGGTACCTTTTCAGTTTGCAAACATGCATCTGCTGATGATATGTACTAACTGATGCCCTGTATTTGATCTCAGCTGGGAGAAGACGTTGAAATGCAAAGGACTACACCACGCGAGATGTTGCTACTCCTACTAATTAAGCTGCATGTACGTACTGTTATGCTGCAAAAGGCTATCACGTTCAGCTCTCCAAGTTCTCTGCTGGCTAGTCGGCTCTGATTTCTTTTTTCTTGAAAAGGAGGAAGACCCCCGGCCTCTGCATCTGGGCGATGCATGCAGCCACTTTATTGATTATTCACAAAGACCCAACATCTATCCATTTGATGAAGGAGTGTCGATAGTCCGAGCCTAATACCAAACAGACACTGGACCTAAGCCTAACATCTAAAATCGGAGGCCCCAGCCAAGCCATATACTTGGTCTAGAGCACACACCGGTCCGGCGCACTCCTCCATCGATCCATCTTCAGAGCAGGTACTGACACCACGACCTTGCCAGGTCTGCCATCGACGCCACCATGATGCCATACGGCGCCATCCTCCTACGAGAGTCCGTCTACACACATCGAACACCGAGACTCCACCACGCCGCGCCGTAGAGATCCACAGTCGTCGATGCGTAAGATGAAACACCGCGCTCCACCAAAGATGTTGTCCACTGGTCCCTCGAGCCCATGCACACCTCCAAGACTGACGCCCCCAAGGGGGAAACGACGCAAGAACACCGCCGTCATCCGATCTACCGATCTAGTGTTTCCCCTGGAGGTAACAGATAGAGGTCTAGAATTTCCCCACGACGATGTCTTCAATAAGAGAACGACACAAAAGAGCGTCGCCATCGTCGACCTTGGCATCTAGCACTCCGATATGGTGCAAGGTGACGCTGACAGGCAGGCATGTCCACATTTCTTCGCTCGGAATGAAAGCGTGTAGCAAACTGCACTGCCATTTTGAGTTCTCAGGAGGAGTTTACAAGTTGGAATTGTTGTCCCAGATGAAAAATCCGGTTCTTTGAGAACACCATAGAATGGCGTGACTGATCAATCTCATGAGAAGACCCGCAGTTCTAAATACAGACTTACTCTATTTCTAGTACTCTGTTTTCTTGAAGATGATTGATTGCTCTCAAATTCTTGCTGCCACTACGTATGTGCTTGTTTATAAACGAATAAGGATGATTGCCAAATCTGTAACTGGAATATCCAATATGACAGGACCAAACTCCAAAGACAGAAATATTGTTCCCCGACTAGCATGGAACAAGACTATAGCTTCTTCGTAGGACATGACATGCTATTCTAGATTGTATTTAATTTTCCAAACAAGCCAAAGCTCTTCCCTTCAATGTAGTAGGAAAAGGTTTTACAGCCTAACAAGGATCAAAAGTGGAGAAGTCTTTGCAGAAGAAAGATAGCACTACACTACTCTCTTGCAAGAATCAGGGGAGCCACCTCATTTGCAATCAAAGGCCGATGAAAGGGGGCTGGAGGCGGGATCTTGCATATCCAAGAATTTCACTCATTCCTCAAATTCAGATGGTGAGTGAGGTTATAATGAGAGCATGGCTCTGTTATTTGTCCAAGATCCAAATGCATTATCTTCCACAAGAAGTGATATTCAGTATTGAGTGTGCATGCCAAGCTTAGCTGGAGACAATGGAGCAGAGCACACATGCATAGAAAAACCTCTCTATTGAAAGGGAAATAAAGATTCCGGTACAACGCAGACTCCAGGATTTGGTCATAAAATTAATTGATAGATAGCTAATTTGCTCAGCAACATTTCTCACTCTGAGCATGACCAACACTTATAAAACGTAGAGTCGCTACTTCTTGTAGCCTCTACCTATGTTATAAGAATTGTACTACTAGTCAAACAAACATGAATAGAGTCATGGCGCTAGAGACAGGACATAGTAGTGAGAATTGCGATGGGTTGGATCAATGAAATTTGTTGAGAAACATGGATGGGAGGCATATGGAAACACATCTCCAAAAATCATATACCGCCTCCATCCAGCTTAAATGATTGCAGCAATTTAATTGGCTACATGCATGCTCTTAGCTAGCTATACTAGCTTGCATGCCTGGTGGGGCGTATTAACCGGAGTGATTTTACTTGATACATGCTCCCAATTGTAATTAACTCGGCGAACTAGAATAGAATTGAGAGAAAATACTTTCGATGTAATTGCCGCGACCATGTAAATTCAAGCGGTTTACCATGGCTCATGGGCGTTTAATCCTAGATGGAGGAATTAAGATGTAAAAAGAGGTTTATGTCACGTATTTCTGAGGATGATATGTAGCGGTAATGCTAAGGTAATAGCAGAAGACATTAATATTCTGGTACAAATCAGGAACAAACTACTAGAAGGTGGCTCAATTAAAAAGGGAAGAAGAGAAATAACGCTTCATAAAAAAAGGCTCAATATTTTCCTCTCCAATTGAAAGTGCAATAATAGTTGATGGCTAAATTTTAACTCATGTTCATAAAAACACTTTGAATTGTAAGCCATTGATACGTCTCAAAGGTAACTATAACTTTTTTTGGTCATGTTCATGCCATATTTGTTGCACTTATACACACTTCTATACAACATATTTCTCTTTTTTGGACCAACTATTGTTGACAGAGTGTCAAATGTTGTTTTTTTCTTTATAGAAAAAGGTATTTTACAAGGGCAGCGCTAGGCGTCCGCCGGCGGATATTTTGAGAAGATCCACGCCTCTGTAACCGCTAAATCTGGCACCATCCAACGGTCCAACCCCCTCCTCATCTTTGCAATAGAGCACATGTTGCACACACCCTTCTGCAACATTGGTGTTGATACAGAATTCTTTTCGTCTTCATATTCCTGCAACATTGACCTTGTTGCGGAATCAACTTTTGCAACACGGATGACTTTGCAGAATTTTTTTTTCAGCTTCAATTTTCTGCAACATGGATGTTGTTGTGGAACGAATTTTTTCAACATCAATGTGTTAAAGAATATCTTCATTTTTCTGCAGCATGGGTGTTGTTGCGGAAAAAACTTTTGCAACACAAATGATGTTGCGGAAAAAAATCAATGAAAATGAAGTTACAGAAACGTAGACGTCACCGACAGCACCGCCGTTGTTCCCCGTCGTCGCCCCCAACCACAAGGTCATCCACCTCTAACCGTCAATCCCTGTCTCCGGTCGCGTCGGCTAGCGAGCACGCATGATACTCCATGGGTGCTTGCTGCTTGCAAGCTACCTCCATGAACGCCCACTAGCCAATAGATGCTGCTTGCATGCTACCTCCATGAACACCCACCATGACTGGGTTGGGGAAGGACATGGCCGGGTTGTGGAGTCCGCCAGAGGCACCCGTGGACATGTCTGCTCACAGGCCGGTGGGCATGGGCTGGCGTTGTCCTGCTTGGATGCGTGATGCAAGAGGCTGGATGGTTTTGAGGAAGAAAGAAAGAAGGCAAGAAAAAAAAAAGTGGCTGTGAGCAATCGAACGAGATGATAAGGTAGCACGTGAAGCGGTGTGCGGGCCCACTGCGACACGCGTCGTTCTGTGCGAGGCGGCGGATGAGGGAGAGAAAATCCACTAGTTGATCCTGAGCTTTTTCCATTTTACAAAGAGATAAAAATCATAAAATATCCTGACTGAGATTTTCATAATAAGAACACTATGGAGCCAAGAACCTGCAAACATGCCAATGCCCCGTGCCCAGGTCTGGGGAATGCTACTAGGCCGTGGGGCCTACTAGTGTAGTCTCCCACAAGCTTGGTAACTCGGTGTTATGTGCAGAGGCCAGTGTGAGACGGAGAAGTGGTGGCAGAGCAGACATGTGTAGCCAATCCTCTTTCAAGCAAGGGCAATTAAGGCTCGAGTATGATGCAAATTCTGAAAATGAGTGAAATAGATAATGTGCTCACCAATCTAGCTTCACCAGTCTATAAAAGCCACACGACTCTTTGTAGTCTTTCTGTAGCTTTCACGTTATCAGGATAGTACTAGCAGCTGAAGGAACACATATGGTGGCGAGGATCCCAATGAGAGAGCACTGAAACAAAAACAATAGGTTGGATCAATACAAGAAATATGAATGGGAAGCATTTGGAAACACATCATCTAGAAAAATTATATGGGATGTATGGATAGGTGTAGTTAACGTGTTCCGAATGAGGAAAGGTAGCGGCAATATTGAGATAATCACAGTGCATTGGAGGGGCTGGTACAGGTCAGCAGCCACTATCTACTACAAGGAAGCTACGTAGTTACACAAATTGGAAAGGGGAGAAGACGAATTTCACATTCTAAAAATTGGATCAATCTTTTGTGTTGAAGGCAATGCAACTCTTGATATATTGATTGGGTGCACGGTGCACGTATATATGGGTACAAGGGCAGCCCTCAGCCTCATCTATACAAGAAAACTAGAGGCGGGGCCGGTAGGAGATTATCCTAACAGATACATGCACAGATAAGTTCAACACCCCCCTGCAGTCGATACGTCACCAGTGACGCATAGATTGGACCGGAACTCCTCAAATGTAGGCGTCGATAACCCTTTCGTTATGACATCGGCAAACTGCTCAGCGGTGGGAACATGAAGAACGTGGACGCGTCCAAGAGCCACGTGCTCTCGCACGAAGTGAATGTAAAGCTCAATGTGCTTCGTGCGACGATGATGAATGGGGTTGGCAGAGAGGTAGACCGTAGAGACATTGTCATAGTAGACAATGGTGGCCTTCTGGACATCAAGAAGCAACTCCTGGAGAAGCTGGCGAAGCCATGAGCACTCGGCGACGGCATTGGCCACAGCACGATACTCAGCCTCGGCACTGGAGCGGGATACCGTAGGTTGTCGTTTAGACGACCACGATATGAGCGAGGGCCCCAGGTAGACGCAGTAGCCTGAAGTCGAGCGTCGCGTGTCCGGGCAGCCAGCCCAATCGGCGTCACTGTAGGCGACCAGGTCAGTCGAGGGCAAAGCCGTCAACGTAAGACCCAGAGCCGTGGTGCCGCGGATGTACCGAAGAATCCGCTTCACCAGGTTCCAGTGAGTGTCGCGAGGGGCGTGCATGTGGAGACACACCTGCTGGACGGCGTACTGCAGGTCAGGCCGAGTGAGTGTCAAGTACTGGAGAGCGCCGACGATGGAGCGGTAGAACGCTGCATCTGGCGCGGGTGAGCCGTCGAGCGCAGAGACCTTGGCCTTCGTGTCGATAGGCGTGGGGACAGGCTTGCAGTTAAGCATGCCTGCCCACTCAAGAAGGTCATGTGCATACTGCTGCTGATGAAGAAAGAAGCCATCGGTGCGTCATACCACCTCAATGCCGAGGAAGTAGTGCAACGGGCCGAGGTCCTTAATGGCGAACTCAGCGCTGAGGTGAGCAGTACACTACTAGGGAAAAGCCTATACACAGAACTTTAGCAGTAGCGCGTGTTAAAAAAGGGCGCTACTGCTAAGCGCGCGAGAAAACCGCGCTGCGGATACACATATAGCAGTAGCGCGTCCCGCCGTAAAAGCGCTACTACAAAAATTCCCACCTCTAAGCCGATCGGCTACACATAGTAGTAGCGCTCTTTTATAAACAGCGCTACCGCTAACTTTGTTGTAGCAGCGCGTTTATGTGTAAGGCGTTACTGCTAACGAAAATAAAATAAAATGAAAAACAAGTAGAAAAGTAAATGAAAATGAAAGAAATAGAAAAAGGACAAAGAAAAAAAAATAAAATGTAAAGAAAAATAAATGAAAAAAGGGGAAGAAGGAGAAAGGAATAGCAGTAGCGAGTTTCAGGAAACGCGTTGTAGCTTGCTACGTCTTGAGCTTGCGTTGGTTTTTCTTGAAGAGGAAAGTGTGCTGCAACAATAGTAGCGTAAGTATTTCCCTCAGTTTTTGAGAATCAAGGTATCAATCCAGTAGGATACTCCTCAAAAGTCCCACGCACCTACACAAACAAACAAATAACTCGCAACCAACGCAATAAACGGGTTGTCAATCCCTTCACGACCACTTGCGAAAGTGAGATCTGATAGAGATAGTAAGATAAGATAAATATATTTTTGGTATTTTATAATATAGATGCAAAAAGTAAATATGCAAATAAAAGTAGATTGGAAGCAAATATGATAAGAGATAGACCCGGGGGTCATAGGTTTCACTAGTGGCTTCTCTCAGGATAGCATAAGTATTACGGTGGGTGAACAAATTACTGTCGAGCAATTGATACAAAAGAGAATAATTATGAGATTATCTAGGCATGATCATGTATATAGGCATCAAGTCCGCAACAAGTAGACCGACTCCTGCCTGCATCTACTACTCTTACTCCACACATCGACCGACTCCTGCCTGCATCTAGAGTATTAAGTTCATAAGAACAGAGTAACGCATTAAGCAAGATGACATGATGTAGAGGGATAAACTCAAGCAATATGATATAAACCCTATCTTGTTATCCTCGATGGCAACAATACAATACAATACGTGCCTTGCAACCCTTTCTGTCACTGGGTAAGGACACCGCAAGATTGAACCCAAAGCTAAGCACTTCTCCCATGGCAAGAAAGATCAATCTAGTAGGCCAAACCAAACTGATAATTCGAAGAGACTTGCAAAGATAACTCAATCATACATAAAAGAATTCAGAGAAGATTCAAATATTATTCATAGATAAACTTGATCATAAACCCACAATTCATTGGATCTCGATAAACACACCGTAAAAAGAGTTTACATCGAATAGATCTCCACAAGAGAGGGGGAGAACATTGTATTGAGATCCAAAAAGAGAGAAAAAGCCATCTAGCTAATAACTATGGACCCGTAGGTCTGTGGTAAACTACTCACAACTCATCGGAGGGGCAATGATGTTGATGTAGAAGCCCTCTGTGGTCGATTCCCCCTCCGGTAGAGCGCCGGCGAAGCTTCAAGATGAGATCTCGCCGATACAGAAGGTTACGGCGGTGGAAATTGTGTTTCGTTGGCTCCCTGGATGTTTTCGTGGTACGTAGGCTTATATAGGAGGAAGAAGTACGTCGGTGGACGCCCGAGGGGCCCACGAGACAGGGGGGCGCGTCCTATAGGGGGGTGCCCTCCTATCTCGTGGAGGCCTCGGCTGCTTCTTGACTTGCACTCAAAGTCCTCTGGATCACGTTCGTTCCAAAAATCACGCTCCCGAAGGTTTCATTCCGTTTGGACTCCGTTTGATATTCATTTTCTTCGAAATACTGAAATATGCAAAAAAAAAAAACAGCAATACGGGTCGGGCCTCCCTTTAGTAGGTTAGTCCCAAAAATGATATAAATGTGTAAAATAAAGCCCATAAACATCCAAAAGGGGTAATATAATAGCATGGAACAATAAAAAATTATAGATACGTTGGAGACGTATCAAGCATCCCCAAGCTTAATTCCTGCTCGTCCTCGAGTAGGTAAATGATAAAAAGAGAATTTTTGATGTGGAATTCTACCTAGCATAATTCTCAATGTAATTTTCTTTATTGTGGCATAAATGTTCAGATCCAGATGATTCAAAATAAAAGCTCATATTGATAAAAGAAATAGTAACACTTCAAGCATACTAATCAAAGTAATCATGTCTTCTCAAAATAACATGGCAAAAGAAAGTTCATCCCTACAAAATCATATAGTTAGGCTATGCTTCATTTTCGTCACACAAAGATGTTCCCAACTTCTATACCCCCGATGACAAGCCAAGCAATTGTTTCATACTTAAATAATATCAAACTTTTCAACCTTCACGCAATACATGAGCGTGAGCCATGGATATAGCACTATGGGTGGAATAGAATATGATGATGGGGATTGTGTGGAGAAGACGAAAAGGAGAAAGTCTCACATTGACGAGGATAATCAACGGGCTATGGAGATGCCCATCAATTGATGTCAACATGAGGAGTAGGGATTGCCATGCAACGGATGCACTAGAGCTATAAACGAATGCTCAACCAAAGAAAACTAGTGGGTGTGCATCCAACTTGCTTGCTCACGAAGACCTAGGGCATTTGAGGAAGCCCATCGTAGGAATATACAAGCCAAGTTCTATAATGAAAAATTCCCACTAGTATGAAAAAGAAAACTTATGAGACTCACTATATGAAAAACATGGTGCTACTTTGAAGCACAATATATGAGACTCACTATATGAAGAACAAGGTGCTACTTTGAAGCACAAGTGTGGAAAAAGAGATAGTAACATTGCCCTTTTTATTTATTTCTTTTTTTTCTCTTTTTTTGGGCCTTTCTTTTTTTGGCCTTTCTTTTTTTTCTTTTTTTTTCTTTGGGCAATGCTCTAATAATGATGATCATCACACTTATATTGATTACAACATATGAACTACAACTCGAAACTAGAACAAGATATGACTCTATATGAATGCCTCCGACGGTGTACCGGGATGGTGCAATGAATCAAGAGTGACATGTATGAAAAATAATGCATGGTGGCTTTGCCACAAATATGATGTCGACTACATGATCATGCAATGGCAATATGACAAAAGTAAAGTATGTCATGATGATGATAAACGGAAAGGTGGAAAGTTGCATGGCAATATATCTCGCAATGGCTATGGAAATGCCATAATAGGTAGGTATGGTGGCTGTTTTGAGGAAGATATAAGGAGGTTTATGTGTGATAGAGCATATCGTATCACGGGGTTTGGATGCACCGCGAAGTTTGCACCAACTCTCAAGGTGAGAAAGGGCAATGCACGTATCAAGAGGCTAGCAATGGCGGAAAGGTAAAAGTGCGTATAATCCATGGACTCAACATTAGTCAAAAGAACTCATATACTTATTGCAAAAATTTAGAAGTCATCAAAAATCAAGTACTACGCGCATGCTCCTAGGGGGATAGATTGGTAGGAAAAGACCATCGCCCGTCCCCGACCGCCACTCATAAGGATGCACAAGCCAGGTACACTTCATGTTTCAAATTTGTTACACAACTTTCACCATACGTGCATGCTACGGGACTTGCTAAGTTCAATACAAGCATTCTTTAAATTCATAATCACCCAACTAGCATGAATTCAATATCACTACCTCCATATCTCAAAACAATTATCAAGTATCAAATTGATCATAGCATCCAATTCACTTCCTATGATAGTTTTTATTATACCCAACTTGGATGCCTACCATTCTAGGACCAATTTTATAACCATAGCAAATACCGTGCTGTTCTAAAAGACTCTCAAAATAATATAAGTGAAGCATGAGAGACTAGCAATTTCTATAAAAATAAGTCACCACCGTGCTCTAAAAGATATAAGTGAAGCACTAGAGCAAAAACTATCAAGCTCAAAAGATATAAGTGAAGCACATAGAGTATTCTAGCAAATTCTAATCAAATAGGCTTCTCCAAAAAGGTGTGTACAACAAGGATGATTGTGGTAAAATAAAAAGCAAAGACTAATATAATACACGACGCTCCAAGCAAAACACATATCATGTGGCAAATAAAAATATAGCTCCAAGTAAAGTTACCAATGAACGAAGACGAAAGAGGGGATGCCTTCCCGAGGTATCCCCAAGCTTAGGCTTTTGGCTATCCTTGAATATCTTGGGGTGCCTTGGGCATCCCCAAGCTTAGGCTCTTGCCACTCCTTATTCCATAGTCCATAAAAGCTTTACCCAAAACTTGAAAACTTCACAACACAAAACTCATCAGGAAATCTTATAAGCTCCGTTAGTGAAAGAAAACAAAACCACCACGTAAGGTACTGTAATTAACTCATTCTTTATTTATTTTGGTGTTAAACCTACTATAGTCCAACTTCTCTATGTTTTATAAACTAATTTGCTAGCCATAGAAGCATCGGAATAAGCAAACAACACACGAAAAACAGAATCTGTCAAAAACAGAACAGTCTGTAGCAATCTGTAACTAACTCAAACTTCTGGAACTCTAAAAATCCTACCAAAATAGGAAGTCGTGGAAATTTTTTTTATTGATCATCAGCAAAAAGAATAAACGCAAAAGCACATTTCTTTTATTTAACAAAACTAAATTAAATGCGCAAAGTTTCTGTTTTTCAGCAGAATCAAATCAACTATCATCATAGGTTATCCTATAGGTTCTACTTGGCACAAACACTAATTAAAAGATAAAAACACATCTAAAAAGAAGGTAGATGAAAGATTTATTACTAAACAGGAGCAAAAACAAAAAACACAAAGGAAATTCGGTTGCCTCCCAACTAGCGCTATCGTTTAACGCCCCTAGCTAGGCATAAAAGCGAAGATAGATCTAACGAGTGCCATCTTTGGCACTAAATTCATAAGGTAATTTGACTTTCTTTCTTGCAAAGTGCTCCATGCCTTTCTTTAATGGAAATTGGAATCTAATATTCCCTTCCTTCATATCAATAATCGCGCCAATCGTTGTAAGGAAAGGTCTACCAAGAATAATAGGGCAAGAAAGATTGCAATCTATATCAAGAACGATAAAATCTACGGGCACCAAATTTCTATTTGCAACAATAAGAACATCATTGATCCTTCCCATTGGCTTTTTAATGGTGGAATCCGCAAGGTGCAAATTTAAAGTGAAATCATCAAGATCATGGAAACCTAGAATATCACATAAAGTTTTCGGAATCGTGGAAACACTAGCACCCAAATCACACAAAGCAAAACACTCATGATCTTTAATTCTAATCTTTATAGTAGGTTCCCACTCATCATTAAGTCTTCTAGGTATAGAAACTTCCAAATTAAGTTTTTCATCATAAGATTGCATCAAGGCATCAACAATGTGTTTGGTAAAAGCTTTATTTTGACTATAAGCATGAGGAGAATTAACAACGGATTGCAACAAGGAAATACAACCTTCTAAAGAACAATTATCATAATCAAATTCCTTGAAATCCGAGATAGTGGGTTCAATGCTATTTAAAGTTGTGACCTCTCCAATCCCACTTTTACCAAATTTAGCATCAAGATCTAAAAACTCTGAATTCTTGGGACGCCTTCTAGGTAAAGTTGACTCATCATCAGTCCCATAATTATCAAGATTCATATTGCAAAACATAGATCTAATAGGAGACGCATCAATAACTTTAAGATCCTCATCATTATTTTCATGGAAACTAGAAGAACACGCCTTTATAAAGCAATCTTTCTTAGCACGCAATCTAGTGGTTCTTTCCTTGCACTCATCAATGGAAATTCTCATTGCTTTGAGAGACTCATTGATATCATGCTTAGGAGGAGACGATCTAAGTTTAAGAGAATCAACATCAAGCGAAAGTCAATCAACGTTCCTAGCCAAATCATCAACTTTGAGCAATTTTTCTTCAAGCAAAGCATTAAAATTATTTTGAGAAATCATAAATTCTTTCAGACTATTCTCAAAATCAGAGGGCATCTTATTAAAATTACCATAAGAATTATTGTAGGAATTTCCATAATTATTAGAGGAATTACTAGGGAACAGTCTAGAATTAAAGTTTCCTCTATAAGCATTGTTTACAAAACTATTCCTACCAACAAAATTCACATCCATAGATTCATTATTACTCTCAATTAGGGTAAACAAAGGCATATCATTGGGATTAAGAGGAGTATTTTTAGTAGCAAATAATTTCATAAGTTCATCCATCTTTCCACTCAAAACATTGATTTCTTCTATAGCATGCACTTTTTTACAAGAAGATCTTTCGGTGTGCCATTGAGAATAATTAGCCATAATATTATCAAGAACGTGCCTCCTGTGGCCGAATCTAAGAGATTTCTAGAAGCAAAGTTCAAACCAGCATAAATTTTTTGTATGATCATCCATAAATTCAAACCATGAGTAGGGCAATTGTGAAGCATCAATTTCATTCTTTCCCAAGATTGGGCAACATGCTCATGACCAAGTTGTTCAAAATTCATAATATCATTCCTAAGTTGTTTAATATTTTTAGGCAAAGACGAAAACCAAACTTTAGCACGATCTCTAAGTGAAAACGGAAATAACTTCAATTTGACAATATTGTTATCCGTATCTTTCTTCTTTTGCATATCACACAAATCAACAAAGTTGTTTAGATGAGTAGCGGCATCTTCATTAGGAAGGCCGGCGAATTGATATTTCATAACAAGATTCAACAAAGCAGTATTGATTTCACAAGACTCAACATCATTAAGAGGAGAAATCGGAGTACTAAGGAAATCATTATTATTGGTATTCGAGATGGCAACAAGTAATCCAACACACAAGCAATCAGAAAAAAGGCAAGCGAAAAGAGAGGAGGAGATTGGGAAAGAGAGGGCGAATAAAACGACAAGGGTGAAGTGGGGGAGAGGAAAACGAGAGGCAAATGGAAAATAATGTAAATGCGAGGGAGATGAGTTTGTGATGGGTACTTGGTATGTCTTGACTTGAGCGAAGACCTCCCCGGCAACGGCGCCAGAAATCGCACATTGGCGGGAGGTCGAATCTTGACTTGACTTGGTGGAAGCCTCCCCGGCAACGGCGCCAGAAATCCTTCTTGCTACGTCTTGAGCTTGAGTTAGTTTTCCTTGAAGAGGAAAGGGTGATGCAACAATAGTAGCGTAAGTATTACCCTCAGTTTTTGAGAACCAAGGTATCAATCCAGTAGGAGGCTCCTCAAAAGTCCCACGCACCTACACAAACAAACAAAGAACTCGCAACCAACGCAATAAAGGGGTTGTCAATCCCTTCACGGCCACTTGCGAAAGTGAGATCTGATAGAGATAGTAAGATAAGATAAATATATTTTTGGTATTTTATAATATAGATGCAAAAGGTAAAGGTGCAAATAAAAGTAGATTGGAAGCAAATATGATAAGATATAGACCCGGAGGCCATAGGTTTCACTAGTGGCTTCTCTCAAGATAGCATAAGAATTACGGTGGGTGAACAAATTACTGTCGAGCAATTGATAGAAAAGCGAATAATTATGAGATTATCTAGGCATGATCATGTATATAGGCATCACGTCCGCAACAAGTAGACTGACGCCTGCCTGCATCTACTACTATTACTCCACACATCGACCGACTCCTGTCTGCATCTAGAGTATTAAGTTCATAAGAACAGAGTAACACATTAAGCAAGATGACATGATGTAGAGGGATAAACTCAAGCAATATGATATAAACCCCATCTTGTTATCCTCGATGGCAACAATACAATACAATACAATACGTGCCTTGCAA
The DNA here is from genome assembly GCA_021605205.1 of Aegilops longissima. Lineage (NCBI taxonomy): Eukaryota > Viridiplantae > Streptophyta > Magnoliopsida > Poales > Poaceae > Aegilops > Aegilops longissima. The sequence continues at coordinate 16,932,239 of CM038682.1, forward strand.
CCCTTTCTGTCACTGTGTAAGGACACCGCAAGATTGAACCCAAAGCTAAGCACTTCTCCCATGTCAAGAAAGATCAAGCTAGTAGGCCAAACCAAACTGATAATTCGAAGAGACTTGCAAAGATAACTCAATCATACATAAAAGAATTCAGAGAAGATTCAAATATTATTCATAGATAAACTTGATCATAAACCCACAATTCATCGTATCTCGACAAACACACCGCAAGAAGAGTTTACATCGAATAGATCTCCACAAGAGAGGGGGAGAACATTGTATTGAGATCCAAAAAGAGAGAAGAAGCTATCTAGCTAATAACTATGGACCCGTCGGTCTGTGGTAAACTACTCACAACTCATCGAAGGGGCAAGGATGTTGATGTAGAAGCCCTCCGTGGTCGATTCCCCCTCCGGCAGAGCACCGACGAAGGCTCCAAGATGAGATCTCGCGGATACAAAATGTTACGGCGGTGGAAATTGTGTTTCGTTGGCTCCTTGGATGTTTTCGCGGTACGTAGGCTTATATAGGAGGAATAAGTACGTTGGTGGATGCCCGAGGGGCCCACGAGACAGGGGGCGCCCTATAGGGGGGGGGGCGCCCTCCTATCTCGTGGAGGCCTCGGCTGCTTCTTGACTTGCACTGCAAGTCCTCTGGATCACGTTCGTTCCAAAAATCACGCTCCCGAAGGTTCCAATCCGTTTGGACTCCATTTGATATTCCTTTTCTTCGAAATACTGAAATAGGCAAAAAAACAGCAATATGGGCTGGGCCTCCGGTTAGTAGGTTAGTCCCAAAAATGATATAAATGTGTAAAATAAAGCCCATAAACATCCAAAAGGGGTAATATAATAGCATGGAACAATCGCTACCATTAAGTTTTCACTTAAGCAGCGGTCCCCCGCCACCACTTCTTCCCAAATCCTCGCCCTCGCCTGCCTCCCCAATTAGCTTCTTCACTTTCGCCGTCTCCTGCCGGCGTGGATGCCCGCAACCTCACCGTCTCCCCCCGAGGCCGTCGTCATCCTCACTACCACCGCCCGAGGCCGCCCTCAGCCTCACCGCCGCCGCCCGAGGTCGCCTTGGACCTCACCGTCGCCGCCCTCCACCTCACCGCCGCCCGAGCCCGCCCAGGACCGCCGTTGCCCGTGCCCGAGCCCGCCCTCTTCGCCCCTGCCTCCGTCGCCGAGCACCTCCCTGCCACTGTCTCTCCCATCTCTGTAAGTCCCCCACCCCTCCCCGCACTCCTCCCTCTCTGCATTTTAGAGCAAAAATTAGTAGAGCAAAAGTTTTTTTATAGCAAACAATTTAGTTTAGAGCAAAGGATGTTAAGTAGTAGATGTTAGAGCAAAATTTAGTTTAGAGCAAAAAATTTGGTCTACAGCAAAAGTTAGTTAGGGCAGTAGGGTTTAATTAGGGTAGATGCTGCTTGTATAGTATATAGTGATACTAGTATATGTTAATTAGGTTAGGGCAGTAATGGTACTACTAGGAAAAGGCATGCTAGTGGCGCACCAGTTTTGCCTTCTAATGGCGCACTACTGGTGCGCCACTAGCATCACGCCATTAGAATTAAATTCTAATGGCGCACCACTGGTGCGCCATTAGTATATGGTGTTCTAATGGCGCACCACGTAGTGCGCCATTAGTATAGGCCACGGTGCGCCATTAGTATTTTTGAATTTTGAAGGCAGGAAAATAGTAGTGGCGCACCGCCTAACCCCCACTGTGGCGCCATTGCTATTTTTGAATTTTAATTTGGATCTGGATCATGATTTTTTGCCCATTTTTGCTTTTTTTGCTCATTTTTTGCACGATATTATTTGAATTTTGTTCCGTTTTTGGATCTTGTCGTTCTTTTGCCGTGTTCTTTTGCGGAGAGGAGTTCGCGGAGAGGAGGAGGAGGAGGTGACGAGAGGCGCCGCCTACATCGCCGGAGAGGAGGAGGAGGTCACGGAGAGGAGCTCACCGGAGCATCGGAGAGGGAAGGAGAAACCATGAGGGGATGGGAGGAGAGGAGGAGGAGGAGCTCACGGAGAGGAGGAGGAGGAGCTCACGGAGAGGAGGAGGAGGAGCTCACGGAGATGAGGGAGGAGGAGCTCACCGGAGACGAGGGAGGGGAAACCATGAGGGGAGGGGAGGGGAGGAAAGGAGGGAGGAGGAGGTCGCCGGAGAGGAGGAGGGTAGTATGGTGGAGGAGAGAAGGGAAGATGGAGTGGAGGAGAGGAGGAGATGGAGTGGAGGAGAGGTGGAGTGGAGGAGAAGAATGAAGAGGTAAGGAGGAGAGGACACGCCCAGCCATATATACGGCATAGTAATGGCGCATCGTGGGCAGGTGCGCAATTACTAATTTTTTTTATTTTTTTTTATTTTTTTTGAATTTTGAAGGCGGGAAGATACTAATGGCGCACCATGGGCAGGTGCGCCATTAGTAAGTTGGAATTTTTTTTTGAATTTTTTGTCTCTCTAGATCTTAAAAGCCCTGTATCTTTTTTCTGTTAGGTTTTTGAGGATTTTAAAAATGTTTAACGGGGTTTCCCCGGTTAAATTCGGATGTAACTTTTCGAGTAGATGATTTTCATATAAAAACTTTTTCATCCGAGTTCGTATGCAAAGTTATGCCCATTTTTACAAATTCTCGAGAAATTTTGCAAAAAAGTCGAAAATTCATGTTTGTAAATTTTGCTAACAACTAGACCACATATCACATGGGGGTGCATTCCGGGGGAATGTTTGGGCCAAATTACTAATGGCGCACCGTGGGATGGTGCGCCATTACTAGTTCAACTAGTAATGGCACACCATCCCAACTAGTAATGGCGCACCATCCAACGGTGCGCCATTAGTAGTTTTGAAAAAATTAAAAAAAAATTACTAATGGCGCACCGGTGCGCCATTAGTAGTTTTGAAAAAAATAAAAAAAAATTACTAATGGCACACCGTGGATGTGGTGCGCCATTAGTATTTGCACACTAATGGCAGTAGAGTTTTGCTAGGTTAATTAGGTCAGTAGTGCTGCTAGTAGTAGTGGTACAGTAGATTAATTAGGTGAAGTTAAATGAATAACCTAAATGAATGAAATTAGTAGTTAGTTGATTTTTTTTCCTTTCATCATTATATATAGAGCACTAAAGTTAACTGAATTTTGTTCTATTAGTAGTTGAATGAATTTTCTTCTACACTTTGTTTTTGAATTAGCTTGTGAAATTTGGACATGTGGTTGCTCCTGTATATTTGGACATGTGTTGCGGTGTCGAAGAGGGATATTTGAACACTTTTTCCAGGGAATGAAGCTGAGTGGCCTATGTTTTGCCGGAATATTGATTCATTTATGTTCCGGCAAATTTCAGGTTCTCAATTTGTCCACTTTTTAGCAAAGGTCATGCCGAAATTTTCCGTGAATTTCGGCATGACTTGTGCTACAAACTAGGACATATCAAGTGCCCGGGATTTGCCGCACTAGGAAGGAGTCAACGTTTCTGCAAAACAATAGGCCTTTTTTATGTCATTATTCATTTTATTAGGTCTAGAATTAATTGACTAGATTTAATCATAGGAAGAATAGATAGCAACGATGAAGGACAGGGTTCTCGTGATTGCGACGACGTCTACCGGGCGGCAGATGAATTTTTGAGCCTTGCCGACAATCAACCGATGTTGTTGCTGGGCCCACCAGTGGCATCGGGGACTGAGACCGACACGCAGACCGGTGCTGAGACTGAGACCGGCGCTGAGACTCAGACCGGCATCGAGACCGGCGCTGAGATTGAGACCGCCGCAGCCTCGGGGAGCGGAGCCGGTGTAGAACCCAAAGCAAAGAGGCAACGGCTTCCTAACAAACTCAGGACTACTAGACTGGTGGTCACGGAGGTGGACGACGGCAATTTTTAGCCAAAGGCGCCCGAGGAAGCGCGCAAGTGCTACGGCAATCAAATTGGCTGCATCGTACGGACAACCGTCACCATCAACGATGAGAAACTACAGAAGATAGATAATATGAGGCCCTCCCTCCTAAAGAAGTTTCACCAGATATTCTTGTTCCCGGGCCGGAATGAAAAGGATTATGAAGATCCAGATAAGGACCCGGCAATGAAGAAGATAAATAAACACGCCATGACCAAGTTTAGCGACGCGTTGGCCGCCTAGAAAACAAGGGTGAAAGCAAGGATCATCGACAAGGAACTCTACTCCGAGATTGTAAAGGATAATCCGACAATCACGGTAGAGCAGTTTCAAATATTCAAGGAGGCTTGAGAGGCCGGAGCTGCCAAAAAAAAAGTCTAAGTACATGAAGGGGCTTCAAGAGTGGAACATTGGGAGCCACCACCTCGGAAGCCGTGGTTACGGCGGAAAGAGGTCCAAATGGGCCAAGGAGGACGCGAAGCATGAGTGCAGGCATCCGCACCCCCTACACTACTAGGAAAAGCCTATACACGAAAGTTACTAGTAGCGAGGGTTAAAACCCTCGCTATCGCTGCTACTACCATGGCGCAGGTTTTAGACCTCGCTACTACTAAGTTGATAGCGATGGCGTGGGTTTTAACCTCGCTACTACTAAGCGTCTCTACCGTGCCCCGAGACATGCCATAGTAGTAGCGGGTTTTAAAACCTTGCTACTACTAAGTTTGATAGCAGATAGCGTTGGTTTTAGCCTCGCTACTACTAAGTGAATGCCATAGTAGTAGCGAGGGGTAAAAACCGCGCTACTACTAAAGGTCCCATTTTCAAACTCTACCCCCGGATCGCCTTTTCAGTTTTAAAAAATAAAAGAAAATGATGAAAATGTCAAAAAAATAAAAGAAAATAAGTTTCGCATGTGATATGTGGTCTAGTTGTTGGGAAAATTTGCAAATATGAATTTTGACTTTATTTGCAAAATCTCTCGAGAATTTATAAAAATGGGCATAACTTTTGCATACTAACTCGGATGAAAAAGTTTTTTTATGAAAAATCATCTACTCGCATGAAAAAGTTTTTTATATGAAAAATCATCTAACTCGGAACCCCGTTAAACATTTTCAAAATCCTCAAAAACCTAACAGAAAAAAAGTTACGGGGCTTTTAAGATCTAGAGTGGAAAAAATCGAAAAAATTTCAAACTGTGTGGTCAAACTGTGGTCGAACAATGGTCAAACTAATTATTCTAGAATATTAGTTTTACTAAATAATTATTTTAGTTTTTTTGAATTTTGGTCAAATCTGGTCAAACTATGGCCAAACTGTGGTCAAACTAATTATTCAAGAAATATTAGTGTTACTAATTTTTTAGAACAATAGTTTCAAACTCAAATAGTGAAATGTGTGACTTCATGCTCAAGCTAAATTCCTGAGGTTAATAGGATCGACATCTTACTATTGTCAGGAAAACAACAAGTGCAGACTTGGAAACGAGGGAGAATAGAACCCGGAAGTTAAGCGTGCTCAGGCTGGAGTAGTGAGAGGATGGGTGACCGTCCGAGAAGTTAGATGATTTGGAATGATGAGGGGTAATTAGAGGTTAAATTGAGCAGCGATGAGGGGTGATTAGAGTTTTGAGGTTAAAATAATTCAGAAATTTGAAAATTAGGGAAAAAATCAAAATATTTTTTCGAAAAAATTCAAAAAAAAACCAGCTAGTAGTAGTAGCGGGTTTTACTACGCTTCTATTAAGGGCGTAGTAGTAGCGGGTGGCACCAGCCTCTGCTATATCGTTAACTATAGCGCCTTATTAGTAGCGTCGGCCCCCGCGCTGCTAACAGGCCCAAAACCCGCGCTGCTGCTAGGCTTTTCCCTAGTAGTGCTAGGAGGAGTTCACCGCCCCGCAGGAGCGTGATGTCCTCAGGGCCCGGCACCATTGGGAACCAGTGAAGAAGGTTTACGAGACAAACCCGGTCACGACGGAGTTCATGAGACTGCTGGTAATTTTAGTTTCTGATCAATTCGACTGCACACGTTAGTCATATTTGTAAACGATCCTTGTGCCTTTTGCAGAGAGAGCATCACAGGATTGCGGCCGAAAGCGACTCGTCGTCTGAGGCATTGGCGAGGCCCAAGTGGGACAGTCCATTCAACCGGGCGTTGAACATATTGAAACCACTCCCGGTGGATACTCGACCATCTTATGGACGCGTGCACGGTGTCGGAGACGGCGCCACGTGGAAGAATTACTACCGTGAGACCACGGAGGAGAGAAAGGAAAGACGGAGGTTAACTGAAGAGAACATCGACAAGAAGGTTGAGATTGCGGTTGAGAAGAAATCATCTCAGACAGTCGCAACAGTGGTAGCTGCCGCAAAACAAGTGGTTGCAAATATATCTACTTCCTTGGTTCCGGCCGTTTTCACTTGGACCAAGCAAAATCCAGAAAAAAATGCAGTGGAATTTCCCCTTGCTGACTTCTTGGGGAGCAGCTCGACTAGCGTTGCACCAGCACCTGCTCCAGCACCGGCTCCCGCACCTGGTCCCGCACCGGACGTGCTCGGCGGTGCTTCATATTTGGCTGAGCTCGACGCCGTCACGGTACCTGTCACACCGGCCCCCTTCAATAAATGTATAATCTCCCGTTTTCGTTGCCTTTCGGATGTCTCACGTCGCAGACTTTTCTTTGCGGGCCGACGAAACCCCGTGCACCATATTGTACACAATCGGCGACGGAAGGTGGGCGTGGGAAAGCGGCGATAATGGAGCCGAAGGAACCATTGTTCCACAGCCGGCCGATCCCCGAGCGTCTTCAAGGTTTCCGTGGCGGTGTCAAACCGGGCCACGAAATTTGCCTCCTCGATACTAGTGGGGATGACGGCGAGACCCCACGGCGGCTTGGTGATTGTTGCAATGGGTGGGTCCTATTGTGGCCAAAGAGTCTGCTTGTCGTGCAGGCGGCCGGAGCACACCCACGAGCACGCAGCCTCGGCAAGGTATGAACATCAACACCCCACCTACCCAATTAGCGTCGGGTGTCGGGTTGGGTGATAGCGGACGGGGTAGGAGGAGGCTCGATTAGTCGCTGATGACGTCGCCATGGATGAGGATGAGGATGACGATGGCACTCAACGGTATGTCTATCTTGGCGCCTACTCGTGGGTTTGGCGTCATGAGTCGGTGCCTGAATTGCCGTCTCCGGAGGCTGAACGTATTATGGACGACCTTCCGGTAGTAAAGAATTCTAGGAAGAGAGAGAGGAAAGGCAAAAAAGCTGATTCTATGATCCGGCAGCCTCGACTTCAGGACCGTATAGATATCCTTGATGCGGATAAATGGCATATCCCCGGTCAACCAATCCTACCTGGAACCGCGCTATGGGCCAGATTCGACGATCTAAGAAGACTTCATGACGATGTGCTACGGATAGAGAAAGGCCTCATCGCCTCGAAAGATCCAGGATACCCACTCTACGTGGTTAACATTCCGCGGCAAATGTCGTACGTCGACTGCTTCCCCACGGATAAGTTCTTCCTTTGATTCGATTACATATTCGACATGTTTCACGTGAAGAAGCTGGATTTTACGTTTGTCCGCCTTTATGCCTTGCACATGAACTACATCATCGGGGTTGAGCAGATACGTCATATCTGTGTCGCTGACCCATACTACATGCACGAGGGCTTCTTGGGAGTCTGCGCAAAGCACCGTGAATACGCGAGGGATTACATCGTCAGTTTCATGCTCGCCAATAAGGACAAGGAGGCGATTCTTGTTCCTTATCATCCCGTGTAATTCATCCACGCTGCTATCCTTCGTTTGATTTCAATCATTCATTTGCACGATGGAGGCTAATTAATTTGAGGTGTACTTATTTTGCGCAGCAGCGGGCGCGCCGTCCTCATCATCCTCTACCCCCGATTCTCCCACGCTCTTTACTTGGACTCGTCGAAGAACATTCACAAAAAGGATTACACCCACATCAAGGATGTCCTCGACAGTGCTATATTTTACTAACAAGCACGGGGTGGAGAGGTCAAGGACAAGAAGAGAAGGGGCGGCAGGCTCGCCTTCAGCCACAAGACCGACTTCTGCTGCATCCAGCAACCGAGCGATTCTCTTAATGATGGATTCTATGTCCTACACCACATGCTGGAGTACAGACGCGATCACCAGAACCTTCACATGTCACCTAGATCCGGCGATGCCCATATTCTGCAATGGGCAAAGGACATAGGAGATATCGAGGATCATCGACTTCGAGCTGAGTTCTATAACATCCAGCGCAAACTTGCCCAAATCATCATGAAGGAGGTCGTTGGAAAAACAGGGATGTTCTACGGAGAAGGACAAATGTCGCGGGAAGACGTCCGGACATGGGTAGCCTCTCAGCGTCTCGACATGAATCCTTTCACTAAGCTCGGGGACTATCTCCCTGACATGGATGGATGGCACGACATGGTGGAGTGATTGTCGTTATATGACAATATGTCTGTTTAGTCCATACTTTCTGTATGACAAATCTTTGAGTTATGCACGGCGAAACTTTATTTGTGATGTAATTAAACCGTCCTCCTCCTCGACTAGTGAAGATCACTCTAGTTAGGGCATTTAGGGTACGATGAACTTTGTTATTTATGCTTATGATATGTTATTTCTATTTTTGCCAAGTCTGTCTCTTTCTGTTGCTCAACTATATATGTTGCATATCATCGACTCATGTGACGATGCAGGTGCATAGATCATCGATGGCGAAGAAGTGCTACGCCAGGAGTATATATACGACGAGTGGCCAGTGTGTCAGGCCCAGGTGTATCGGTTTCCGGTTTCCGAGCGACAGGCAGTAGTTAGTTTAGGTTCACGCTAATGCGAGAGAGGGATACGAACTCATGTACTGCATAGTTCCGCTCTCACTCAAAATGATAGCTCTTCTCGTGTATATCATTGTTTAGATGGATGACGATGTATTTGCAAGTAATCGAGACTTGTATCGCTATTTTCGAGATGATGACGAGAGACCACTTTGTGTTGGATGATGATTATGATGATGACATGATTTGATGAGACTAGTTGTATGTATATGCTATGATTAAATTTTTATGTGTATGATATGCTAATGATTATTGTATAAAGCCTATTCAAATACAAAACAAATATGCAGAAAAAAAACTAATAAAACTAGTAGTAGCAAGGGGAAAAAAGTTAGCAGTAGCGCCGCCTTACCAGCAGCGCTTCCCTGTAAAAAGCGCTGCAGATAATATCAGCAGCGCTCTTGTCTGAAGCGCGCTACAGCTATCCATGTATAGCAGTAGTGTGGGACGACAGGCGCTACTGCTATACGTTAGCTGTAGCGCCTTATCAATAGTGCATCATCTCGCGCTACTGATAGGCCTAAAACCCGCGCTGCTGCTAGGCTTTTCCCTAGTAGTGGTATGCTGGCGAAGTAGCTCGGGCGAGGAAGCCATCAGGATGATGCCGTCGACATAGAGGAGTAGGTAAGCGGTCGCCGGAGCCTGGTGGAAGACAAATAGCTAGGCGTCGGAGCGAGTAGCCCGGAACCCGAGCTGCTGCAGAAAGCCGGCGATCCGCTGGTACCAGGTGTAACACCCCGAGACCGACGCTCCAGATGCTTTCCTTGTATTCCGAGATTCGTTGTGTGATTTGTTTTGTTCATTGCATTCATCCTTGCATCATGTGCATTGCATCATGTCATCATGCAACCCCCTTTTTAAAACTCAGCTAAATAAATTGCATAGATCGTTGATCTATTTAAATCGAGGGATATTCACATGGTGATTTCTTTTTAAAACATATTCAAAGTCTCCTACTATTATTAGGGAGCTATAGTAAATATTTCATTATTTGGAATTGATCATAACACACTTGCAAATAAATCCCAATGCCTTTGTTATCCCAATTCTTGGTCGCCAACTTTGCCATATATCCTTTCATCACTTTTCCAAGCACCACTTACTTTCTCTACATTTTTTGGACCTTTCAAACGCCCACTTCTTATTCAAACCCATTTGAATTTAATTCAAATGAGTTCGAATCCAATCTTCACCCATGCTCACTTTCTAGTTTTCTTGGTTCAAGCTCATTTTTATGAGTCCAGAAAAATTATCCTCGTTCTCAAATTCTTCCCCTAACCCTCTCTTTCTTTTCTTCTCTCTAATTCTTTTCTGCTAAAGAATACGAGGGAGAGAGAGCCCAGCCATGCCTCTTGGGCCTAACCAACCAGACCGACCCGTTCCCACGGCCCACCTAAACCCTTCCTAAACCCTAGGCCCCGACCCTCTCCATCAATCTCTCCCTCTGGTTTCCCCTCAGCGCCGTCACCTACCCTCGCTCCCGCGGCCACTCCTCCTCAATCCCTTCCATCCTCCTTCCGCCGCCACGCACACACACAGAGAGGAGCGAGAGCCTTGCTCGCTCGATTCCCATCTCTCTTCCTCCCCTCGATTCCGCGACTCCACTCCTCTCCTCGCGTTGCCTCTCCATCGCACCACTGTCCCGAGCCTCTCCACCTCCTCGCGCCGGCCGCTCGCACCTCGCCGCGCCGTGCCGTTGACCGCCATCGCCGACGAGCTCCACCAGGAGCCCGCGTTCCCCTGATATCCTGCTCCGCCGGAGACCTCTCCTACTTCGCCTAGCCTGCCCCTCCGTTGTTCGCCGCCAGTCATCGCAGAACCGCCGCCTACGTCCGCGCCAAGTACTGCAGCTGTACGACGCCACCAGGGAGTCGTCGCCCCACCAAGTCCCTCGGCGGAGCGAACTCGTCCCCAAGTCCCGCAGCCGCTGATGCCGTCGCGTCTTCTTCCCCTGCGCTGCTCGAGTTCGAGCCATGCCCGGCGCTCAAGCCCGTGCTGCACCTCTGCTTTGTTCGGGCAGAGGACGACGCCTCTACCTTGACCTCTGCGCCTCCTCTCTGCTTTGCCGTGGGCTGCAGCCTGCGCCAAGGCCCAGCGACCCCCTACACCCCGAGGCCTCCGTGCACCTCCTGCTCCCGTCGACCCTGCACCATGCCTCTGCCATCCATGAGATCGCCAAGACCGAGACCTCCTTGAACAGGAGCATTTCTTTTGGATCGCCAAGTACCTCTACTGATGCACTAGACGTCTACGACCCATGTACGACTACGCGGACTCGCCAAGTACCACGACGCCCGGCGCCCTATATACGTCAAGGTCGACTCCATCGCCGAGAACGACTACATGACGACCCTTGATATGGAACTGCAAAGCGCCAAGTACCCCCTTCGAGTTGACGAGACCGGCAAGTCCGAAGACCCCAAGTACCACGAAAATTGACGCATAGTACCACTACAAATGCCAAGTTCAACTACCGCCGCCGCCGTGTACAACTACTTCCACTACATCACGAGAACAACTACTTCCCACGACGACCCGTGAACGACTACTTCCTCTACATCGTACCGAACCCGAACCGCTCCTAAAATGCATGCTTCAAAGGTATAACCCCGAGACGATCAACCCTGGACCGAATGCATGTGTTGTATGAGATGCTCGTGTTTGCACCGTGCCCGTTTGCTTCATGCACGTTCCTCCTCGTTTGCCATGCCGTCGACCCATGGGAACCCGGTAACCGGGATCACCCCACCATCTTTTGCATGTTCCGCACATCCGCACACTTGCTCTTTTGCACCGGTATCTAAATGAATTGTCGGATCGTCAGAATGTTGCCGTGGCACCATTTCCGTTGTAGTTGCCGTGGCACCCCTTTCGTTCTGCCACGGTGACAAATGTTTCATATCTTGCTCATGTCAACATCTTCATAAAAATTGCCTAAAACTTGCATATGTCATCCGCATCATGATAACAACATTTAAAATGTTTAAAATTGTTGCTTGCTTTAAAATTGCTAAATGACATATGGGGATTTTCCGGAATTATCGTTTGTTGTTTCCGGCCTCATTTAAATTTTCCTAAATAGTTAGTTTACTTGTGCCTCAGCCATGTTTAACAACATTTAATATTTTTGAGTAGCTTATAACGAGATCAAACTAAATAATTGCATGTGGTGTTTCGTCAATATGCAACTCGTTGCATATTGAGCTCCACTTAACTTGTAGTGTTGTTTGCCATGCCATGCCTCATTAAACCGGACATCCATCATACTTGTTTGTGCATCATGACATGTTTATGCTTGTGTGTTTACCATGTTTTTTGCTTCTTTCCGGTTTGCTTCTCTCGTTAGCTTCAGTTTCATTCCGGAGTTGTGAGGATTCGTTCGACTACGTCCGCTTGTCTTCTTCATGGACTCGTTCTTCTTCCTATCGAGATTTCAGGCAAGATGACCATTACCTTCGATATCACTTCTATCTTTGCTTGCTAGTTGCTTCGTTCTATCGCTATGCTGCGCTACCTATCACCTGTTTATCAAGCCTCCCAAATTGCCATGTCAGCCTCTAACCTTTTCACCCTTCCTAGCAAACCGTTGTTTGACTATGCTACCGCTTTTGCTCAGCCCCTCTTATAGCATTGTTAGTTGCAGGTGAAGTTGAAGATTGCTCCATGATGGACAGGATTATGTTGGGATATCGCAATATCTCTTATTTAATTAATGCACCTATATACTTGGTAAAGGGTGGAAGGCTCGGCCTTACGCCTGGTGTTTTGTTCCACTCTTGCCGCCCTAGTTTCCGTCATACCGGCGTTATGTTCCTTGATTTCGCGTTCCTTACGCGGTTGGGTGATTTATGGGACCCCCTTGACAGTTCGCTTTGAATAAAACTCCTCCAGCAAGGCCCAACCTTGGTTTTACCATTTGCCACCTAAGCCTTTCCCTTGGGTTCTGCAGACTCAAGGGTCATCTTTATTTACCCCCCCCCCCCGGGCCGGTGTCAAGGCAGGCGAAGAGGCCATCGAGGAGCCGGGGTCAGGCGCGGGAGATGCGCTCGCTGCCCGGGCTACGGACTCAACGTTAGTCGGGGGCGCCGTGGCCGCCGGCGAGGATGCAGCCGGGCCGGCGGAACCCGTCGAGGAGCCCGGGTCAGGCGCATTGGATGCGCTCACTGACTGTGCTACAGACTCAACGGGAGTCGGAGGCGCCGTGGCCGCCGGCGAGGAGGCCTGCGAGCCGGCGGGCGAGGGGTCCAGGTCCGACGCCATAGACCTAGAGCGGGGCCCAGGCGCAGCTGGGGCGCCGAAGCCAGGCCGGGGAGGCCAACGCGCTGCAGGGGGCCCGAAGCCGGGAGGGGGCCCGAGCGCAAGCGAGCGGCCTCCCCTAGAGGCACCAGGAGGCACGGGTGATGATGGCGAGTCTGCCGGCGGCGGTACCTGGTGAAAAGGAAAACACCTCTCGTCAAAGTAAACGTGACGTGAAGTGAAAACTCGGTGGGAAACCGAATCATAGCAGCGATAGCCTTTGGTGTTTGGTGGGTATCCGAGAAAGATGCATGCCACAGAGCGAGGTGCAAGTTTATGAGGAGTGGTGGAGGCGACGCTAGGATAACAGAGACACCCAAAAACAAGAAGATCATCATATGAAGGTGGGCTACCGAAGAGGAGATGATGTGGTGCAAAGTTTTCACGAGCACGAGTCGGACGAACGTTGATGAGGAGAGAGGCGATGGAGAGAGCGTCCGGCCAAAACCGGGGCGGGACAGTGGCATGGAAAAGAAGAGTGCGCACACAATCATTGAGGGTGCGAAGGATCCGTTCGGCGCGACCATTTTGTTGCGAGGTATACGGGCAGGTGAGACGAAAAATCGTGCCGTGTGTGGCAAGGAGGGTGCGAACCCCGACGTTGTCGAACTCCTTCCCGTTGCCAATCTGCAAGCCACGAACGGGATGCCCAAACTGCGTAGCGACATAGGAGTAAAAAGTAGCGAGAACGAAGAGTGCATTGGATTTTCTCCGCAACGGGAAGGTCCACACATAGTGCAAAAAATCATCAAGTATGACAAGATAGTATAGAAAACCCATATTACTGGCAACAGGAGATGTCCACAAATCACTATGAATCAACTCAAATGGATACGGCGCCACCGATGAGGACGCGCTAAACGGAAGACGGACATGCTTGCCGAGACGACAAGCATGACAAGTATGATCATCGGTTTTATTACACGTGAATAAAAAAGTCCTAAGAATATGATGAAGGGTGGCCGGGTTCAGATGTCCCAGCTGAGCATGCCAAAGGTCCACCGTGGCGGAGAGAGCAACCGGAGCGGATGTGGAAGTGGCGGTGGAGTTCACCGGGTAGAGGCCATCCTGGCTGTCACATCGGTGGAGCACCATCCGGGTACGGGCGTCCTTGACAGAAAAACCCACTTCGTCAAATTCAACAGTTATAGGATTTTCACGTGTAAGAGAACGAACAGAAACAAGATTAGTGACTAACTCAGGTGAAACTAAGATATTAGACATGTGAATAGGCGTAGAGTTAGACGGAAAGGAACCATGACCGACATGAGTAATGGGAAGGGAAGACCCGTCCACAACAGTAATACGACATGTGGTAGAAGCTGGAAATACGGGGTTGAGGTTACCAGGGTTCGAAGTCATCTGGGTGGTACCCCGGAATCCATATACAAGTCGTCGCCTCCGGTGTACGTGTTGGGTGTAGGGGCGGAGTGTAGCGCCGCAAGGAAGGCCGGATCCCAAGGGGCCGGCGGGAGTGCGGCGGCCGCGGCTGGAGGGGCGGCGGGGTAGCCAACCGGGGCGGCGTGGCCAGGCATGGCAGCGGCGTAGCCACCCGGGGCGGCGTACGGAGGGGCCGCGATGGGGTAGCCACCTTGGGCGGCGAAGAGCGCCTGATGTGCGTCGGGGCGGGGGCCGAGGATCCCAGCCGCGACGGGGGCCCGCGACACGGGCATCGTGTACGCATGGACTACCCCCGTCCAAGGGTTGGTCGCGGCGGTCCAGGGAGCCGGGGGCAGCAGCTGCTTCTTCTTGCCGCGGCGCCCCCCGCGGCGACGATTGGGGGCAGGGGGCGGCGGCTGGTAGACGGGCGCCGGTGGAGCCTGGAAGTACGACGCCGGCAGCGGTGGCAGAGGCCGCGACGCTGTGGGAGGAGCGGCGCGGGATGTGCCCGCCGCGAGAGCCGTGTGCGCGGCCCGGGACTTCACCATCTTTATCATCCTCTCCTCCAACCGAAGATAGGCCACGACCCGAGGAAAGGTCGGGTCCGGGAGGAATGTGAGGTTGGAGGCCGCGTTGCCGAACTCCTCGTTCAGACCGGCGGTGAGCGTGCTGAGGAGGAGGTCGTCGGAGACCCGCTCCCCGAGGTCGTGGAGTTCATCAGCGAATTTCTTAAGGCACATGCAATAATCGTCAATGGATGAGTCAAGCTGATGGCAGCCAAAAAATTCCTGTTGAAGAAATACGCGGCGCTGGAGGGCGTTGTCGAGGAAGAGCCAGTTCAGCTTCGCCCACACCATCTGCGCATCATCAGTGTCGCAAACAATGGTGTGGAAGATGTCCTTGGAGATGGTTTGGTACAACCAGCGAGTGATGGTGGCGTCGATGGTCAGCCAGTTGTCGTCCGCGTACATGAGGCCGGAATCGACAGAGCCATCGACGTGATCGATGAGGTGGTACTCGCGGAAGACGAGGGAAAAGTAGGTTTTCCAGGCGTAGTAGGTGGAGGTGGTGTAGTCGAGAACGACGGGCACACGGGAAAAGATGTCAAGATCGCGGACGACCTCCACCGAGGGAGGGGCCGGACCCTCGAGGGGATTGGAGGGGAGGGAGAAGGCGGAGTGGGGAGAGGTCATGGGTGCGGCGGCGACCGAGGGGAGGAGTTGCTGCGCGACTGGTGGGGAGATGGCGATCGGGTGGGAGGGACGATCGGTTGTGAGGGAGGCGGCTCGGGTGAGAGGGGGCGGCTCGGGAGGGAAAGGGAGGGGGTGGGATGGGGAGGCGCGCACGGCGGCGGGGTGAGGATGCGGCGGCGGCGCTAGTAGATGGCGGCGGCGGCAGCGAGAAGCTGCAGCGGCGGCGGCTAGGAGCGGAAGCTAGAGTTGGATCGGAAGAGAAACTGATACCATGTTAAAGGCAATGCAACTCTCGATGTATTGATCGGGTGCCGGTGCACGTATATATGGGTATAAGGGCAGCCCTCAGCCTCATCTATACAAGGAAATTAGAGGCGGAGCCGGCAAGATATTATCTTAACAGATACATGCACAAATATGTTCAACATTTTGCCACTAAGACTCCTCAACCCTGAGATTGCCACCCATTTTTTCATCTCGCTGAATGTGTCAGCCACCGGGCTGAAGGGCTGAGTCAGTTGAGAGAGTAAGAGCATTACTAGTAGAACCCTCAAACCCTCAAATCCTTAAAGCACTTTTAAGGGTTGAGAAGTGCCACTTTTTGACACTTTTAAGGGTTGAAAAACAGGGGCAAATACTAGAACCCTCAAACCCAACCCATAAACTGCTTTAAGGGTTGGATTTGAGGGTTCTAGTCTTTGCCTCAACCCCAACCTTTAAATCTATCATTTGACATCTCACAATTTATGACAACAAAAACACAATTAACTTCCAAACAAACTACCAAATGACAATCATTGATGCATGGTTTAATAGTTTACATCACAAAATCATCATCTTCCTCCTCTCATCGGCACCATCACCCAAAGTTGCACCTCGGCGCCATCTCCTAGACCACAAGCGGGCTCCATCAAGCATCTCCATCGGCACCGGTGGAGTCGTACACACCGCCATCACCACAACTACTCATCGGAGTGTCACCTCGAAAAGTAGAGGACGCAACACGGAACATCCTCTTCCTCTCCGCGATGTCCTCCTTGTAGTCCTTCCACCATTGCAATTGGTCTTGATCCATGTCCTTCTTGGACATCATCATGTGCTCTTTCTCTTCCACCATGAGTTCTTTCCATACCTTTGCCTCTTTGAGCTTGATCATCCTCTCCTCCAACTCGGCCTTGCGCTTTGCTTCTTCACATTTTGCTTCAACTTGTGCAAGCTTGACCTCTTTCTTCTTCTCGGTGATAAGAAGCTTCATCTCCAATGTCTTCGTTGTCAATTCCTCTCTTGCCTTCATCATGTGGTCCATCTTCTCCCTTAGGCTTGACGCCTCTTCTTCCATCTTCACCCTTAGCTTGCCCTTCTTGTTTCCCTCGGGCTTGCCCACGTTCCTCTCCTCCTCATTTTCACTATCGTCCATCCTTAGCATTGCCGACTTCTTGGGTGCGGTCTCTTGATCCCTCAACTTCCACTTGTCAAAGGTTTGAAGAATTGACCAAACATGCTTAAATGGGAATGGCTTGCCCTTGGAAGCGGCCATCTCCTTGTACCTCAAGCCGGCAATTGTCTCCTATCAACCACACATAAATCACATAAGAACCCACCAATAGCATAGTGCACACACATAATCAAAATAGTGAAGAAATATGTACTCGCATAGTCACTCTCCACGGTTCCACTAGGTGGTGCATCCCTCACTTGGTCCATGGCCGCACTCCAACGAGAACAAGTGGGCTCGATCAACTCCCACCGGCCTTGAAGCGACCGGAAAGTGCGATGGATGAACCCACTATTCTTCGGGTTGATCCTACAATAGACGTCCTCGATCCTTTGCCAATACAGTTTACCAGTTTGATCGGTGCCGGTGGTAGCATCCATTCCCACACCAGCCCAAGCACGAACCAAGAGGACATCTTCCGCCTCGGTGTAGTTTGTCGACCGAGCGTGTGGGGGGGGGGGGGGGGGAAGCGGCGGTGAATGCCTCCACCCCTATCTCGGCCACCTCCTCCTCGTCATCCCCTTCATCCTCCTCATCTTCCTCCTTTTCCTCCAAGTCATCGCCAACCCTAAAGGGGTTTCGAGGCGGAGCTCCGAGGTCCACCTCCGCGTTTTGGAGGAGGTCCATGAACGAGGATGGGTTTCCATTTCTCGAACACCTCGTGCGCGGCGGGAGGAGGTTCGGCGACAGTGGCGGGGGCGGGGCGCGGCATGCGGCGGGCTTCTTCAGCGGCTTCTTCACGGCCGGGACGAGCCGACGACCTTGGCCGAAGCCCTCGAGGCCCACGGTCGGCCGCCTTGCCGACTCTTCTTGGGCGGCGCCGGGCGGGACGGAGCGGGCGGAGCTGGGGAGGCGGAGGAGGCGCTGGCGAGGCCCGCCCGCCGCCGCTTCGCCCGACGTGGTCGCCGCCACCACGCCGGGCGACGGTCGGGCGGGCGGGGGCGGGCGGGCGGCGGCGGCGGCGCGCCGTGGCGGGCGAGGGGGCGGGGAGGCGGCGGGGCAGGCGGGCGGCGGGCGGGGGCCTTCCATGGCGGAGGAGGCCGGGAGGTGGAGCAGTTGGCTCCAGCATAAGCGAGGAGCGAGTGAGCGAGTGCGGGTTGGGGATTTTCCTCTCAACCCTTACTTCTACGGATTGGAAACTGGTTTGAGGGTTGGACCTCTAAATTTTTTTACGGGTTTGAGGGTTTAGAGGTTCTAGTCTACGGTGTTTTTTCCGCGAAAACTGTAAAAAAAACAATTATTTTTAGGGGTTTAAGGGTTTGAGGGCTCTACTAGTAATGCTTTAAGCCAGGTTGTCGTAGGAGAGCAGCAGAGCTATATCTCGCCTACGAGGCGGATATAGCTTTCGCCTTTAGCAGTGCCACGTGCTCGCTCGGTTCTGGTTGTACGCATACTCGCCTCAGCCATTGTATGTACGGTCGCTCGTTTATCGTAGATCGACTTTCTTCATCTTGCTGTCTACTAGTCTTGACCGGTCCCTAATTTATGATTTTATTAGTTGTGTTTTTACTTTTGTCGCTCTCCCTTTATTCATTTATTTTTTATTTCCATTTTGTTGTTCTTCTATTGGTATTTCTATTTTTTTTTCTTCACTAGCAAAGTGGCCCGCCCGATGTGCGGGCTAGAATTTTATAAACTTTTATCATGAGAATGCATTTTTTTGTCTACATATAATTGCAACCAAATATGATCACATTTCACAAGTATGTGCCTTTTGCAAATATAATTTTGTCTTAGATTTGTTTGGTTCTCCCACTGATACAGAATTATATATGTTACGGTTTTGCTAAAACTCATTCGACTGAGATAATTTTTGGTCTCATTCACTTTTTCAGCCCTTCGATCAAATTCTGCAGAGATTCGTGAGATTCGTGCGGGGGTGGCAGGAAATGACGAGCACGGGCCGTCCAGGCGAGGTGGACGCGGACTTTTTCGCGTGTGTTCTTTCTGGGTGTTGGGTACGGGCCTGTGTAGCTGTTGTTATGGGCCTCTCCTTTTCTGCTTTTAGTGTCTACGTCGGGTTTTCTTTTAGCTGAGTCGTTTATGTCCATTCGTGAAGAAATGAGATAGGTGGGCAGATCCATTTATTAACCAAACGAAGCATCCATCCCAGTTTGCAATATACTTCATCTTTTTATTATGTTATCATATTTTTCCTTTCTATTTTTTATTTCAATGTTTTTTTTTAATTTTTTGTTTTCCTTCTCTTCTTCCATGTTTCTTTAACAATACTTTTTCTTTTCAATTCTTTTTGCAAGCAATTACCGACCTATAAATTGTGAGAGCTTTTTTTTTATTTCTCACTCTTTTGTTATAGTTACTTTTCTGTATTTTCATTTTATTTTAATTACATCAAGAGTAAGGCCCTCCTTCTATGTGGAAATGTTTTTTCATGGAGCTTTTTAGCCAAAATTTTAAAGTAGCCGAAGGTTTCAACTCGGGTTTTAAATTCAAGTTTTCAATGATGGATTTGCTAAAACTCATTTAGCTGAGAATCACATTGGTCTCATTCACTTTTCTGGCCGTCTGATTGAGCCGCGCCATGATTCGTGTTTTCGTCCTGTAGAGCTTCGTAACGACGGGAGGCACGGCCCATCTATTGTACCGCTCACGGCTTGTTTTCTTTTGTCGCACGCTTGTTTTTCTTTTTTTTTTTTGCTGATGAAGCATGCTTGCGTTGGATATAGGAAGCCTGTGTCTTATTGCCCCTCTTTTTTCATTTCCCTTAGTGTCTTCTTGGTGGTGGCTGAGACTCAGAGAGAGCCTGCTGCGGGAGATCGATGACGACGGCGTCTACCTGTGCGGGAGATCGGCGGCGGCATTTTTCGAAGTAAGAATCCGACCGTTCGGTTGGTCCTCCAATCTTTTTTGTTGGCGCCGGTGAAATCATTTTTTTTTGTTTAGGGGTTTTTATTGTTCTTGTAACCGACCCAGTCCGAGCGCAATCGCAACTCGACAGAACCAAGCGCAACTGCAGGACATATAATGTGACCGCAACCGAGGGGGCGGGGCGGGAGGAGTTGTCGGCGCCGATGAAATCGGATTCCTTTTTTTGTTACATTTTTTTGTAGCTGCAACCATCCCACCCCGAGCGCAATGGCAACTCAACACACCCGAGCGCAACTGCAAGCCA